>JAKRKW010000235.1:0-41296 GCA_023566125.1 Zingel zingel
CAAAAAAAAAATGCAAAAAAAATGCAAAAAAAAATGCAAAAAAATGCAAAAAAATGCAAAAAAAATGCAAAAAAAATGCAAAATAAATGCAAAAAAAATGCAAAAAAAATGCAAAAAAAATGCAAAAAAAATGCAAAAAAAATGCAAAAAAATGCAAAAAAATGCAAAAAAAAATGCAAAAAAAATGCAAAATAAATGCAAAAAAAATGCAAAAAAAATGCAAAAAAATGTAAAAAAAAATGCAAAAAAAATGCAAAAAAAAATGCAAAAAAATGCAAAAAAAATGCAAAAAAAATGCAAAAAAAAATGCAAAAAAAAATGCAAAAAAAAATGCAAAAAAATGCAAAAAAATGCAAAAAAAAATGCAAAAAAAAATGCAAAAAAAATGCAAAAAAAAAGCAAAAAAATGCAAAAAAAAATGCAAAAAAAAATGCAAAAAAAATGCAAAAAAAATGCAAAAAAAAATGCAAAAAAAAATGCAAAAAAAATGCAAAAAAATGCAAAAAAATGCAAAAAAAAATGCAAAAAAAATGCAAAAAAAAATGCAAAAAAATGCAAAAAAAATGCAAAAAAATGCAAAAAAAAATGCAACAAAAAATGCAAAAAAATGCAAAAAAAATGCAAAAAAAAATGCAAAAAAAATGCAAAAAAATGCAAAAAAAATGCAAAAAAATGCAAAAAAAATGCAAAAAAATGCAAAAAAAATGCAAAAAAAAATGCAAAAAAAATGCAAAAAAATGTAAAAAAAAATGCAAAAAAAAATGCAAAAAAATGCAAAAAAAATGCAAAAAAAATGCAAAAAAATGCAAAAAAAAATGCAAAAAAAAATGCAAAAAAAATGCAAAAAAATGCAAAAAAAATGCAAAAAAAAATGCAAAAAAAAATGCAAAAAATTGTAAAAAAAAAAAAAGCAAAAAAAATGCAAAAAAAAATGCAAAAAAAAATGCAAAAAAAAATGCAAAAAAATGCAAAAAAAATGCAAAAAAAAATGCAAAAAAATGCAAAAAAAAAATGCAAAAAAATGCAAAAAAAAATGCAAAAAAAAATGCAAAAAAAATGCAAAAAAATGCAAAGAAAAATGCAAAAAAAATGCAAAAAAATGCAAAAAAATGCAAAAAAAAATGCAAAAAAAAATGCAAAAAAAATGCAAAAAAAATGCAAAAAAAAATGCAAAAAAATGCAAAAAAAATGCAAAAAAAAATGCAAAAAAAATGCAAAAAAATCCAAAAAAAAATGCAACAAAAAATGCAAAAAAAATGCAAAAAAAAATGCAAAAAAAAATGCAAAAAAATGCAAAAAAAAATGCAAAAAAAATGCAAAAAAAATGCAAAAAAATGCAAAAAAATGCAAAAAAATGTAAAAAAAAAAAAATGCAAAAAAAAATGCAAAAAAAATGCAAAAAATGCAAAAAAAAATGCAAAAAAAAAATGCAAAAAAATGCAAAAAAAATGCAAAAAAATGCAAAAAAATGCAAAAAAAAAATGCAAAAAAAAAATGCAAAAAAAATGCAAAAAAATGCAAAAAAAATGCAAAAAAAAATGCAAAAAAAATGCAAAAAAAAAAGCAAAAAAATGCAAAAAAAAAAAATGCAAAAAAAAATGCAAAAAAATGCAAAAAAAATGCAAAAAAAATGCAAAAAAATGCAAAAAAAAATGCAAAAAAAAATGCAAAAAAATCCCAAAAAAAATGCAAAAAAAATGCAAAAAAAATGCAAAAAAATGTAAAAAAAAATGCAAAAAAAATGCAAAAAAAAATGCAAAAAAATGCAAAAAAATGTAAAAAAAAATGCAAAAAAAATGCAAAAAAAAATGCAAAAAAATGCAAAAAAAATGCAAAAAAAAATGCAAAAAAAATGCAAAAAAAATGCAAAAAAAAATGCAAAAAAAAATGCAAAAAAATGCAAAAAAAAATGCAAAAAAAATGCAAAATAAATGCAAAAATAATGCAAAAAAATGCAAAAAAATGTAAAAAAAAAATGCAAAAAAAATGCAAAAAAAAATGCAAAAAAATGCAACAAAAATGCAAAAAAATGCAAAAAAAATGCAAAAAAAAATGCAAAAAAAAATGAAAAAAAAATGCAAAAAAATGCAAAAAAAAATGCAAAAAAAAATGCAAAAAAAATGCAAAAAAAAAGCAAAAAAATGCAAAAAAAAATGCAAAAAAATGCAAAAAAAATGCAAAAAAAAATGCAAAAAAATGCAAAAAAAATGCAAAAAAAAATGCAAAAAAAATGCAAAAAAATGCAAAAAAAATGCAAAAAAATGCAAAAAAAAATGCAAAAAAATGCAAAAAAAATGCAAAAAAAATGCAAAAAAATGCAAAAAAATGTAAAAAAAAATGCAAAAAAAAATGCAAAAAAATGCAAAAAAAATGCAAAAAAAATGCAAAAAATGCAAAAAAAATGCAAAAAAAATGCAAAAAAAAATGCAAAAAAATGCAAAAAAAATGCAAAAAAAAATGCAAAAAAAATGCAAAAAATTGTAAAAAAAAAATGCAAAAAAAAATGCAAAAAAATGCAAAAAAAAATGCAAAAAAAAATGCAAAAAAATCCAAAAAAAATGCAAAAAAAATGCAAAAAAAATGCAAAAAAATGTAAAAAAAAAATGCAAAAAAAATGCAAAAAAAAATGCAAAAAAATGCAAAAAAAATGCAAAAAAAAATGCAAAAAAAATGCAAAAAAAATGCAAAAAAATGCAAAAAAAAATGCAAAAAAATGCAAAAAAAAATGCAAAAAAAATGCAAAATAAATGCAAAAAAATGTAAAAAAAAATGCAAAAAAATGCAAAAAAAATGCAAAAAAATGCAAAAAAAATGCAAAAAAAATGCAAAAAAAATGCAAAAAAAATGCAAAAAAAAATGCAAAAAAAAATGCAAAAAAATGCAAAAAAAATGCAAAAAAAATGCAAAAAAAATGCAAAAAAAATGCAAAAAAAAATGCAAAAAAAATGCAAAAAATTGTAAAAAAAAAATGCAAAAAAAAATGCAAAAAAATGCAAAAAAAATGCAAAAAAAAATGCAAAAAAATCCAAAAAAAATGCAAAAAAAATGCAAAAAAAATGCAAAAAAAATGTAAAAAAAAATGCAAAAAAAATGCAAAAAAAAATGCAAAAAAATGCAAAAAAAATGCAAAAAAAAATGCAAAAAAAATGCAAAAAAAATGCAAAAAAAATGCAAAAAAAATGCAAAAAAATGCAAAAAAAAATGCAAAAAAAATGCAAAATAAATGCAAAAAAATGTAAAAAAAAATGCAAAAAAAATGCAAAAAAAATGCAAAAAAATGCAAAAAAAATGCAAAAAAAAATGCAAAAAAAATGCAAAAAAAATGCAAAAAAAAATGCAAAAAAAAATGCAAAAAAATGCAAAAAAAATGCAAAAAAAATGCAAAAAAAATGCAAAAAAAATGCAAAAAAAATGCAAAAAAATGTAAAAAAAAAAATGCAAAAAAAAATGCAAAAAAAAATGCAAAAAATTCAAAAAAAATGCAAAAAAAATGCAAAAAAAATGCAAAAAAAATGCAAAAAAAAATGCAAAAAAAAATGCAAAAAAAAATGCAAAAAAATGCAAAAAAAATGCAAAAAAAATGCAAAAAAAATGCAAAAAAAATGCAAAAAAAGCAAAAAAATGCAAAAAAAAATGCAAAAAAATGCAAAAAAAATGCAAAAAAAATGCAAAAAAAATGCAAAAAATGCAAAAAAAATGCAAAAAAAATGCAAAAAAAATGCAAAAAAAATGCAAAAAAAAATGCAAAAAAAAATGCAAAAAAAATGCAAAAAAAATGCAAAAAAAAATGCAAAAAAATGCAAAAAAAATGCAAAAAAAAATGCAAAAAAATGCAAAAAAAATGCAAAAAAAATGCAAAAAAAAATGCAAAAAAAATGCAAAAAAAAATGCAAAAAAATGCAAAAAAAAATGCAAAAAAAATGCAAAAAAAATGCAAAAAAAATGCAAAAAAAAATGCAAAAAAATCCAAAAAAATGCAAAAAAAATGCAAAAAAATGCAAAAAAAATGCAAAAAAAAATGCAAAAAAATGCAAAAAAAAATGCAAAAAAAATTGCAAAAAAATGCAAAAAAATGTAAAAAAAAATGCAAAAAAAAATGCAAAAAAATGCAAAAAAAATGCAAAAAAAAATGCAAAAAAAATGCAAAAAAATGCAAAAAAAATGCAAAAAAAAATGCAAAAAAAATGCAAAAAAATGTAAAAAAAAATGCAAAAAAAATGCAAAAAAAATGCAAAAAAATGCAAAAAAAATGCAAAAAAAAATGCAAAAAAATGCAAAAAAAATGCAAAAAAATGCAAAAAAAATGCAAAAAAAATGCAAAAAAATGCAAAAAAAAAATGCAAAAAAAATGCAAAAAAAATGCAAAAAAAATGCAAAAAAATGCAAAAAAAATGCAAAAAAATGCAAAAAAAAAATGCAAAAATAAATGCAAAAAAATGAAAAAAAAAATGAAAAAAAAATGCAAAAAAAATGCAAAAAAATGCAAAAAAAAATGCAAAAATAAATGCAAAAAAATGCAAAAAAAAGCAAAAAAAAATGCAAAAAAATCCAAAAAAAATGCAAAAAAAATGCAAAAAAATGCAAAAAAATGCAAAAAAAATGCAAAAAAATGCAAAAAAAATGCAAAAAAAAATGCAAAAAAAATGCAAAAAAATGTAAAAAAAAATGCAAAAAAAAATGCAAAAAAATGCAAAAAAAATGCAAAAAAAATGCAAAAAATGCAAAAAAAATGCACAAAAAATGCAAAAAAAATGCAAAAAAATGCAAAAAAAATGCAAAAAAAAATGCAAAAAAAATGCAAAAAAATCCAAAAAAAAATGCAAAAAAAATGCAAAAAAAATGCAAAAAATCCAAAAAAAAATGCAAAAAAAATGCAAAAAAAATGCAAAAAAATGCAAAAAAAAATGCAAAAAAAAATGCAAAAAAATCCAAAAAAAATGCAAAAAAAAATGCAAACAAATCCAAAAAAAATGCAAAAAAAATGCAAAAAAAATGCAAAAAAAATGCAAAAAAAAATGCAAAAAAATGCAAAAAAAATGCAAAAAAAAATGCAAAAAAAATGTAAAAAAATGTAAAAAAAAATGCAAAAAAAATGCAAAAAAATGCAAAAAAAATGCAAAAAAAAATGCAAAAAAAATGCAAAAAAAATGCAAAAAAATCCAAAAAAAAATGCAAAAAAAATGCAAAAAAATGCAAAAAAAATGCAAAAAAAATGCAAAAAAAATGCAAAAAAAATGCAAAAAAAATGCAAAAAAAATGCAAAAAAATGCAAAAAAAATGTAAAAAAAAAATGCAAAAAAATGCAAAAAAAAATGCAAAAAAATGCAAAAAAAAATGCAAAAAAATGCAAAAAAATGTAAAAAAAAAATGCAAAAAAAAATGCAAAAAAATCCCAAAAAAATGCAAAAAAAATGCAAAAAAATTGCAAAAAATGCAAAAAAAATGCAAAAAAATGCAAAAAAATCCAAAAAAAAATGCAAAAAAAAATGCAAAAAAAATGCAAAAAAATGTAAAAAAAAATGCAAAAAAAATGCAAAAAAAAATGCTAAAAAATGCAAAAAAAATGCAAAAAAAAATGCAAAAAAATGCAAAAAAAAAATGCAAAAAAAAATGCAAAAAAATGTAAAAAAAAAAAATGCAAAAAAAATGCAAAAAAAAATGCAAAAAAATGCAAAAAAAATGCAAAAAAAAATGCAAAAAAATGCAAAAAAAATGCAAAAAAATGCAAAAAAAATGCAAAAAAAATGCAAAAAAAATGCAAAAAAAAATGCAAAAAAATGCAAAAAAAATGCAAAAAAAATGCAAAAAAAATGCAAAAAAAATGCAAAAAAATGCAAAAAAAATGCAAAAAAATGCAAAAAAAAAATGCAAAAATAAATGCAAAAAAATGCAAAAAAAATGAAAAAAAAATGCAAAAAAAATGCAAAAAAATGCAAAAAAAAATGCAAAAATAAATGCAAAAAAATGCAAAAAAAAATGCAAAAAAAATGCAAAAAAATGTAAAAAAAAATGCAAAAAAAAATGCAAAAAAATGCAAAAAAAATGCAAAAAAAATGCAAAAAATGCAAAAAAAAATGCACAAAAAATGCAAAAAAAATGCAAAAAAATGCAAAAAAAATGCAAAAAAAAATGCAAAAAAAATGCAAAAAAATGCAAAAAAAAGCAAAAAAAAATGCAAAAAAATGCAAAAAAAATGCAAAAAAATGCAAAAAAATGCAAAAAAACCCACAAAAAAATGCAAAAAAAATGCAAAAAAAACACAAAAAATGCAAAAAAAATGCAAAAAAAACAAAAAAATGCAAAAAAATGCAAAAAAAAATTTAAAAAAATGCAAAAAAAATGCAAAAAAAATTTAAAAAAAATGCAAAAAAAATGCAAAAAAAATGCAAAAAAAACACAAAAAAATGCAAAAAAATGCAAAAAAAATAAAAAAAAATGCAAAAAAAATGCAAAAAAAATGCAAAAAAAATGCAAAAAAAACACAAAAAAATGCAAAAAAATGCAAAAAAAATTTAAAAAAAATGCAAAAAAAAATGCAAAAAAAATGCAAAAAAAAACACAAAAAATGCAAAAAAAATGCAAAAAAAATGCAAAAAAATGTAAAAAAAAAAATGCAAAAAAAAATGCAAAAAAAAATGCAAAAAATGCAAAAAAAATGCAAAAAAAATGCAAAAAAAATGCAAAAAAAATGCAAAAAAAAATGCAAAAAAAAATGCAAAAAAAAATGCAAAAAAATGCAAAAAAAATGCAAAAAAAAATGCAAAAAAAATGCAAAAAAAATGCAAAAAAAAATGCAAAAAAAAATGCAAAAAAATGCAAAAAAAATGCAAAAAAAATGCAAAAAAAATGCAAAAAAATGCAAAAAAATGCAAAAAAATGTAAAAAAAAAATGCAAAAAAAATGCAAAAAAAAATGCAAAAAATGCAAAAAAAATGCAAAAAAAATGCAAAAAAAATGCAAAAAAAATGCAAAAAAAAATGCAAAAAAAAATGCAAAAAAAATGCAAAAAAATGCAAAAAAAAATGCAAAAAAATGCAAAAAAATGCAAAAAAAATGCAAAAAAATGCAAAAAAAAATGCAAAAAAAAATGCAAAAAAAAATGCAAAAAAATGCAAAAAAAATGCAAAAAAAATGCAAAAAAAATGCAAAAAAATGCAAAAAAATGCAAAAAAATGTAAAAAAAAAATGCAAAAAAAATGCAAAAAAAAATGCAAAAAATGCAAAAAAAATGCAAAAAAAATGCAAAAAAAATGCAAAAAAAATGCAAAAAAAAATGCAAAAAAAAATGCAAAAAAAATGCAAAAAAATGCAAAAAAAAATGCAAAAAAATGCAAAAAAATGCAAAAAAAATGCAAAAAAATGCAAAAAAAAATGCAAAAAAAAATGCAAAAAAATGCAAAAAAAATGCAAAAAAAATGCAAAAAAAATGCAAAAAAAATGCAAAAAAATGCAAAAAAATGTAAAAAAAAATGCAAAAAAAATGCAAAAAAAATGCAAAAAAAATGCAAAAAAAAATGCAAAAAAAAATGCAAAAAAAAATGCAAAAAAATGCAAAAAAAATGCAAAAAAAAATGCAAAAAAATGCAACAAAAATGCAAAAAAAAATGCAAAAAAAAATGCAAAAAAATGCAAAAAAAATGCAAAAAAAATGCAAAAAAAATGCAAAAAAATGCAAAAAAATGCAAAAAAATGTAAAAAAAAAAAATGCAAAAAAAAATGCAAAAAAAAATGCAAAAAATGCAAAAAAAATGCAAAAAAAATGCAAAAAAAATGCAAAAAAAACACAAAAAATGCAAAAAAAAATGCAAAAAATGCAAAAAAAAATGCAAAAAAAATGCAAAAAAAATGCAAAAAAATGCAAAAAAATGCAAAAAAAAATGCAAAAAAATGCAAAAAAAATGCAAAAAAAATGCAAAAAAATGCAAAAAAAATGCAAAAAAAATGCAAAAAAAATGCAAAAAAAATGCAAAAAAAAATGCAAAAAAATCCAAAAAAAATGCAAAAAAAATGCAAAAAAAATGCAAAAAAAATGCAAAAAAAAATGCAAAAAAATGCAAAAAAAATGCAAAAAAAAATGCAAAAAAAATGCAAAAAAATGTAAAAAAAAATGCAAAAAAAAATGCAAAAAAATGCAAAAAAAATGCAAAAAAAATGCAAAAAAAATGCAAAAAAAAATGCAAAAAAAATGCAAAAAAAAATGCAAAAAAATGCAAAAAAAATGCAAAAAAAATGCAAAAAAAATGCAAAAAAAATGCAAAAAAAAACACAAAAAATGCAAAAAAAATGCAAAAAAAATGCAAAAAAATGTAAAAAAAAAAATGCAAAAAAAAATGCAAAAAAAAATGCAAAAAATGCAAAAAAAATGCAAAAAAAATGCAAAAAAAATGCAAAAAAAATGCAAAAAAAAATGCAAAAAAAAATGCAAAAAAAAATGCAAAAAAATGCAAAAAAAATGCAAAAAAAAATGCAAAAAAAATGCAAAAAAAATGCAAAAAAAAATGCAAAAAAAAATGCAAAAAAATGCAAAAAAAATGCAAAAAAAATGCAAAAAAAATGCAAAAAAATGCAAAAAAATGCAAAAAAATGTAAAAAAAAAAATGCAAAAAAAATGCAAAAAAAAATGCAAAAAATGCAAAAAAAATGCAAAAAAAATGCAAAAAAAATGCAAAAAAAATGCAAAAAAAAATGCAAAAAAAAATGCAAAAAAAATGCAAAAAAATGCAAAAAAAAATGCAAAAAAATGCAAAAAAATGCAAAAAAAATGCAAAAAAATGCAAAAAAAAATGCAAAAAAAAATGCAAAAAAATGCAAAAAAAATGCAAAAAAAATGCAAAAAAATGCAAAAAAAATGCAAAAAAATGCAAAAAAATGTAAAAAAAAATGCAAAAAAAATGCAAAAAAATGCAAAAAAAATGCAAAAAAAAATGCAAAAAAAAAATGCAAAAAAAATGCAAAAAAAATGCAAAAAAATGCAAAAAAATGCAAAAAAAAATGCAAAAAAAATGCAACAAAAATGCAAAAAAAAATGCAAAAAAAAATGCAAAAAATGCAAAAAAAATGCAAAAAAAATGCAAAAAAAATGCAAAAAAATGCAAAAAAATGCAAAAAAATGTAAAAAAAAAAAATGCAAAAAAAAATGCAAAAAAAATGCAAAAAATGCAAAAAAAATGCAAAAAAAATGCAAAAAAAAATGCAAAAAAAACACAAAAAATGCAAAAAAAAATGCAAAAAATGCAAAAAAAAATGCAAAAAAAATGCAAAAAAAAAATGCAAAAAAATGCAAAAAAATGCAAAAAAAAAATGCAAAAAAATGCAAAAAAAATGCAAAAAAAATGCAAAAAAATGCAAAAAAAATGCAAAAAAAATGCAAAAAAAAATGCAAAAAAAATGCAAAAAAAAATGCAAAAAAATCCAAAAAAAATGCAAAAAAAATGCAAAAAAAATGCAAAAAAAATGCAAAAAAAAATGCAAAAAAAATGCAAAAAAAATGCAAAAAAAAATGCAAAAAAAATGCAAAAAAATGTAAAAAAAAATGCAAAAAAAAATGCAAAAAAATGCAAAAAAAATGCAAAAAAAAATGCAAAAAAATGCAAAAAAAATGCAAAAAAAATGCAAAAAAAATGCAAAAAAATGCAAAAAAAATGCAAAAAAAATGCAAAAAAAATGCAAAAAAATGTAAAAAAAAAAGCAAAAAAAAATGCAAAAAAATGCAAAAAAAATGCAAAAAAAATGCAAAAAAATCCAAAAAAAAATGCAAAAAAATGCAAAAAAAATGCAAAAAAATGCAAAAAAAATGCAAAAAAAAATGCAAAAAAATGCAAAAAAAATGCAAAAAAAATGCAAAAAAATGCAAAAAAAATGCAAAAAAAAATGCAAAAAAATGCAAAAAAAATGCAAAAAAAATGCAAAAAAAATGCAAAAAAAAATGCAAAAAAAATGCAAAAAAAAAGGAAAAAAAATGCAAAAAAAATGCAAAAAAAAATGCAAAAAAATGCAAAAAAAATGCAAAAAAAAATGCAAAAAAATTGCAAAAAAAAATGCAAAAAAATGCAAAAAAAATGCAAAAAAAATGCAAAAAAAAATGCAAAAAAATGCAAAAAAAAATGCAAAAAAATGCAAAAAAAATGCAAAAAAAAATGCAGAAAAATGCAAAAAAAATGCAAAAAAAAATGCAAAAAAATCCAAAAAAAATGCAAAAAAAATGCAAAAAAAATGCAAAAATAATGCAAAAAAATGCAAAAAAATGCAAAAAAAATGCAAAAAAAATGCAAAAAAATGCAAAAAAAAATGCAAAAAAAATGCAAAAAAAAATGCAAAAAAATGCAAAAAAAATGCAAAAAAAAATGCAAAAAAAATGCAAAAAATTGTAAAAAAAAAATGCAAAAAAAATGCAAAAAAAAATGCAAAAAAATGCAAAAAAATGCAAAAAAAAATGCAAAAAAAATGCAAAATAAATGCAAAAAAAATGCAAAAAAAATGCAAAAAAATGTAAAAAAAAAATGCAAAAAAAAATGCAAAAAAAAATGCAAAAAAATGCAAAAAAATGCAAAAAAAATGCAAAAAAAATGCAAAAAAAAAATGCAAAAAAAATGCAAAAAAATGCAAAAAAATGCAAAAAAAAATGCAAAAAAAAAAGCAAAAAAAATGCAAAAAAATTGCAAAAAAATGCAAAAAAAAATGCAAAAAAAATGCAAAAAAATGCAAAAAAAATGCAAAAAAAAATGCAAAAAAAATGCAAAAAAAATGCAAAAAAAATGCAAAAAAATGCAAAAAAAAATGCAAAAAAAATGCAAAAAAAAATGCAAAAAAATGCAAAAAAAATGCAAAAAAAAATGCAAAAAAAAAATGCAAAAAAATCCAAAAAAAAATGCAACAAAAAATGCAAAAAATGCAAAAAAAATGCAAAAAAAAATGCAAAAAAAATGCAAAAAAATGCAAAAAAAATGCAAAAAAAAATGCAAAAAAAAAATGCAAAAAAATCCAAAAAAAATGCAAAAAAAATGCAAAAAAAATGCAAAAAAATGTAAAAAAAAATGCAAAAAAAATGCAAAAAAAAATGCAAAAAAATGCAAAAAAAATGCAAAAAAAAAATGCAAAAAAAAAAGCAAAAAATGCAAAAAAAAAATGCAAAAAAAAATGCAAAAAAATGCAAAAAAAATGCAAAAAAAAATGCAAAAAAAAATGCAAAAAAAATGCAAAAAAATGCAAAAAAATGCAAAAAAAAATGCAAAAAAAATGCAAAAAAAAATGCAAAAAAATGCAAAAAAAATGCAAAAAAAATCCAAAAAAAAATGCAACAAAAAATGCAAAAAAATGCAAAAAAAATGCAAAAAAAAAATGCAAAAAAAATGCAAAAAAAATGCAAAAAAATGCAAAAAAATGCAAAAAAAATGCAAAAATAAATGCAAAAAAATGCAAAAAAAATGCAAAAAAAAATGCAAAAAAATCCAAAAAAAATGCAAAAAAAATGCAAAAAAAATGCAAAAAAATGCAAAAAAAATGCAAAAAAATGCAAAAAAAATGCAAAAAAAATGCAAAAAAATGCAAAATAAATGCAAAAAAAATGCAAAAAAAATGCAAAAAAAAATGCAAAAAAAATGCAAAAAAAATGCAAAAAAATGCAAAAAAAAATGCAAAAAAAATGCAAAATAAATGCAAAAAAAATGCAAAAAAAATGCAAAAAAATGCAAAAAAAAAATGCAAAAAAAATGCAAAAAAAAATGCAAAAAAATGCAAAAAAAATGCAAAAAAATGCAAAAAAAATGCAAAAAAAAATGCAAAAAAAAATGCAAAAAAAATGCAAAAAAATGCAAAAAAAAATGCAAAAAAAAATGCAAAAAAAATGCAAAAAAAAAGCAAAAAAATGCAAAAAAAAATGCAAAAAAAATGCAAAAAAAATGCAAAAAAATGCAAAAAAAAATGCAAAAAAAATGCAAAAAAAAATGCAAAAAAATGCAAAAAAAATGCAAAAAAATCCAAAAAAAATGCAACAAAAAATGCAAAAAAATGCAAAAAAAATGCAAAAAAAAATGCAAAAAAAATGCAAAAAAATGCAAAAAAAATGCAAAAAAATGCAAAAAAAATGCAAAAAAATGCAAAAAAAATGCAAAAAAAAATGCAAAAAAAATGCAAAAAAATGTAAAAAAAAATGCAAAAAAAAATGCAAAAAAATGCAAAAAAAATGCAAAAAAAAATGCAAAAAATGCAAAAAAAATGCAAAAAAAATGCAAAAAAAAATGCAAAAAAATGCAAAAAAAATGCAAAAAAAAATGCAAAAAAAATGCAAAAAATTGTAAAAAAAAAAAAAGCAAAAAAAATGCAAAAAAAAATGCAAAAAAAAATGCAAAAAAAATGCAAAAAAATGCAAAAAAAATGCAAAAAAAAAATGCAAAAAAATGCAAAAAAAAATGCAAAAAAATGCAAAAAAAAATGCAAAAAAAAATGCAAAAAAATGCAAAAAAATGCAAAGAAAAATGCAAAAAAATGCAAAAAAAAAATGCAAAAAAATGCAAAAAAAAATGCAAAAAAAAATGCAAAAAAAAATGCAAAAAAATGCAAAAAAATGCAAAGAAAAATGCAAAAAAAAATGCAAAAAAATGCAAAAAAATGCAAAAAAAAATGCAAAAAAAAATGCAAAAAAAATGCAAAAAAAATGCAAAAAAAAAATGCAAAAAAAAATGCAAAAAAAAATGCAAAAAAATGCAAAAAAAATGCAAAAAAAAATGCAAAAAAATGCAAAAAAAATGCAAAAAAAAATGCAAAAAAAATGCAAAAAAATCCAAAAAAAAATGCAACAAAAAATGCAAAAAAATGCAAAAAAAAATGCAAAAAAAAATGCAAAAAAATGCAAAAAAAATGCAAAAAAAATGCAAAAAAAATGCAAAAAAAATGCAAAAAAATGCAAAAAAATGTAAAAAAAAAAAAATGCAAAAAAAAATGCAAAAAAAATGCAAAAAATGCAAAAAAAAATGCAAAAAAAAAATGCAAAAAAATGCAAAAAAAATGCAAAAAAATGCAAAAAAAATGCAAAAAAAAAATGCAAAAAAAAATGCAAAAAAAATGCAAAAAAATGCAAAAAAAAATGCAAAAAAAAATGCAAAAAAAATGCAAAAAAAAAAGCAAAAAATGCAAAAAAAAATGCAAAAAAAAATGCAAAAAAATGCAAAAAAAATGCAAAAAAAATGCAAAAAAATGCAAAAAAAAATGCAAAAAAAAATGCAAAAAAATCCCAAAAAAAATGCAAAAAAAATGCAAAAAAAAATGCAAAAAAATGTAAAAAAAAATGCAAAAAAAATGCAAAAAAAAATGCAAAAAAATGTAAAAAAAAATGCAAAAAAAATGCAAAAAAAAAATGCAAAAAAATGCAAAAAAAATGCAAAAAAAATGCAAAAAAAATGCAAAAAAAATGCAAAAAAAAATGCAAAAAAAAATGCAAAAAAATGCAAAAAAAAATGCAAAAAAAATGCAAAATAAATGCAAAAATAATGCAAAAAAATGCAAAAAAATGTAAAAAAAAAATGCAAAAAAAATGCAAAAAAAAATGCAAAAAAATGCAACAAAAATGCAAAAAAATGCAAAAAAAATGCAAAAAAAAATGCAAAAAAAAATGAAAAAAAAATGCAAAAAAATGCAAAAAAAAATGCAAAAAAAAATGCAAAAAAAATGCAAAAAA
This sequence comes from Zingel zingel, assembly GCA_023566125.1. Classification (NCBI taxonomy): domain Eukaryota; kingdom Metazoa; phylum Chordata; class Actinopteri; order Perciformes; family Percidae; genus Zingel; species Zingel zingel. The sequence goes on from JAKRKW010000235.1 coordinate 13,673, forward strand.
AAAGCAAAAAAATGCAAAAAAAAATGCAAAAAAATGCAAAAAAAATGCAAAAAAAAATGCAAAAAAATGCAAAAAAAATGCAAAAAAAAATGCAAAAAAAATGCAAAAAAATGCAAAAAAAATGCAAAAAAATGCAAAAAAAAATGCAAAAAAATGCAAAAAAAAATGCAAAAAAAATGCAAAAAAATGCAAAAAAATGTAAAAAAAAATGCAAAAAAAAATGCAAAAAAATGCAAAAAAAATGCAAAAAAAATGCAAAAAATGCAAAAAAAATGCAAAAAAAATGCAAAAAAAATGCAAAAAAATGCAAAAAAAATGCAAAAAAAAATGCAAAAAAAATGCAAAAAATTGTAAAAAAAAAATGCAAAAAAAAATGCAAAAAAATGCAAAAAAAATGCAAAAAAAAATGCAAAAAAATCCAAAAAAAATGCAAAAAAAAATGCAAAAAAAATGCAAAAAAATGTAAAAAAAAATGCAAAAAAAATGCAAAAAAAAATGCAAAAAAATGCAAAAAAAATGCAAAAAAAAATGCAAAAAAAATGCAAAAAAAATGCAAAAAAAATGCAAAAAAAAATGCAAAAAAATGCAAAAAAAAATGCAAAAAAAATGCAAAATAAATGCAAAAAAATGTAAAAAAAATGCAAAAAAAATGCAAAAAAAATGCAAAAAAATGCAAAAAAAATGCAAAAAAAATGCAAAAAAAATGCAAAAAAAATGCAAAAAAAAATGCAAAAAAAAATGCAAAAAAATGCAAAAAAAATGCAAAAAAAATGCAAAAAAAATGCAAAAAAAATGCAAAAAAAAATGCAAAAAAAATGCAAAAAATTGTAAAAAAAAATGCAAAAAAAAATGCAAAAAAATGCAAAAAAAATGCAAAAAAAAATGCAAAAAAATCCAAAAAAAATGCAAAAAAAATGCAAAAAAAATGCAAAAAATGTAAAAAAAAATGCAAAAAAAATGCAAAAAAAAAATGCAAAAAAAATGCAAAAAAAATGCAAAAAAAAATGCAAAAAAAAATGCAAAAAAAATGCAAAAAAATGCAAAAAAAAATGCAAAAAAATGCAAAAAAAAATGCAAAAAAAATGCAAAATAAATGCAAAAAAATGTAAAAAAAAATGCAAAAAAAATGCAAAAAAAATGCAAAAAAATGCAAAAAAAATGCAAAAAAAATGCAAAAAAAATGCAAAAAAAATGCAAAAAAAAATGCAAAAAAAAATGCAAAAAAATGCAAAAAAAATGCAAAAAAAATGCAAAAAAAATGCAAAAAAAATGCAAAAAAAATGCAAAAAAATGTAAAAAAAAAAAATGCAAAAAAAAATGCAAAAAAAAATGCAAAAAATTCAAAAAAAATGCAAAAAAAATGCAAAAAAAAATGCAAAAAAAATGCAAAAAAAAATGCAAAAAAAATGCAAAAAAAAATGCAAAAAAATGCAAAAAAATGCAAAAAAAAATGCAAAAAAAATGCAAAAAAAATGCAAAAAAAAATGCAAAAAAAAATGCAAAAAAATGCAAAAAAAATGCAAAAAAAATGCAAAAAAAAATGCAAAAAATGCAAAAAAAATGCAAAAAAAATGCAAAAAAAATGCAAAAAAAATGCAAAAAAAAATGCAAAAAAAAATGCAAAAAAAATGCAAAAAAAATGAAAAAAAAATGCAAAAAAATGCAAAAAAAAATGCAAAAAAAAATGCAAAAAAATGCAAAAAAAATGCAAAAAAAATGCAAAAAAAAAATGCAAAAAAAATGCAAAAAAAAATGCAAAAAAAATGCAAAAAAAAATGCAAAAAAAATGCAAAAAAATGCAAAAAAAATGCAAAAAAAAATGCAAAAAAAATCCAAAAAAATGCAAAAAAATGCAAAAAATGCAAAAAAAATGCAAAAAAAAATGCAAAAAAATGCAAAAAAAAATGCAAAAAAAATTGCAAAAAAATGCAAAAAAATGTAAAAAAAAATGCAAAAAAAAATGCAAAAAAATGCAAAAAAAAATGCAAAAAAAAATGCAAAAAAAATGCAAAAAAATGCAAAAAAAATGCAAAAAAAAATGCAAAAAAATGCAAAAAAATGTAAAAAAAAATGCAAAAAAAATGCAAAAAAAATGCAAAAAAATGCAAAAAAAATGCAAAAAAAAATGCAAAAAAATGCAAAAAAAATGCAAAAAAAATGCAAAAAAAATGCAAAAAAAAAATGCAAAAAAATGCAAAAAAAATGCAAAAAAAATGCAAAAAAAATGCAAAAAAAATGCAAAAAAATGCAAAAAAAATGCAAAAAAATGCAAAAAAAAAATGCAAAAATAAATGCAAAAAAATGCAAAAAAAATGAAAAAAAATGCAAAAAAAATGCAAAAAAATGCAAAAAAAAATGCAAAAATAAATGCAAAAAAATGCAAAAAAAATGCAAAAAAATGTAAAAAAATGTAAAAAAAAATGCAAAAAAAATGCAAAAAAAATGCAAAAAAAATGCAAAAAAAAATGCAAAAAAAATGCAAAAAAAATGCAAAAAAATCCAAAAAAAAATGCAAAAAAAATGCAAAAAAAATGCAAAAAAAATGCAAAAAAAATGCAAAAAAAATGCAAAAAAAATGCAAAAAAAATGCAAAAAAAATGCAAAAAAAATGCAAAAAAATGCAAAAAAAATGTAAAAAAAAAATGCAAAAAAATGCAAAAAAAAATGCAAAAAAATGCAAAAAAAAAATGCAAAAAAATGCAAAAAAATGTAAAAAAAAAATGCAAAAAAAAATGCAAAAAAATCCCAAAAAAATGCAAAAAAAATGCAAAAAAATGCCAAAAAAATGCAAAAAAAAATGCAAAAAAATGCAAAAAAAATGCAAAAAAATGCAAAAAAAATGCAAAAAAAATGCAAAAAAAATGCAAAAAAAAATGCAAAAAAATGCAAAAAAAATGCAAAAAAAATGCAAAAAAAATGCAAAAAAAATGCAAAAAAATGCAAAAAAAATGCAAAAAAATGCAAAAAAAAAATGCAAAAATAAATGCAAAAAAATGCAAAAAAAATGAAAAAAAAATGCAAAAAAAATGCAAAAAAATGCAAAAAAAAATGCAAAAATAAATGCAAAAAAATGCAAAAAAAAGCAAAAAAAAATGCAAAAAAATCCAAAAAAAATGCAAAAAAAATGCAAAAAAAATGCAAAAAAATGCAAAAAAAATGCAAAAAAATGCAAAAAAAATGCAAAAAAAAATGCAAAAAAAATGCAAAAAAATGTAAAAAAAAATGCAAAAAAAAATGCAAAAAAAATGCAAAAAAAATGCAAAAAAAATGCAAAAAATGCAAAAAAAATGCACAAAAAATGCAAAAAAAATGCAAAAAAATGCAAAAAAAATGCAAAAAAAAATGCAAAAAAAATGCAAAAAAATCCAAAAAAAAATGCAAAAAAAATGCAAAAAAAATGCAAAAAAATCCAAAAAAAAATGCAAAAAAAATGCAAAAAAAATGCAAAAAAATGCAAAAAAAAAATGCAAAAAAAAATGCAAAAAAATCCAAAAAAAATGCAAAAAAAAATGCAAAAAAATCCAAAAAAAATGCAAAAAAAATGCAAAAAAAATGCAAAAAAAATGCAAAAAAAAATGCAAAAAAATGCAAAAAAAATGCAAAAAAAAATGCAAAAAAAATGTAAAAAAATGTAAAAAAAAATGCAAAAAAAATGCAAAAAAATGCAAAAAAAATGCAAAAAAAAATGCAAAAAAATGCAAAAAAAATGCAAAAAAATCCAAAAAAAAATGCAAAAAAAATGCAAAAAAAAATGCAAAAAAAATGCAAAAAAAATGCAAAAAAAATGCAAAAAAAATGCAAAAAAAATGCAAAAAAAATGCAAAAAAAATGCAAAAAAATGCAAAAAAAATGTAAAAAAAAAATGCAAAAAAATGCAAAAAAAAATGCAAAAAAATGCAAAAAAAAAATGCAAAAAAATGCAAAAAAATGTAAAAAAAAAAATGCAAAAAAAAATGCAAAAAAATCCCAAAAAAATGCAAAAAAAATGCAAAAAAATTGCAAAAAATGCAAAAAAAATGCAAAAAAATGCAAAAAAATCCAAAAAAAAATGCAAAAAAAAATGCAAAAAAAATGCAAAAAAATGTAAAAAAAAAATGCAAAAAAAATGCAAAAAAAAATGCTAAAAAATGCAAAAAAAATGCAAAAAAAAATGCAAAAAAATGCAAAAAAAAATGCAAAAAAAAATGCAAAAAAATGTAAAAAAAAAAAATGCAAAAAAAATGCAAAAAAAAATGCAAAAAAATGCAAAAAAAATGCAAAAAAAAATGCAAAAAAATGCAAAAAAAATGCAAAAAAATGCAAAAAAAATGCAAAAAAAATGCAAAAAAAATGCAAAAAAAAATGCAAAAAAATCCCAAAAAAATGCAAAAAAAATGCAAAAAAATGCAAAAAAAATGCAAAAAAAATGCAAAAAAATGTAAAAAAAAAAAATGCAAAAAAAATGCAAAAAAAAATGCAAAAAAATGCAAGAAAAATGCAAAAAAAAATGCAAAAAAATGCAAAAAAAATGCAAAAAAATGCAAAAAAAATGCAAAAAAAATGCAAAAAAAATGCAAAAAAAATGCAAAAAAATCCCAAAAAAATGCAAAAAAAATGCAAAAAAATGCAAAAAAAATGCAAAAAAAAATGCAAAAAAATCCAAAAAAAATGCAAAAAAAATGCAAAAAAAAATCCAAAAAAAATGCAAAAAAAAATGCAAAAAAATGCAAAAAAATGTAAAAAAAAATGCAAAAAAAAATGCAAAAAAATCCAAAAAAATGCAAAAAAAATGCAAAAAAATTGCAAAAAAAATGCAAAAAAAAATGCAAAAAAAATGCAAAAAAATCCAAAAAAAAATGCAAAAAAAAATGCAAAAAAAATGCAAAAAAACCCACAAAAAATGCAAAAAAAATGCAAAAAAAACACAAAAAATGCAAAAAAAAAATGCAAAAAAAATGCAAAAAAAACACAAAAAATGCAAAAAAAAAATGCAAAAAAAATGCAAAAAAAATGCAAAAAAACCCACAAAAATGCAAAAAAAATGCAAAAAAACCCACAAAAAATGCAAAAAAATGCAAAAAAAATGCAAAAAAAAAATGCAAAAAAAATGCAAAAAAAACCACAAAAAATGCAAAAAAAATGCAAAAAAAACACAAAAAAATGCAAATAAACCCACAAAAAAATGCAAAAAAAAGCAAAAAAATGCAAAAAAAATTCAAAAAATAATGCAAAAAAAATGCAAAAAAAACACAAAAAATGCAAAAAAAATGCAAAAAAACCCACAAAAAATGCAAAAAAAATGCAAAAAAAACACAAAAAATGCAAAAAAAAATGCAAAAAAAATGCAAAAAAAACCCCACAAAAAACGCAAAAAAAATGCAAAAAAAACACAAAAAATGCAAAAAAAAAATGCAAAAAAACCCAAAAAAAATGCAAAAAAATGCAAAAAAATGCAAAAAAACCCACAAAAAATGCAAAAAAAAGCAAAAAAACCCACAAAAAATGCAAAAAAATGCAAAAAAAAAAACAAAAAAATGCAAAAAAAAAATGCAAAAAAAACACAAAAAATGCAAAAAAAAAATGCAAAAAAAATGCAAAAAAAATGCAAAAAAACCCACAAAAATGCAAAAAAAATGCAAAAAAACCCACAAAAAATGCAAAAAAATGCAAAAAAAATGCAAAAAAAAATGCAAAAAAAATGCAAAAAAAAACACAAAAAATGCAAAAAAAAATGCAAAAAAAACACAAAAAAATGAAAAAAAACCCACAAAAAAATGCAAAAAAAAACACAAAAAATGCAAAAAAAAATGCAAAAAAAATGCAAAAAAACCCACAAAAAATGCAAAAAAATGCAAAAAAACCACAAAAAATGCAAAAAAAATGCAAAAAAAATGCAAAAAAAATGCAAAAAAAATGCAAAAAAAACACAAAAAAATGCAAAAAAATGCAAAAAAAATAAAAAAAATGCAAAAAAAATGCAAAAAAAATGCAAAAAAAACACAAAAAAATGCAAAAAAATGCAAAAAAAAAAATGCAAAAAAATGCAAAAAAAATGCAAAAAAATGCAAAAAAATGCAAAAAAACCCACAAAAAAATGCAAAAAAAATGCAAAAAAAACACAAAAAATGCAAAAAAAATGCAAAAAAAACAAAAAAATGCAAAAAAATGCAAAAAAAAATTTAAAAAAATGCAAAAAAAATGCAAAAAAAATTTAAAAAAAATGCAAAAAAAATGCAAAAAAATGCAAAAAAAATGCAAAAAAAATGCAAAAAAAACACAAAAAAATGCAAAAAAATGCAAAAAAAATAAAAAAAATGCAAAAAAAATGCAAAAAAAATGCAAAAAAAATGCAAAAAAAACACAAAAAAATGCAAAAAAATGCAAAAAAAAATTTAAAAAAAATGCAAAAAAAAATGCAAAAAAATGCAAAAAAAACACAAAAAAATGCAAAAAAAATGCAAAAAAACCCACAAAAAATGCAAAAAAAATGCAAAAAAAACACAAAAAATGCAAAAAAAAATGCAAAAAAAATGCAAAAAAACCCCAAAAAAATGCAAAAAAAATGCAAAAAAACCCACAAAAAATGCAAAAAAAAATGCAAAAAAAAATGCAAAAAAAAACACAAAAAATGCAAAAAAAAATGCAAAAAAAATGCAAAAAAATGTAAAAAAAAAAATGCAAAAAAAAATGCAAAAAAAAATGCAAAAAATGCAAAAAAAAATGCAAAAAAAATGCAAAAAAAATGCAAAAAAAATGCAAAAAAAAATGCAAAAAAAAATGCAAAAAAAAATGCAAAAAAATGCAAAAAAAATGCAAAAAAAAATGCAAAAAAAATGCAAAAAAAATGCAAAAAAAAATGCAAAAAAAAATGCAAAAAAATGCAAAAAAAATGCAAAAAAAATGCAAAAAAAATGCAAAAAAATGCAAAAAAATGCAAAAAAATGTAAAAAAAAAATGCAAAAAAAATGCAAAAAAAAATGCAAAAAATGCAAAAAAAATGCAAAAAAAATGCAAAAAAAATGCAAAAAAAATGCAAAAAAAAATGCAAAAAAAAATGCAAAAAAAATGCAAAAAAATGCAAAAAAAAATGCAAAAAAATGCAAAAAAATGCAAAAAAAATGCAAAAAAATGCAAAAAAAAATGCAAAAAAAAATGCAAAAAAATGCAAAAAAAATGCAAAAAAAATGCAAAAAAAATGCAAAAAAAATGCAAAAAAATGCAAAAAAATGTAAAAAAAAATGCAAAAAAAATGCAAAAAAAATGCAAAAAAAATGCAAAAAAAAATGCAAAAAAAAATGCAAAAAAAAATGCAAAAAAATGCAAAAAAAATGCAAAAAAAAATGCAAAAAAAATGCAACAAAAATGCAAAAAAAAATGCAAAAAAAAATGCAAAAAAATGCAAAAAAAATGCAAAAAAAATGCAAAAAAAATGCAAAAAAATGCAAAAAAATGCAAAAAAATGTAAAAAAAAAAAAATGCAAAAAAAAATGCAAAAAAAAATGCAAAAAATGCAAAAAAAATGCAAAAAAAATGCAAAAAAAAATGCAAAAAAAACACAAAAAATGCAAAAAAAATGCAAAAAATGCAAAAAAAAATGCAAAAAAAATGCAAAAAAAAATGCAAAAAAATGCAAAAAAATGCAAAAAAAAATGCAAAAAAATGCAAAAAAAATGCAAAAAAAATGCAAAAAAATGCAAAAAAAATGCAAAAAAAATGCAAAAAAAATGCAAAAAAAATGCAAAAAAAAATGCAAAAAAATCCAAAAAAAAATGCAAAAAAAATGCAAAAAAAATGCAAAAAAAATGCAAAAAAAAATGCAAAAAAATGTAAAAAAAAATGCAAAAAAAAATGCAAAAAAATGCAAAAAAAATGCAAAAAAAAATGCAAAAAAATGCAAAAAAAATGCAAAAAAAATGCAAAAAAAAATGCAAAAAAATGCAAAAAAAATGCAAAAAAAATGCAAAAAAAATGCAAAAAAATGTAAAAAAAAAAGCAAAAAAAAATGCAAAAAAATGCAAAAAAAATGCAAAAAAAATGCAAAAAAATCCAAAAAAAAATGCAAAAAAATGCAAAAAAAATGCAAAAAAATGCAAAAAAAATGCAAAAAAAAATGCAAAAAAATGCAAAAAAAATGCAAAAAAAATGCAAAAAAATGCAAAAAAAATGCAAAAAAAAATGCAAAAAAATGAAAAAAAAATGCAAAAAAAATGCAAAAAAAAATGCAAAAAAAAATGCAAAAAAAATGCAAAAAAAAAGGAAAAAAAATGCAAAAAAATGCAAAAAAAATGCAAAAAAATGCAAAAAAAATGCAAAAAAAAATGCAAAAAAAATGCAAAAAAAAATGCAAAAAAATGCAAAAAAAATGCAAAAAAAATGCAAAAAAAAATGCAAAAAAATGCAAAAAAAAATGCAAAAAAATGCAAAAAAAATGCAAAAAAAAATGCAGAAAAATGCAAAAAAAATGCAAAAAAAAATGCAAAAAAATCCAAAAAAAATGCAAAAAAAATGCAAAAATAATGCAAAAAAATGCAAAAAAATGCAAAAAAAATGCAAAAAAAATGCAAAAAATGCAAAAAAAATGCAAAAAAAATGCAAAAAAAAATGCAAAAAAATGCAAAAAAAATGCAAAAAAAAATGCAAAAAAAATGCAAAAAATTGTAAAAAAAAAATGCAAAAAAAATGCAAAAAAAAATGCAAAAAAATGCAAAAAAATGCAAAAAAAAATGCAAAAAAAATGCAAAATAAATGCAAAAAAAATGCAAAAAAAATGCAAAAAAATGTAAAAAAATGCAAAAAAATGCAAAAAAAATGCAAAAAAAATGCAAAAAAAAATGCAAAAAAAATGCAAAAAAATGCAAAAAAATGCAAAAAAAAATGCAAAAAAAAAAGCAAAAAAAATGCAAAAAAAATTGCAAAAAAATGCAAAAAAAAATGCAAAAAAAATGCAAATAAATGCAAAAAAAATGCAAAAAAAAATGCAAAAAAAAATGCAAAAAAAATGCAAAAAAAATGCAAAAAAATGCAAAAAAAAATGCAAAAAAAATGCAAAAAAAAATGCAAAAAAATGCAAAAAAAATGCAAAAAAAAATGCAAAAAAAAATGCAAAAAAATCCAAAAAAAAATGCAACAAAAAATGCAAAAAAATGCAAAAAAAATGCAAAAAAAAATGCAAAAAAAATGCAAAAAAATGCAAAAAAAATGCAAAAAAAATGCAAAAAAAAATGCAAAAAAATCCAAAAAAAATGCAAAAAAAATGCAAAAAAAATGCAAAAAAATGTAAAAAAAAATGCAAAAAAAATGCAAAAAAAAATGCAAAAAAATGCAAAAAAAATGCAAAAAAAAATGCAAAAAAAAAAGCAAAAAAATGCAAAAAAAAATGCAAAAAAAAATGCAAAAAAATGCAAAAAAAATGCAAAAAAAAATGCAAAAAAAAATGCAAAAAAAATGCAAAAAAATGCAAAAAAATGCAAAAAAAAATGCAAAAAAAATGCAAAAAAAAATGCAAAAAAATGCAAAAAAAATGCAAAAAAAATCCAAAAAAAAATGCAACAAAAAATGCAAAAAAATGCAAAAAAAATGCAAAAAAAAATGCAAAAAAAATGCAAAAAAAATGCAAAAAAATGCAAAAAAATGCAAAAAAAAATGCAAAAATAAATGCAAAAAAATGCAAAAAAAATGCAAAAAAAAATGCAAAAAAATCCAAAAAAAATGCAAAAAAAATGCAAAAAAAATGCAAAAAAATGCAAAAAAAAATGCAAAAAAAATGCAAAAAAAAATGCAAAAAAATGCAAAAAAAATGCAAAAAAAAATGCAAAAAAAAATGCAAAAAAATCCAAAAAAAAATGCAACAAAAAATGCAAAAAAATGCAAAAAAAATGCAAAAAAAAATGCAAAAAAAATGCAAAAAAATGCAAAAAAAATGCAAAAAAAATGCAAAAAAAAATGCAAAAAAATCCAAAAAAAATGCAAAAAAAATGCAAAAAAAATGCAAAAAAATGTAAAAAAAAATGCAAAAAAAATGCAAAAAAAAATGCAAAAAAATGCAAAAAAAATGCAAAAAAAAATGCAAAAAAAAAAGCAAAAAAATGCAAAAAAAAATGCAAAAAAAAATGCAAAAAAAATGCAAAAAAATGCAAAAAAATGCAAAAAAAAATGCAAAAAAAATGCAAAAAAAAATGCAAAAAAATGCAAAAAAAATGCAAAAAAAATCCAAAAAAAAATGCAACAAAAAATGCAAAAAAATGCAAAAAAAATGCAAAAAAAAATGCAAAAAAAATGCAAAAAAAATGCAAAAAAATGCAAAAAAATGCAAAAAAAAATGCAAAAATAAATGCAAAAAAATGCAAAAAAAATGCAAAAAAAAATGCAAAAAAATCCAAAAAAAATGCAAAAAAAATGCAAAAAAAATGCAAAAAAATGCAAAAAAAAATGCAAAAAAAATGCAAAAAAAAATGCAAAAAAATGCAAAAAAAATGCAAAAAAAAATGCAAAAAAAAATGCAAAAAAATCCAAAAAAAAATGCAACAAAAAATGCAAAAAAATGCAAAAAAAATGCAAAAAAAAATGCAAAAAAAATGCAAAAAAATGCAAAAAAAATGCAAAAAAAATGCAAAAAAAAATGCAAAAAAATCCAAAAAAAATGCAAAAAAAATGCAAAAAAAATGCAAAAAAATGTAAAAAAAAATGCAAAAAAAATGCAAAAAAAAATGCAAAAAAATGCAAAAAAAATGCAAAAAAAATGCAAAAAAAAAAGCAAAAAAATGCAAAAAAAAATGCAAAAAAAAATGCAAAAAAATGCAAAAAAAATGCAAAAAAAAATGCAAAAAAAAATGCAAAAAAAATGCAAAAAAATGCAAAAAAATGCAAAAAAAAATGCAAAAAAATGCAAAAAAAAATGCAAAAAAATGCAAAAAAAATGCAAAAAAAATCCAAAAAAAAATGCAACAAAAAATGCAAAAAAATGCAAAAAAAATGCAAAAAAAAATGCAAAAAAAATGCAAAAAAAATGCAAAAAAATGCAAAAAAATGCAAAAAAAAATGCAAAAATAAATGCAAAAAAATGCAAAAAAAATGCAAAAAAAAATGCAAAAAAATCCAAAAAAAATGCAAAAAAAATGCAAAAAAAATGCAAAAAAATGCAAAAAAAATGCAAAAAAATGCAAAAAAATGCAAAAAAAATGCAAAAAAAATGCAAAATAAATGCAAAAAAAATGCAAAAAAAATGCAAAAAAAATGCAAAAAAAATGCAAAAAAAATGCAAAAAAATGCAAAAAAATGCAAAAAAAAATGCAAAAAAAATGCAAAATAAATGCAAAAAAAATGCAAAAAAAATGCAAAAAAATGTAAAAAAAAAATGCAAAAAAAATGCAAAAAAAAATGCAAAAAAATGCAAAAAAAATGCAAAAAAATGCAAAAAAAATGCAAAAAAAAATGCAAAAAAAAATGCAAAAAAAATGCAAAAAAATGCAAAAAAAAATGCAAAAAAAAATGCAAAAAAAATGCAAAAAAAAAAGCAAAAAAATGCAAAAAAAAATGCAAAAAAAAATGCAAAAAAATGCAAAAAAAATGCAAAAAAAAATGCAAAAAAAAATGCAAAAAAAATGCAAAAAAATGCAAAAAAATGCAAAAAAAAATGCAAAAAAAATGCAAAAAAAAATGCAAAAAAATGCAAAAAAAATGCAAAAAAATCCAAAAAAAAATGCAACAAAAAATGCAAAAAAATGCAAAAAAAATGCAAAAAAAAATGCAAAAAAAATGCAAAAAAATGCAAAAAAAATGCAAAAAAATGCAAAAAAAATGCAAAAAAATGCAAAAAAAATGCAAAAAAAAATGCAAAAAAAATGCAAAAAAATGTAAAAAAAAATGCAAAAAAAAATGCAAAAAAATGCAAAAAAAATGCAAAAAAAATGCAAAAAATGCAAAAAAAATGCAAAAAAAATGCAAAAAAAAATGCAAAAAAATGCAAAAAAAATGCAAAAAAAAATGCAAAAAAAATGCAAAAAATTGTAAAAAAAAAAAAAGCAAAAAAAATGCAAAAAAAAATGCAAAAAAAAATGCAAAAAAAATGCAAAAAAATGCAAAAAAAATGCAAAAAAAAATGCAAAAAAATGCAAAAAAAAATGCAAAAAAATGCAAAAAAAAATGCAAAAAAAAATGCAAAAAAATGCAAAAAAATGCAAAGAAAAATGCAAAAAAAAATGCAAAAAAATGCAAAAAAATGCAAAAAAAAAATGCAAAAAAAAATGCCAAAAAAATGCAAAAAAAATGCAAAAAAAAATGCAAAAAAATGCAAAAAAAATGCAAAAAAAAATGCAAAAAAAATGCAAAAAAATCCAAAAAAAAATGCAACAAAAAATACAAAAAAATGCAAAAAAAAATGCAAAAAAAAATGCAAAAAAATGCAAAAAAAATGCAAAAAAAATGCAAAAAAAATGCAAAAAAATGCAAAAAAATGCAAAAAAATGTAAAAAAAAAAAAATGCAAAAAAAAATGCAAAAAAAATGCAAAAAATGCAAAAAAAAATGCAAAAAAAAAATGCAAAAAAATGCAAAAAAAATGCAAAAAAATGCAAAAAAAATGCAAAAAAAAAATGCAAAAAAAAATGCAAAAAAAATGCAAAAAAATGCAAAAAAAAATGCAAAAAAAAATGCAAAAAAAATGCAAAAAAAAAAGCAAAAAAATGCAAAAAAAAATGCAAAAAAAAATGCAAAAAAATGCAAAAAAAATGCAAAAAAAATGCAAAAAAATGCAAAAAAAAATGCAAAAAAAAATGCAAAAAAATCCCAAAAAAAATGCAAAAAAATGCAAAAAAAATGCAAAAAAATGTAAAAAAAAATGCAAAAAAAATGCAAAAAAAAATGCAAAAAAATGCAAAAAAATGTAAAAAAAAATGCAAAAAAAATGCAAAAAAAAATGCAAAAAAATGCAAAAAAAATGCAAAAAAAAATGCAAAAAAAATGCAAAAAAAATGCAAAAAAAAATGCAAAAAAAAATGCAAAAAAATGCAAAAAAAAATGCAAAAAAAATGCAAAATAAATGCAAAAATAATGCAAAAAAATGCAAAAAAATGTAAAAAAAAAATGCAAAAAAAATGCAAAAAAAAATGCAAAAAAATGCAACAAAAATGCAAAAAAATGCAAAAAAAATGCAAAAAAAAATGCAAAAAAAAATGAAAAAAAAATGCAAAAAAATGCAAAAAAAAATGCAAAAAAAAATGCAAAAAAAATGCAAAAAAAAAGCAAAAAAATGCAAAAAAAAATGCAAAAAAATGCAAAAAAAATGCAAAAAAAAATGCAAAAAAATGCAAAAAAAAATGCAAAAAAATGCAAAAAAAATGCAAAAAAAATGCAAAAAAATGCAAAAAAATGTAAAAAAAAATGCAAAAAAAAATGCAAAAAAATGCAAAAAAAATGCAAAAAAAATGCAAAAAATGCAAAAAAAATGCAAAAAAAATGCAAAAAAAAATGCAAAAAAATGCAAAAAAAATGCAAAAAAAAATGCAAAAAAAATGCAAAAAATTGTAAAAAAAAAATGCAAAAAAAAATGCAAAAAAATGCAAAAAAAATGCAAAAAAAAATGCAAAAAAATCCAAAAAAAATGCAAAAAAAATGCAAAAAAAATGCAAAAAAATGTAAAAAAAAATGCAAAAAAAATGCAAAAAAAAATGCAAAAAAATGCAAAAAAAATGCAAAAAAAAATGCAAAAAAAATGCAAAAAAAATGCAAAAAAATGCAAAAAAAAATGCAAAAAAATGCAAAAAAAAATGCAAAAAAAATGCAAAATAAATGCAAAAAAAATGCAAAAAAAATGCAAAAAAATGTAAAAAAAAAAATGCAAAAAAAAATGCAAAAAAAAATGCAAAAAAATGCAAAAAAAATGCAAAAAAAATGCAAAAAAAATGCAAAAAAAAATGCAAAAAAAAATGCAAAAAAAATGCAAAAAAATGCAAAAAAAATGCAAAAAAAAATGCAAAAAAAATGCAAAAAAAAATGCAAAAAAATGCAAAAAAAAATGCAAAAAAAAATGCAAAAAAATGCAAAAAAAATGCAAAAAAAAATGCAAAAAAAAATGCAAAAAAAATGCAAAAAAAATGCAAAAAAATGCAAAAAAAAATGCAAAAAAAATGCAAAAAAAAATGCAAAAAAATGCAAAAAAAATGCAAAAAAAAATGCAAAAAAAATGCAAAAAAATCCAAAAAAAAATGCAACAAAAAATGCAAAAAAATGCAAAAAAAATGCAAAAAAAAATGCAAAAAAAATGCAAAAAAATGCAAAAAAAATGCAAAAAAAATGCAAAAAAAAATGCAAAAAAAATGCAAAAAAAAATGCAAAAAAATGCAAAAAAAATGCAAAAAAAAATGCAAAAAAATGCAAAAAAAATGCAAAAAAAATGCAAAAAAAATGCAAAAAAATGTAAAAAAAATGCAAAAAAAATGCAAAAAAAATGCAAAAAAATGCAAAAAAAATGCAAAAAAAAATGCAAAAAAAATGCAAAAAAAATGCAAAAAAAAATGCAAAAAAAATGCAAAAAAAAATGCAAAAAAATGCAAAAAAAATGCAAAAAAAAATGCAAAAAAATGCAAAAAAAATGCAAAAAAAAATGCAAAAAAATGCAAAAAAAATGCAAAAAAAATGCAAAAAAAATGCAAAAAAATGTAAAAAAAATGCAAAAAAAATGCAAAAAAAATGCAAAAAAATGCAAAAAAAATGCAAAAAAAAATGCAAAAAAAATGCAAAAAAAATGCAAAAAAAAATGCAAAAAAAATGCAAAAAAAAATGCAAAAAAATGCAAAAAAAATGCAAAAAAAAATGCAAAAAAATGCAAAAAAAATGCAAAAAAAATGCAAAAAAAATGCAAAAAAATGTAAAAAAAAATGCAAAAAAAATGCAAAAAAAATGCAAAAAAAATGCAAAAAAAATGCAAAAAAAATGCAAAAAAAATGCAAAAAAATGTAAAAAAAAAATGCAAAAAAAATGCAAAAAAAATGCAAAAAAAATGCAAAAAAAATGCAAAAAAAAATGCAAAAAAAAATGCAAAAAAAAATGCAAAAAAATGCAAAAAAATGCAAAAAAAAATGCAAAAAAAATGCAAAAAAAATGCAAAAAAAAATGCAAAAAAAAATGCAAAAAAATGCAAAAAAAATGCAAAAAAAATGCAAAAAAAATGCAAAAAAATGCAAAAAAATGCAAAAAAATGTAAAAAAAAAAAAATGCAAAAAAAATGCAAAAAAAAATGCAAAAAATGCAAAAAAAATGCAAAAAAAATGCAAAAAAAATGCAAAAAAAATGCAAAAAAAAATGCAAAAAAAAATGCAAAAAAAATGCAAAAAAAATGCAAAAAAAAATGCAAAAAAATGCAAAAAAAATGCAAAAAAAATGCAAAAAAATGCAAAAAAAATGCAAAAAAAATGCAAAAAAAAATGCAAAAAAATGCAAAAAAAAATGCAAAAAAAAATGCAAAAAAATGCAAAAAAAATGCAAAAAAAAATGCAAAAAAATCCAAAAAAATGCAAAAAAAATGCAAAAAAAATGCAAAAAAAATGCAAAAAAAAATGCAAAAAAATGCAAAAAAAAATGCAAAAAAAAATGCAAAAAAATGCAAAAAAATGTAAAAAAAAATGCAAAAAAAAATGCAAAAAAATGCAAAAAAAATGCAAAAAAATGCAAAAAAATGTAAAAAAAAATGCAAAAAAAAATGCAAAAAAATGCAAAAAAAATGCAAAAAAAATGCAAAAAATGCAAAAAAAATGCAAAAAAAATGCAAAAAAAATGCAAAAAAATGCAAAAAAAATGCAAAAAAAAATGCAAAAAAAATGCAAAAAATTGTAAAAAAAAAATGCAAAAAAAAATGCAAAAAAATGCAAAAAAAATGCAAAAAAAAATGCAAAAAAATCCAAAAAAAATGCAAAAAAAATGCAAAAAAAATGCAAAAAAATGTAAAAAAAAATGCAAAAAAATGCAAAAAAAAATGCAAAAAAATGCAAAAAAAATGCAAAAAAAAATGCAAAAAAAATGCAAAAAAAATGCAAAAAAAAATGCAAAAAAAAATGCAAAAAAAATGCAAAAAAATGCAAAAAAAATGCAAAAAAATGCAAAAAAAAAATGCAAAAAAAAATGCAAAAAAAATGCAAAAAATTGTAAAAAAAAAATGCAAAAAAAAATGCAAAAAAATGCAAAAAAAATGCAAAAAAAAATGCAAAAAAATCCAAAAAAAATGCAAAAAAAATGCAAAAAAAATGCAAAAAAATGTAAAAAAAATGCAAAAAAATCCAAAAAAAATGCAAAAAAAATGCAAAATAAATGCAAAAAAAATGCAAAAAAAATGCAAAAAAATGTAAAAAAAAAAATGCAAAAAAAAATGCAAAAAAAAATGCAAAAAAATGCAAAAAAAATGCAAAAAAAATGCAAAAAAAATGCAAAAAAAAATGCAAAAAAAATGCAAAAAAAAATGCAAAAAAAATGCAAAAAAAAATGCAAAAAAATGCAAAAAAAATGCAAAAAAAAATGCAAAAAAAAATGCAAAAAAATCCAAAAAAAAATGCAACAAAAAATGCAAAAAAATGCAAAAAAAATGCAAAAAAAAATGCAAAAAAAATGCAAAAAAATGCAAAAAAAATGCAAAAAAAATGCAAAAAAAAATGCAAAAAAAATGCAAAAAAAAATGCAAAAAAATGCAAAAAAAATGCAAAAAAAAATGCAAAAAAATGCAAAAAAAATGCAAAAAAAATGCAAAAAAAATGCAAAAAAATGTAAAAAAAAATGCAAAAAAAATGCAAAAAAAATGCAAAAAAATGCAAAAAAAATGCAAAAAAAAATGCAAAAAAAATGCAAAAAAAATGCAAAAAAAAATGCAAAAAAAAATGCAAAAAAATGCAAAAAAAATGCAAAAAAAATGCAAAAAAAAATGCAAAAAAAATGCAAAAAAATGTAAAAAAAAAAATGCAAAAAAAATGCAAAAAAAAATGCAAAAAATGCAAAAAAAATGCAAAAAAAATGCAAAAAAAATGCAAAAAAAATGCAAAAAAAAATGCAAAAAAAAATGCAAAAAAAATGCAAAAAAATGCAAAAAAAAATGCAAAAAAAAATGCAAAAAAATGCAAAAAAATGCAAAAAAAATGCAAAAAAAATGCAAAAAAAAATGCAAAAAAAAATGCAAAAAAAAATGCAAAAAAAAATGCAAAAAAAATGCAAAAAAAATGCAAAAAAAAATGCAAAAAAAATGCAACAAAAATGCAAAAAAAAATGCAAAAAAAAATGCAAAAAAATGCAAAAAAAATGCAAAAAAAATGCAAAAAAAATGCAAAAAAATGCAAAAAAAATGCAAAAAAATGTAAAAAAAAAAAATGCAAAAAAAATGCAAAAAAAAATGCAAAAAAATGCAAAAAAAATGCAAAAAAAATGCAAAAAAAATGCAAAAAAAATGCAAAAAAAAATGCAAAAAAAAATGCAAAAAAAATGCAAAAAAAATGCAAAAAAAAATGCAAAAAAATGCAAAAAAAATGCAAAAAAAATGCAAAAAAAATGCAAAAAAAAAATGCAAAAAAATGCAAAAAAAAATGCAAAAAAAAATGCAAAAAAATGCAAAAAAAATGCAATAAAAAATGCAAAAAAATCCAAAAAAATGCAAAAAAAATGCAAAAAAAATGCAAAAAAATGCAAAAAAAAATGCAAAAAAATGCAAAAAAAAATGCAAAAAAAAATGCAAAAAAATGCAAAAAAATGTAAAAAAAAATGCAAAAAAAAATGCAAAAAAAATGCAAAAAAAATGCAAAAAAATGCAAAAAAATGTAAAAAAAAATGCAAAAAAAAATGCAAAAAAATGCAAAAAAAATGCAAAAAAAATGCAAAAAATGCAAAAAAAATGCAAAAAAAATGCAAAAAAAATGCAAAAAAATGCAAAAAAAATGCAAAAAAAAATGCAAAAAATTGTAAAAAAAAATGCAAAAAAAAATGCAAAAAAATGCAAAAAAAATGCAAAAAAATGCAAAAAAATCCAAAAAAAATGCAAAAAAAATGCAAAAAAAATGCAAAAAAATGTAAAAAAAAATGCAAAAAAATGCAAAAAAAAATGCAAAAAAATGCAAAAAAAATGCAAAAAAAAATGCAAAAAAAATGCAAAAAAAATGAAAAAAAAAATGCAAAAAAATGCAAAAAAAATGCAAAAAAAATGCAAAAAAAATGCAAAAAATTGTAAAAAAAAAATGCAAAAAAAAATGCAAAAAAATGCAAAAAAAATGCAAAAAAAAATGCAAAAAAATCCAAAAAAAATGCAAAAAAAAATGCAAAAAAAATGCAAAAAAATGTAAAAAAAATGCAAAAAAAATGCAAAAAAAAATGCAAAAAAATGCAAAAAAAATGCAAAAAAAAATGCAAAAAAAATGCAAAAAAAATGCAAAAAAATGCAAAAAAAAATGCAAAAAAATGCAAAAAAAAATGCAAAAAAAATGCAAAATAAATGCAAAAAAAATGCAAAAAAAATGCAAAAAAATGTAAAAAAAAAATGCAAAAAAAAATGCAAAAAAAAATGCAAAAAAATGCAAAAAAAATGCAAAAAAAATGCAAAAAAAATGCAAAAAAAAATGCAAAAAAAAAATGCAAAAAAAATGCAAAAAAATGCAAAAAAAAATGCAAAAAAAAATGCAAAAAAAATGCAAAAAAAATGCAAAAAAATGCAAAAAAAAATGCAAAAAAAAATGCAAAAAAATGCAAAAAAAATGCAAAAAAAAATGCAAAAAAAAATGCAAAAAAAATGCAAAAAAAATGCAAAAAAATGCAAAAAAAAATGCAAAAAAATGCTAAAAAAAATGCAAAAAAATGCAAAAAAAATGCAAAAAAAATGCAAAAAAATGCAAAAAAATGCAAAAAAATGCAAAAAAAAATGCAAAAAAATGCAAAAAAATGCAAAAAAATGCAAAAAAAAATGCAAAAAAAAATGCAAAAAAATGCAAAAAAAATGCAAAAAAAATGCAAAAAAAATGCAAAAAAAATGCAAAAAAAAATGCAAAAAAATGCAAAAAAAATGCAAAAAAAAATGCAAAAAAATGCAAAAAAAATGCAAAAAAAATGCAAAAAAAAATGCAAAAAAATGCAAAAAAAATGCAAAAAAAATGCAAAAAAAATGCAAAAAAAATGCAAAAAAAAATGCAAAAAAATGTAAAAAAAAAAATGCAAAAAAAAATGCAAAAAAAAAATGCAAAAAAAATGCAAAAAAAAATGCAAAAAAAAATGCAAAAAAATGCAAAAAAAATGCAAAAAAAAATGCAAAAAAAATGCAAAAAAAATGCAAAAAAAAATGCAAAAAAAAATGCAAAAAAATGCAAAAAAAATGCAAAAAAAATGCAAAAAAAATGCAAAAAATGCAAAAAAAATGCAAAAAAATGCAAAAAAAATGCAAAAAAAATGCAAAAAAAAATGCAAAAAAAAATGCAAAAAAAATGCAAAAAAAATGCAAAAAAAATGCAAAAAAATGCAAAAAAAATGCAAAAAAAAATGCAAAAAAATGCAAAAAAAATGCAAAAAAAATGCAAAAAAAAATGCAAAAAAAATGCAAAAAAAAATGCAAAAAAATGCAAAAAAAATGCAAAAAAATGCAAAAAAATGCAAAAAAATGCAAAAAAAATGCAAAAAAAAATGCAAAAAAATCCAAAAAAATGCAAAAAAAATGCAAAAAAATGCAAAAAAATGCAAAAAAAAATGCAAAAAAATGCAAAAAAAAATGCAAAAAAAATTGCAAAAAAATGCAAAAAAATTTAAAAAAAAATGCAAAAAAAAATGCAAAAAAATGCAAAAAAAATGCAAAAAAAAATGCAAAAAAAATGCAAAAAAATGCAAAAAAAATGCAAAAAAAAATGCAAAAAAAATGCAAAAAAATGTAAAAAAAAATGCAAAAAAAATGCAAAAAAAATGCAAAAAAATGCAAAAAAAATGCAAAAAAAAATGCAAAAAAATGCAAAAACAATGCAAAAAAATGCAAAAAAAATGCAAAAAAAAATGCAAAAAAATGCAAAAAAAATGCAAAAAAAATGCAAAAAAATGCAAAAAAAATGCAAAAAAATGCAAAAAAAAAATGCAAAAATAAATGCAAAAAAATGCAAAAAAAATGAAAAAAAAATGCAAAAAAAATGCAAAAAAATGCAAAAAAAAATGCAAAAATAAATGCAAAAAAATGCAAAAAAAAGCAAAAAAAAATGCAAAAAAATCCAAAAAAAATGCAAAAAAAATGCAAAAAAAATGCAAAAAAAATGCAAAAAAAATGCAAAAAAATGCAAAAAAAATGCAAAAAAAAATGCAAAAAAAATGCAAAAAAATGTAAAAAAAAATGCAAAAAAAAATGCAAAAAAATGCAAAAAAAATGCAAAAAAAATGCAAAAAATGCAAAAAAATGCACAAAAAATGCAAAAAAATGAAAAAAAAATGCAAAAAAAATGCAAAAAAATGCAAAAAAAAATGCAAAAATAAATGCAAAAAAATGCAAAAAAAAGCAAAAAAAAATGCAAAAAAATCCAAAAAAAATGCAAAAAAAATGCAAAAAAAATGCAAAAAAATGCAAAAAAAATGCAAAAAAATGCAAAAAAAATGCAAAAAAAAATGCAAAAAAAATGCAAAAAAATCCAAAAAAAAATGCAAAAAAAATGCAAAAAAAATGCAAAAAAATCCAAAAAAAAATGCAAAAAAAATGCAAAAAAAATGCAAAAAAATGCAAAAAAAAATGCAAAAAAAAATGCAAAAAAATCCAAAAAAAATGCAAAAAAAAATGCAAAAAAATCCAAAAAAAATGCAAAAAAAATGCAAAAAAAATGCAAAAAAAATGCAAAAAAAAATGCAAAAAAATGCAAAAAAAATGCAAAAAAAAATGCAAAAAAAATGTAAAAAAATGTAAAAAAAAATGCAAAAAAAATGCAAAAAAATGCAAAAAAAATGCAAAAAAAAATGCAAAAAAAATGCAAAAAAAATGCAAAAAAATCCAAAAAAAAATGCAAAAAAAATGCAAAAAAAAAATGCAAAAAAAATGCAAAAAAAATGCAAAAAAAATGCAAAAAAAATGCAAAAAAAATGCAAAAAAAAATGCAAAAAAAATGCAAAAAAATGCAAAAAAAATGTAAAAAAAAAATGCAAAAAAATGCAAAAAAAAATGCAAAAAAATGCAAAAAAAAATGCAAAAAAATGCAAAAAAATGTAAAAAAAAAATGCAAAAAAAAATGCAAAAAAATCCCAAAAAAATGCAAAAAAAATGCAAAAAAATTGCAAAAAATGCAAAAAAAATGCAAAAAAATGCAAAAAAATCCAAAAAAAAATGCAAAAAAAAATGCAAAAAAAATGCAAAAAAATGTAAAAAAAAATGCAAAAAAAATGCAAAAAAAAATGCTAAAAAATGCAAAAAAAATGCAAAAAAAAATGCAAAAAAAATGCAAAAAAAAATGCAAAAAAAAATGCAAAAAAATGCAAAAAAATGCAAAAAAAATGCAAAAAAAATGCAAAAAAAATGTAAAAAAAAAAAATGCAAAAAAAATGCAAAAAAAAATGCAAAAAAATGCAAAAAAAATGCAAAAAAAAATGCAAAAAAATGCAAAAAAAATGCAAAAAAATGCAAAAAAAATGCAAAAAAAATGCAAAAAAAATGCAAAAAAAAATGCAAAAAAATCCCAAAAAAATGCAAAAAAAATGCAAAAAAATTGCAAAAAATGCAAAAAAAATGCAAAAAAAAATGCAAAAAAATCCAAAAAAAAATGCAAAAAAAAATGCAAAAAAAATGCAAAAAAATGTAAAAAAAATGCAAAAAAAATGCAAAAAAAAAATGCAAAAAAATGCAAAAAAAATGCAAAAAAAAATGCAAAAAAATGCAAAAAAAAATGCAAAAAAAATGCAAAAAAAATGCAAAAAAAATGCAAAAAAAATGCAAAAAAATGCAAAAAAAATGTAAAAAAAAAATGCAAAAAAATGCAAAAAAAAATGCAAAAAAATGCAAAAAAAAATGCAAAAAAATGCAAAAAAATGTAAAAAAAAAATGCAAAAAAAAATGCAAAAAAATCCCAAAAAAATGCAAAAAAAATGCAAAAAAATTGCAAAAAATGCAAAAAAAATGCAAAAAAATGCAAAAAAATCCAAAAAAAAATGCAAAAAAAAATGCAAAAAAAATGCAAAAAAATGTAAAAAAAAATGCAAAAAAAATGCAAAAAAAAAATGCTAAAAAATGCAAAAAAAATGCAAAAAAAAATGCAAAAAAAATGCAAAAAAAAATGCAAAAAAAAATGCAAAAAAATGCAAAAAAATGCAAAAAAAATGCAAAAAAAATGCAAAAAAATGTAAAAAAAAAAAATGCAAAAAAAATGCAAAAAAAAAATGCAAAAAAATGCAAAAAAAATGCAAAAAAAAATGCAAAAAAATGCAAAAAAAATGCAAAAAAATGCAAAAAAAATGCAAAAAAAATGCAAAAAAAATGCAAAAAAAAATGCAAAAAAATCCCAAAAAAATGCAAAAAAAATGCAAAAAAATTGCAAAAAATGCAAAAAAAATGCAAAAAAAATGCAAAAAAATCCAAAAAAAAATGCAAAAAAAAATGCAAAAAAAATGCAAAAAAATGTAAAAAAAAATGCAAAAAAAATGCAAAAAAAAAATGCAAAAAAATGCAAAAAAAATGCAAAAAAAAATGCAAAAAAATGCAAAAAAAAATGCAAAAAAAAATGCAAAAAAATGCAAAAAAATGCAAAAAAAATGCAAAAAAAAATGCAAAAAAAAGTAAAAAAAAAAATGCAAAAAAAATGCAAAAAAAAATGCAAAAAAATGCAAAAAAAATGCAAAAAAAAATGCAAAAAAATGCAAAAAAAATGCAAAAAAATGCAAAAAAAATGCAAAAAAATGCAAAAAAAATGCAAAAAAAATGCAAAAAAAATGCAAAAAAAAATGCAAAAAAATCCCAAAAAAATGCAAAAAAAATGCAAAAAAATTGCAAAAAATGCAAAAAAAATGCAAAAAAAATGCAAAAAAATCCAAAAAAAAATGCAAAAAAAAATGCAAAAAAAATGCAAAAAAATGTAAAAAAAAATGCAAAAAAAATGCAAAAAAAAAATGCAAAAAAATGCAAAAAAAAATGCAAAAAAAAATGCAAAAAAATGCAAAAAAAAATGCAAAAAAAAATGCAAAAAAATGCAAAAAAATGCAAAAAAAATGCAAAAAAAAATGCAAAAAAATGTAAAAAAAAAAATGCAAAAAAAATGCAAAAAAAAATGCAAAAAAATGCAAAAAAAATGCAAAAAAAAATGCAAAAAAATGCAAAAAAAATGCAAAAAAATGCAAAAAAAATGCAAAAAAAATGCAAAAAAAATGCAAAAAAAAATGCAAAAAAATGCAAAAAAAAATGCAAAAAAATGCAAAAAAAAATGCAAAAAAAATGCAAAAAAATGCAAAAAAAATGTAAAAAAAAATGCAAAAAATGCAAAAAAAATGCAAAAAAAATGCAAAAAAAAAATGCAAAAAAAATGCAAAAAAAAAATGCAAAAAAATGCAAAAAAAAATGCAAAAAAAAATGCAAAAAAATGCAAAAAAAATGCAAAAAAAAATGCAAAAAAATCCAAAAAAAATGCAAAAAAAATGCAAAAAAAAATCCAAAAAAAATGCAAAAAAAAATGCAAAAAAATGCAAAAAAATGTAAAAAAAAATGCAAAAAAAAATGCAAAAAAATCCAAAAAAATGCAAAAAAAATGCAAAAAAATTGCAAAAAAATGCAAAAAAAATTGCAAAAAAAATGCAAAAAAATCCAAAAAAAAATGCAAAAAAAAATGCAAAAAAAATGCAAAAAAACCCACAAAAAATGCAAAAAAAATGCAAAAAAAAACACAAAAAATGCAAAAAAAAATGCAAAAAAAAATGCAAAAAAAACACAAAAAATGCAAAAAAAAATGCAAAAAAATGCAAAAAAAATGCAAAAAAACCCACAAAAATGCAAAAAAAATGCAAAAAAAACCCACAAAAAATGCAAAAAAATGCAAAAAAAATGCAAAAAAAAAATGCAAAAAAAATGCAAAAAAAACCACAAAAAATGCAAAAAAAATGCAAAAAAAACACAAAAAAATGCAAATAAACCCACAAAAAAATGCAAAAAAAAGCAAAAAAATGCAAAAAAAATTCAAAAAATAATGCAAAAAAAATGCAAAAAAAACACAAAAAATGCAAAAAAAAATGCAAAAAAAATGCAAAAAAACCCCACAAAAAACGCAAAAAAAATGCAAAAAAAACACAAAAAATGCAAAAAAAAAATGCAAAAAAACCCAAAAAAAATGCAAAAAAATGCAAAAAAAATGCAAAAAAACCCACAAAAAATGCAAAAAAAAGCAAAAAAACCCACAAAAAATGCAAAAAAATGCAAAAAAAAAAACACAAAAAAATGCAAAAAAAAAATGCAAAAAAAACACAAAAAATGCAAAAAAAAAATGCAAAAAAAATGCAAAAAAAATGCAAAAAAAAATGCAAAAAAATCCAAAAAAAATGCAAAAAAAATGCAAAAAAAAATCCAAAAAAAATGCAAAAAAAAATGCAAAAAAATGCAAAAAAATGTAAAAAAAAATGCAAAAAAAAATGCAAAAAAATCCAAAAAAATGCAAAAAAAATGCAAAAAAATTGCAAAAAAATGCAAAAAAAATTGCAAAAAAAATGCAAAAAAATCCAAAAAAAAATGCAAAAAAAAATGCAAAAAAAATGCAAAAAAACCCACAAAAAATGCAAAAAAAATGCAAAAAAAAACACAAAAAATGCAAAAAAAAATGCAAAAAAAATGCAAAAAAAACACAAAAAATGCAAAAAAAAAATGCAAAAAAAATGCAAAAAAAATGCAAAAAAAACCCACAAAAATGCAAAAAAAATGCAAAAAAACCCACAAAAAATGCAAAAAAATGCAAAAAAAATGCAAAAAAAAAATGCAAAAAAAATGCAAAAAAAACCACAAAAAATGCAAAAAAAATGCAAAAAAAACACAAAAAAATGCAAATAAACCCACAAAAAAATGCAAAAAAAAGCAAAAAAATGCAAAAAAAATTCAAAAAATAATGCAAAAAAAATGCAAAAAAAACACAAAAAATGCAAAAAAAAATGCAAAAAAAATGCAAAAAAAACCCCACAAAAAACGCAAAAAAAATGCAAAAAAAACACAAAAAATGCAAAAAAAAAATGCAAAAAAAACCCAAAAAAAATGCAAAAAAATGCAAAAAAAATGCAAAAAAAACCCACAAAAAATGCAAAAAAAAGCAAAAAAAACCCACAAAAAATGCAAAAAAATGCAAAAAAAAAAACACAAAAAAATGCAAAAAAAAAATGCAAAAAAAACACAAAAAATGCAAAAAAAAAATGCAAAAAAAATGCAAAAAAAATGCAAAAAAACCCACAAAAATGCAAAAAAAATGCAAAAAAACCCACAAAAAATGCAAAAAAATGCAAAAAAAATGCAAAAAAAAATGCAAAAAAAATGCAAAAAAAAACACAAAAAATGCAAAAAAAAATGCAAAAAAAACACAAAAAAATGAAAAAAAACCCACAAAAAAATGCAAAAAAAAACACAAAAAATGCAAAAAAAAATGCAAAAAAAATGCAAAAAAACCCACAAAAAATGCAAAAAAATGCAAAAAAAACCACAAAAAATGCAAAAAAAATGCAAAAAAAATGCAAAAAAAATGCAAAAAAAATGCAAAAAAAACAAAAAAATGCAAAAAAATGCAAAAAAAATAAAAAAAATGCAAAAAAAATGCAAAAAAAATGCAAAAAAAACACAAAAAAATGCAAAAAAATGCAAAAAAAAAAATGCAAAAAAATGCAAAAAAAATGCAAAAAAATGCAAAAAAATGCAAAAAAAACCCACAAAAAAATGCAAAAAAAATGCAAAAAAAACACAAAAAATGCAAAAAAAATGCAAAAAAAACAAAAAAATGCAAAAAAATGCAAAAAAAAATTTAAAAAAATGCAAAAAAAATGCAAAAAAAATTTAAAAAAAATGCAAAAAAAATGCAAAAAAAATGCAAAAAAAATGCAAAAAAAACACAAAAAAATGCAAAAAAATGCAAAAAAAAATTTAAAAAAAATGCAAAAAAAAATGCAAAAAAATGCAAAAAAAACACAAAAAAATGCAAAAAAAATGCAAAAAAACCCACAAAAAATGCAAAAAAAATGCAAAAAAAACACAAAAAATGCAAAAAAAAATGCAAAAAAAATGCAAAAAAACCCCAAAAAAATGCAAAAAAAATGCAAAAAAAATGCAAAAAAACCCACAAAAAATGCAAAAAAAAAATGCAAAAAAAATGCAAAAAAAAACACAAAAAATGCAAAAAAAAATGCAAAAAAACCCACAAAAAATGCAAAAAAAATGCAAAAAAACCAAAAAAATGCAAAAAAAACCACAAAAAATGCAAAAAAAATGCAAAAAAAATGCAAAAAAAATGCAAAAAAATGCAAAAAAAACACAAAAAAAATGCAAAAAAATGCAAAAAAAATAAAAAAAAATACAAAAAAATGCAAAAAAAACACAAAAAAATGCAAAAAAATGCAAAAAAAAATAAAAAAAAAAATGCAAAAAAATGCAAAAAAAACAAAAAAATGCAAAAAAATGCAAAAAAACCCACAAAAAAATGCAAAAAAAATGCAAAAAAAATGCAAAAAAACCCACAAAAAATGCAAAAAAAATGCAAAAAAAACACAAAAAATGCAAAAAAAAATGCAAAAAAAATGCAAAAAAAACACAAAAAATGCAAAAAAAACACAAAAAAATGTAAAAAAATGCAAAAAAAAATTTAAAAAAAATGCAAAAAAAAATGCAAAAAAATCCAAAAAAACACAAAAAAATGCAAAAAAAATGCAAAAAAACCCACAAAAAATGCAAAAAAAATGCAAAAAAAACACAAAAAATGCAAAAAAAAATGCAAAAAAAATGCAAAAAAACCCACAAAAAATGCAAAAAAAATGCAAAAAATGCAAAAAAAAATGCAAAAAAACCCACAAAAAATGCAAAAAAAAATGCAAAAAAAATGCAAAAAAAACACAAAAAATGCAAAAAAAAAATGCAAAAAAAATGCAAAAAAAATGCAAAAAAACCCACAAAAATGCAAAAAAATGCAAAAAAAACCCACAAAAAATGCAAAAAAATGCAAAAAAAATGCAAAAAAAAATGCAAAAAAAATGCAAAAAAAAACACAAAAAATGCAAAAAAAAACACAAAAAAATGCAAAAAAACCCACAAAAAAATGCAAAAAAAAACACAAAAAATGCAAAAAAAAATGCAAAAAAAATGCAAAAAAAACCACAAAAAATGCAAAAAAAAAACACAAAAAATGCAAAAAAAATGCAAAAAAATGCAAAAAAAACCACAAAAAATGCAAAAAAAATGCAAAAAAAATGCAAAAAAAATGCAAAAAAAATGCAAAAAAAACACAAAAAAATGCAAAAAAATGCAAAAAAAATAAAAAAAAAATGCAAAAAAAACACAAAAAAATGCAAAAAAATGCAAAAAAACCCACAAAAAAATGCAAAAAAAATGCAAAAAAAATGCAAAAAAACCCACAAAAATGCAAAAAAAATGCAAAAAAACCCACAAAAAATGCAAAAAAATGCAAAAAAAATGCAAAAAAAAATGCAAAAAAAATGCAAAAAAAAACACAAAAAATGCAAAAAA
>JAKRKW010000236.1:0-41016 GCA_023566125.1 Zingel zingel
CATTTTTTTGCATTTTTTTGCATTTTTTTTTTACATTTTTTTGCATTTTTTTTGCATTTTTTTTGCATTTTTTTGCATTTTTTTTGCATTTTTTTTGCATTTTTTTTTTAACATTTTTTTGCATTTTTTTTTGCATTTTTTTTGCATTTTTTTGCATTTTTTTTGCATTTTTTTGCATTTTTTTTTGCATTTTTTTTGCATTTTTTTTTTACATTTTTTTGCATTTTTTTTGTTTTTTTTGCATTTTTTTTTGCATTTTTTTTGCATTTTTTTTTTTACTTTTTTTGCATTTTTTTTGCATTTTTTTTACATTTTTTTGCATTTTTTTTTACATTTTTTTGCATTTTTTTTGCATTTTTTTTGCATTTTTTTTGCATTTTTTTTTGCATTTTTTTGCATTTTTTTTTACATTTTTTGAATTTTTTTTTGCATTTTTTTTGCATTTTTTTTTTACTTTTTTTGCATTTTTTTTGCATTTTTTTTGCATTTTTTTTGCATTTTATTTGCATTTTTTTTGCATTTTTTTTGCATTTTTTTTTGCATTTTTTTTGCATTTTTTTGCATTTTTTTTGCATTTTTTTTGCATTTTTTTGTGTTTTTTTTGCATTTTTTTTTGCATTTTTTTTGCATTTTTTTTTTTTACTTTTTTTGCATTTTTTTTTTGCATTTTTTTTGCATTTTTTTGCATTTTTTTTGCATTTTTTTGCATTTTTTTTGCATTTTTTTTGCATTTTTTTGCATTTTTTTTTGCATTTTTTTGCATTTTTTTTTTGCATTTTTTTTGCATTTTTTTTTACATTTTTTTGCATTTTTTTTTTGCATTTTTTTTGCATTTTTTTGCATTTTTTTTGCATTTTTTTGCATTTTTTTTGCATTTTTTTTGCATTTTTTTTTGCATTTTTTTTGCAATTTTTTTTGTATTTTTTTGCATTTTTTTTGCATTTTTTTTGCATTTTTTTGCATTTTTTTTTGCATTTTTTTTTACATTTTTTTGCATTTTTTTTTACATTTTTTTTGCATTTTTTTTTGCATTTTTTTGCATTTTTTTTTTGCATTTTTTTGCATTTTTTTTTGCATTTTTTTTGCATTTTTTTACATTTTTTTTGCATTTTTTTTTGCATTTTTTGCATTTTTTTTTGCATTTTTTTTGCATTTTTTTTTGCATTTTTTTTGCATTTTTTTTGCATTTTTTTTGCAATTTTTTTTGCATTTTTTTTGCATTTTTTTTGCATTTTTATTACATTTTTTTTGCATTTTTTTTTGCATTTTTTTGCATTTTTTTTGCATTTTTTTTGCATTTTTTTTTTACATTTTTTTGCATTTTTTTTGCATTTTTTTTTGCATTTTTTTTTTATTTTTTTTGCATTTTTTTTTGCATTTTTTTGCATTTTTTTTTGCATTTTTTTGCATTTTTTTTTGCATTTTTTTTGCATTTTTTTTAAATTTTTTTGCATTTTTTTTTACATTTTTTTGCATTTTTTTTTTGCATTTTTTTTGCATTTTTTTGCATTTTTTTTGCATTTTTTTTGCATTTTTTTTTTTACATTTTTTTGCATTTTTTTTTGCATTTTTTTTGCATTTTTTTGCATTTTTTTGCATTTTTTTTGCATTTTTTTTTTAACATTTTTTTGCATTTTTTTTTGCATTTTTTTTGCATTTTTTTTTGCATTTTTTGCATTTTTTTTTGCATTTTTTTTGCATTTTTTTTTTACATTTTTTTGCATTTTTTTTTGCATTTTTTTTGCATTTTTTTGCATTTTTTTGCATTTTTTTTGCATTTTTTTGTGTTTTTTTTGCATTTTTTTTTGCATTTTTTTTGCATTTTTTTTTTTACTTTTTTTGCATTTTTTTTTGCATTTTTTTTGCATTTTTTTTGCATTTTTTTTGCATTTTTTTTTGCATTTTTTTTGCATTTTTTTTTGCATTTTTTTGCATTTTTTTTTGCATTTTTTTTGCATTTTTTTTACATTTTTTTGCATTTTTTTTTACATTTTTTTGCATTTTTTTTTGCATTTTTTTTGCATTTTTTTGCATTTTTTTTGCATTTTTTTTGCATTTTTTTACATTTTTTTGCATTTTTTTTTGCATTTTTTTTGCATTTTTTTGCATTTTTTTGCATTTTTTTTGCATTTTTTTTAACATTTTTTTGCATTTTTTTTTGCATTTTTTTTTGCATTTTTTTGCATTTTTTTTTGCATTTTTTTTTGCATTTTTTGCATTTTTTTTTGCATTTTTTTTGCATTTTTTTTTTCATTTTTTTTGCATTTTTTTGCATTTTTTTTGCATTTTTTTTGCATTTTTTTTTGCATTTTTTTGCAATTTTTTTTGTATTTTTTTTGCATTTTTTTTGCATTTTTTTGCATTTTTTTGCATTTTTTTTGCATTTTTTTTTACATTTTTTTGCATTTTTTTTTATATTTTTTGCATTTTTTTTTGCATTTTTTTACATTTTTTTTGCATTTTTTTTTGCATTTTTTTTGCATTTTTTTTTGCATTTTTTTGCATTTTTTTTTTGCATTTTTTTACATTTTTTTTTGCATTTTTTTTTGCATTTTTTTACATTTTTTTTGCATTTTTTTTTGCATTTTTTTTTGCATTTTTTTTGCATTTTTTTTTGCATTTTTTTGCATTTTTTTTTGCATTTTTTTTGCATTTTTTTTAAATTTTTTTGCATTTTTTTTTACATTTTTTTGCATTTTTTTTTGCATTTTTTTTGCATTTTTTTGCATTTTTTTTGCATTTTTTTTGCATTTTTTTTTTTACATTTTTTTGCATTTTTTTTTGCATTTTTTTTGCATTTTTTTGCATTTTTTTGCATTTTTTTTTGCATTTTTTTTTTAACATTTTTTTGCATTTTTTTTGCATTTTTTTTGCATTTTTTTTTTGCATTTTTTGCATTTTTTTTTGCATTTTTTTTGCATTTTTTTTTTACATTTTTTTGCATTTTTTTTTGCATTTTTTTTGCATTTTTTTGCATTTTTTTGCATTTTTTTTGCATTTTTTTGTGTTTTTTTTGCATTTTTTTTTGCATTTTTTTTGCATTTTTTTTTTTACTTTTTTTGCATTTTTTTTTGCATTTTTTTTGCATTTTTTTTGCATTTTTTTTGCATTTTTTTTTGCATTTTTTTTGCATTTTTTTTTGCATTTTTTTGCATTTTTTTTTGCATTTTTTTTGCATTTTTTTTACATTTTTTGCATTTTTTTTTACATTTTTTTGCATTTTTTTTTGCATTTTTTTTGCATTTTTTTGCATTTTTTTTGCATTTTTTTTGCATTTTTTTTACATTTTTTTGCATTTTTTTTTGCATTTTTTTTGCATTTTTTTGCATTTTTTTTGCATTTTTTTTGCATTTTTTTTAACATTTTTTTGCATTTTTTTTTGCATTTTTTTTGCATTTTTTTGCATTTTTTTTTGCATTTTTTTTTGCATTTTTTGCATTTTTTTTTGCATTTTTTTTGCATTTTTTTTTTCATTTTTTTTGCATTTTTTTGCATTTTTTTTGCATTTTTTTTGCATTTTTTTTTGCATTTTTTTTGCAATTTTTTTTGTATTTTTTTTGCATTTTTTTTGCATTTTTTTTGCATTTTTTTGCATTTTTTTTGCATTTTTTTTTACATTTTTTTGCATTTTTTTTTATATTTTTTTTGCATTTTTTTGCATTTTTTTACATTTTTTTTGCATTTTTTTTTGCATTTTTTTTGCATTTTTTTTTGCATTTTTTTGCATTTTTTTTTGCATTTTTTGCATTTTTTTTTGCATTTTTTTTGCATTTTTTTACATTTTTTTTGCATTTTTTTTTGCATTTTTTTTTGCATTTTTTTTGCATTTTTTTTTGCATTTTTTTTGCATTTTTTTTTCATTTTTTTTGCAATTTTTTTTGCATTTTTTTTGCATTTTTTTTGCATTTTTTTTACATTTTTTTTGCATTTTTTTTGCATTTTTTTGCATTTTTTTTGCATTTTTTTTGCATTTTTTTTTTACATTTTTTTGCATTTTTTTTGCATTTTTTTTGCATTTTTTTTTGCATTTTTTTTGCATTTTTTTTTGCATTTTTTTGCATTTTTTTTTGCATTTTTTTGCATTTTTTTTTGCATTTTTTTTGCATTTTTTTTAAATTTTTTTGCATTTTTTTTTACATTTTTTTGCATTTTTTTTTGCATTTTTTTTTGCATTTTTTTGCATTTTTTTTTGCATTTTTTTTGCATTTTTTTGCATTTTTTTTGCATTTTTTTTGCATTTTTTTTTTTAACATTTTTTTGCATTTTTTTTTGCATTTTTTTTGCATTTTTTTTTGCATTTTTTGCATTTTTTTTTGCATTTTTTTTGCATTTTTTTTTTACATTTTTTTGCATTTTTTTTGCATTTTTTTTGCATTTTTTTGCATTTTTTTTGCATTTTTTTTGCATTTTTTTGTGTTTTTTTTGCATTTTTTTTTGCATTTTTTTTGCATTTTTTTTTTTACTTTTTTTGCATTTTTTTTTGCATTTTTTTTGCATTTTTTTTGCATTTTTTTTGCATTTTTTTTTGCATTTTTTTTGCATTTTTTTTGCATTTTTTTGCATTTTTTTTTGCATTTTTTTGCATTTTTTTTTGCATTTTTTTTGCATTTTTTTTTACATTTTTTTGCATTTTTTTTTACATTTTTTTGCATTTTTTTTTGCATTTTTTTTGCATTTTTTTGCATTTTTTTTTGTTTTTTTTGCATTTTTTTTTGCATTTTTTTTGCATTTTTTTTTAACTTTTTTTGCATTTTTTTTGCATTTTTTTTGCATTTTTTTTTACATTTTTTTGCATTTTTTTTTACATTTTTTTGCATTTTTTTTGCATTTTTTTTGCATTTTTTTACATTTTTTTTGCATTTTTTTTGCATTTTTTTTGCATTTTTTTTTGCATTTTTTTGCATTTTTTTTTACATTTTTTTAATTTTTTTTTGCATTTTTTTTGCATTTTTTTTTTACTTTTTTTGCATTTTTTTTGCATTTTTTTTGCATTTTTTTTGCATTTTATTTGCATTTTTTTTGCATTTTTTTTGCATTTTTTTTTGCATTTTTTTTGCATTTTTTTGCATTTTTTTGCATTTTTTTTGCATTTTTTTGTGTTTTTTTTGCATTTTTTTTTGCATTTTTTTTGCATTTTTTTTTTTTTACTTTTTTTGCATTTTTTTTGCATTTTTTTTGCATTTTTTTGCATTTTTTTTGCATTTTTTTTTGCATTTTTTTTGCATTTTTTTTTGCATTTTTTTGCATTTTTTTTTGCATTTTTTTGCATTTTTTTTGCATTTTTTTTTTAACTTTTTTTGCATTTTTTTGCATTTTTTTTGCATTTTTTTTTACATTTTTTTGCATTTTTTTTTACATTTTTTTGCATTTTTTTTTGCATTTTTTTTGCATTTTTTTACATTTTTTTTGCATTTTTTTTGCATTTTTTTTTGCATTTTTTTGCATTTTTTTTTACATTTTTTGAATTTTTTTTTGCATTTTTTTGCATTTTTTTTTGCATTTTTTTTGCATTTTTTTTGCATTTTTTTTTCATTTTTTTTGCATTTTTTTGCATTTTTTTTGCATTTTTTTTGCATTTTTTTTTGCATTTTTTTTGCAATTTTTTTTGTATTTTTTTTGCATTTTTTTTGCATTTTTTTTGCATTTTTTTGCATTTTTTTTGCATTTTTTTTTACATTTTTTTGCATTTTTTTTACATTTTTTTGCATTTTTTTTGCATTTTTTTACATTTTTTTTGCATTTTTTTTTGCATTTTTTTTGCATTTTTTTTTGCATTTTTTTGCATTTTTTTTTTGCATTTTTTTGCATTTTTTTTTGCATTTTTTTTGCATTTTTTTACATTTTTTTTGCATTTTTTTTTGCATTTTTTGCATTTTATTTGCATTTTTTTTGCATTTTTTTGCATTTTTTTTTGCATTTTTTTGCATTTTTTTTTGCATTTTTTTGCATTTTTTTTGCATTTTTTTGCATTTTTTTTTGCATTTTTTTTGCATTTTTTTTTAATTTTTTTGCATTTTTTTTTACATTTTTTTGCATTTTTTTTTGCATTTTTTTTGCATTTTTTTTGCATTTTTTTTTACATTTTTTGAATTTTTTTTTGCATTTTTTTTGCATTTTTTTTTTACTTTTTTTGCATTTTTTTTGCATTTTTTTTGCATTTTTTTTGCATTTTATTTGCATTTTTTTTGCATTTTTTTTGCATTTTTTTTTGCATTTTTTTTGCATTTTTTTGCATTTTTTTTGCATTTTTTTTGCATTTTTTTGTGTTTTTTTTGCATTTTTTTTTGCATTTTTTTTGCATTTTTTTTTTTTTACTTTTTTTGCATTTTTTTTGCATTTTTTTTGCATTTTTTTGCATTTTTTTTGCATTTTTTTTTGCATTTTTTTTGCATTTTTTTTTGCATTTTTTTGCATTTTTTTTTGCATTTTTTTGCATTTTTTTTTGCATTTTTTTTGCATTTTTTTTTCATTTTTTTTGCATTTTTTTGCATTTTTTTTGCATTTTTTTTGCATTTTTTTTTGCATTTTTTTTGCAATTTTTTTTGTATTTTTTTTGCATTTTTTTTGCATTTTTTTTGCATTTTTTTGCATTTTTTTTGCATTTTTTTTTACATTTTTTTGCATTTTTTTTAACATTTTTTTGCATTTTTTTTGCATTTTTTTACATTTTTTTTGCATTTTTTTTTGCATTTTTTTTGCATTTTTTTTTGCATTTTTTTGCATTTTTTTTTTGCATTTTTTTGCATTTTTTTTTGCATTTTTTTTGCATTTTTTTACATTTTTTTTGCATTTTTTTTTGCATTTTTTGCATTTTTTTTTTGCATTTTTTTTGCATTTTTTTTTGCATTTTTTTTGCATTTTTTTTGCATTTTTTTTGCATTTTTTTTGCATTTTTTTTGCATTTTTTTTGCATTTTTTTTACATTTTTTTTTGCATTTTTTTTGCATTTTTTTGCATTTTTTTTGCATTTTTTTTGCATTTTTTTTTTACATTTTTTTGCATTTTTTTTGCATTTTTTTTGCATTTTTTTTTGCATTTTTTTTGCATTTTTTTTTGCATTTTTTGCATTTTTTTTTGCATTTTTTTGCATTTTTTTTTGCATTTTTTTTGCATTTTTTTTAAATTTTTTTGCATTTTTTTTTACATTTTTTTGCATTTTTTTTTGCATTTTTTTTGCATTTTTTTGCATTTTTTTTGCATTTTTTTTGCATTTTTTTTTTACATTTTTTTGCATTTTTTTTTGCATTTTTTTTGCATTTTTTTGCATATTTTTGCATTTTTTTTGCATTTTTTTTTAACATTTTTTTGCATTTTTTTTGCATTTTTTTTGCATTTTTTTTTGCATTTTTTGCATTTTTTTTTGCATTTTTTTTGCATTTTTTTTGCATTTTTTTTTTACATTTTTTTGCATTTTTTTTTGCATTTTTTTTGCATTTTTTTGCATTTTTTTTGCATTTTTTTTGCATTTTTTTGTGTTTTTTTTGCATTTTTTTTTTGCATTTTTTTTGCATTTTTTTTTTTACTTTTTTTGCATTTTTTTTTGCATTTTTTTTGCATTTTTTTTGCATTTTTTTTGCATTTTTTTTTGCATTTTTTTTGCATTTTTTTTTGCATTTTTTTGCATTTTTTTTTGCATTTTTTTGCATTTTTTTTTGCATTTTTTTTGCATTTTTTTACATTTTTTTGCATTTTTTTTTACATTTTTTTGCATTTTTTTTGCATTTTTTTTGCATTTTTTTGCATTTTTTTTGCATTTTTTTTGCATTTTTTTTTTTACATTTTTTTGCATTTTTTTTGCATTTTTTTTGCATTTTTTTGCATTTTTTTTGCATTTTTTTTGCATTTTTTTTTTAACATTTTTTTGCATTTTTTTTTGCATTTTTTTTGCATTTTTTTGCATTTTTTTTGCATTTTTTTTTGCATTTTTTGCATTTTTTTTGCATTTTTTTTGCATTTTTTTTGCATTTTTTTTGCATTTTTTTGCATTTTTTTTTGCATTTTTTTTGCATTTTTTTTTGCATTTTTTTTGCAATTTTTTTTGTATTTTTTTTGCATTTTTTTTGCATTTTTTTTTTACATTTTTTTGCATTTTTTTTTGTTTTTTTTGCATTTTTTTTTGCATTTTTTTTGCATTTTTTTTTACATTTTTTTGCATTTTTTTTACATTTTTTTGCATTTTTTTTTTGCATTTTTTTTGCATTTTTTTACATTTTTTTTGCATTTTTTTTGCATTTTTTTTGCATTTTTTTTTGCATTTTTTTGCATTTTTTTTTACATTTTTTGAATTTTTTTTTGCATTTTTTTTGCATTTTTTTTTACTTTTTTTGCATTTTTTTTGCATTTTTTTTGCATTTTTTTTGCATTTTATTTGCATTTTTTTTGCATTTTTTTTGCATTTTTTTTTTACTTTTTTTGCATTTTTTTTGCATTTTTTTTGCATTTTTTTTGCATTTTATTTGCATTTTTTTTGCATTTTTTTGCATTTTTTTTTGCATTTTTTTTGCATTTTTTTGCATTTTTTTTGCATTTTTTTTGCATTTTTTTGTGTTTTTTTTGCATTTTTTTTTGCATTTTTTTTGCATTTTTTTTTTTACTTTTTTTGCATTTTTTTTTGCATTTTTTTTGCATTTTTTTGCATTTTTTTTGCATTTTTTTTTGCATTTTTTTTGCATTTTTTTTTGCATTTTTTTGCATTTTTTTTTGCATTTTTTTGCATTTTTTTTTGCATTTTTTTTGCATTTTTTTTTACATTTTTTTGCATTTTTTTTACATTTTTTTGCATTTTTTTTTGCATTTTTTTTGCATTTTTTTGCATTTTTTTTGCATTTTTTTTGCATTTTTTTTTTTACATTTTTTTGCATTTTTTTTTGCATTTTTTTTTGCATTTTTTTGCATTTTTTTTGCATTTTTTTTGCATTTTTTTTTTTAACATTTTTTTGCATTTTTTTTGCATTTTTTTTGCATTTTTTTGCATTTTTTTTGCATTTTTTTTTGCATTTTTTGCATTTTTTTTTGCATTTTTTTTGCATTTTTTTTGCATTTTTTTTGCATTTTTTTGCATTTTTTTTTACATTTTTTTGCATTTTTTTTTGCATTTTTTTTGCATTTTTTTGCATTTTTTTTGCATTTTTTTTGCATTTTTTTTGCATTTTTTTTTTTACATTTTTTTGCATTTTTTTTTGCATTTTTTTGCATTTTTTTGCATTTTTTTTGCATTTTTTTTGCATTTTTTTTTAACATTTTTTTGCATTTTTTTTTGCATTTTTTTTGCATTTTTTTGCATTTTTTTTGCATTTTTTTTTGCATTTTTTGCATTTTTTTTTGCATTTTTTTTGCATTTTTTTTGCATTTTTTTTGCATTTTTTTGCATTTTTTTTTGCATTTTTTTTGCATTTTTTTTTGCATTTTTTTTGCAATTTTTTTTGTATTTTTTTTGCATTTTTTTTTGCATTTTTTTTTTACATTTTTTTGCATTTTTTTTGCATTTTTTTTGCATTTTTTGCATTTTTTTTTGCATTTTTTTTGCATTTTTTTGTGTTTTTTTTGCATTTTTTTTTGCATTTTTTTTGCATTTTTTTTTTACTTTTTTTGCATTTTTTTTGCATTTTTTTTGCATTTTTTTTTACATTTTTTTGCATTTTTTTTTACATTTTTTTGCATTTTTTTTTGCATTTTTTTTGCATTTTTTTACATTTTTTTTGCATTTTTTTTTGCATTTTTTTTGCATTTTTTTTGCATTTTTTTGCATTTTTTTTTGCATTTTTTTTGCATTTTTTTTTGCATTTTTTTTGCATTTTTTTTGCATTTTTTTTGCAATTTTTTTTGCATTTTTTTTGCATTTTTTTTACATTTTTTTTTGCATTTTTTTTACATTTTTTTGCATTTTTTTTTGCATTTTTTTTGCATTTTTTTGCATTTTTTTTGCATTTTTTTTGCATTTTTTTTTTTACATTTTTTTGCATTTTTTTTTGCATTTTTTTTTGCATTTTTTTGCATTTTTTTTGCATTTTTTTTGCATTTTTTTTTTAACATTTTTTTGCATTTTTTTTGCATTTTTTTTGCATTTTTTTGCATTTTTTTTGCATTTTTTTTTGCATTTTTTGCATTTTTTTTTGCATTTTTTTTGCATTTTTTTTGCATTTTTTTTGCATTTTTTTGCATTTTTTTTTACATTTTTTTGCATTTTTTTTTGCATTTTTTTTGCATTTTTTTGCATTTTTTTTGCATTTTTTTTGCATTTTTTTTGCATTTTTTTTTTTACATTTTTTTGCATTTTTTTTTGCATTTTTTTGCATTTTTTTGCATTTTTTTTGCATTTTTTTTGCATTTTTTTTTAACATTTTTTTGCATTTTTTTTTGCATTTTTTTTGCATTTTTTTGCATTTTTTTTGCATTTTTTTTTGCATTTTTTGCATTTTTTTTTGCATTTTTTTTGCATTTTTTTTGCATTTTTTTTGCATTTTTTTGCATTTTTTTTTGCATTTTTTTTGCATTTTTTTTTGCATTTTTTTTGCAATTTTTTTTGTATTTTTTTTGCATTTTTTTTTTGCATTTTTTTTTTACATTTTTTTGCATTTTTTTTGCATTTTTTTTGCATTTTTTGCATTTTTTTTTGCATTTTTTTTGCATTTTTTTGTGTTTTTTTTGCATTTTTTTTTGCATTTTTTTGCATTTTTTTTTACATTTTTTTGCATTTTTTTTTGCATTTTTTTTGCATTTTTTTACATTTTTTTTGCATTTTTTTTTGCATTTTTTTTGCATTTTTTTTGCATTTTTTTGCATTTTTTTTTGCATTTTTTTTGCATTTTTTTTTGCATTTTTTTTGCATTTTTTTTGCATTTTTTTTGCAATTTTTTTTGCATTTTTTTTGCATTTTTTTTACATTTTTTTTTGCATTTTTTTTGCATTTTTTTGCATTTTTTTTGCATTTTTTTTGCATTTTTTTTTGCATTTTTTTGCATTTTTTTTGCATTTTTTTTGCATTTTTTTTTACATTTTTTTGCATTTTTTTTTACATTTTTTTGCATTTTTTTTGCATTTTTTTTGCATTTTTTTTGCATTTTTTTTGCATTTTTTTTTGCATTTTTTTTGCATTTTTTTTGCATTTTTTTGCATTTTTTTTTTGCATTTTTTTTGCATTTTTTTACATTTTTTTTGCATTTTTTTTTGCATTTTTTTTGCATTTTTTTTTGCATTTTTTTGCATTTTTTTTTTGCATTTTTTTGCATTTTTTTTTTGCATTTTTTTTGCATTTTTTTACATTTTTTTTGCATTTTTTTTGCATTTTTTGCATTTTTTTTTGCATTTTTTTTGCATTTTTTTTTGCATTTTTTTTGCATTTTTTTTGCATTTTTTTTGCAATTTTTTTTGCATTTTTTTTGCATTTTTTTTGCATTTTTTTTACATTTTTTTTGCATTTTTTTTGCATTTTTTTGCATTTTTTTTGCATTTTTTTTGCATTTTTTTTTTACATTTTTTTGCATTTTTTTTGCATTTTTTTTGCATTTTTTTGCATTTTTTTTGCATTTTTTTTGCATTTTTTTGTGTTTTTTTTGCATTTTTTTTTGCATTTTTTTGCATTTTTTTTTTACTTTTTTTGCATTTTTTTTTGCATTTTTTTTGCATTTTTTTTGCATTTTTTTTGCATTTTTTTTTGCATTTTTTTTGCATTTTTTTTTGCATTTTTTTGCATTTTTTTTTGCATTTTTTTGCATTTTTTTTTGCATTTTTTTTGCATTTTTTTTTACATTTTTTTGCATTTTTTTTTACATTTTTTTGCATTTTTTTTGCATTTTTTTTTGCATTTTTTTTGCATTTTTTTACATTTTTTTGCATTTTTTTTTGCATTTTTTGCATTTTTTTTTGCATTTTTTTTGCATTTTTTTTTGCATTTTTTTTGCATTTTTTTTGCATTTTTTTTGCAATTTTTTTTGCATTTTTTTTGCATTTTTTTTACATTTTTTTTTGCATTTTTTTTGCATTTTTTTGCATTTTTTTTTGCATTTTTTTTGCATTTTTTTTTGCATTTTTTTGCATTTTTTTGCATTTTTTTTGCATTTTTTTTTTACATTTTTTTGCATTTTTTTTTACATTTTTTTGCATTTTTTTTGCATTTTTTTTGCATTTTTTTTGCATTTTTTTTTGCATTTTTTTTGCATTTTTTTTGCATTTTTTTTGCATTTTTTTTTACATTTTTTTGCATTTTTTTTACATTTTTTTGCATTTTTTTTTTGCATTTTTTTTGCATTTTTTTACATTTTTTTTGCATTTTTTTTTGCATTTTTTTTGCATTATTTTTTGCATTTTTTGCATTTTTTTTTGCATTTTTTTGCATTTTTTTTTTTACTTTTTTTGCATTTTTTTTTGCATTTTTTTTGCATTTTTTTTGCATTTTTTTTGCATTTTTTTTTGCATTTTTTTTGCATTTTTTTTTGCATTTTTTTTGCATTTTTTTTTGCATTTTTTTGCATTTTTTTTGCATTTTTTTTTAACATTTTTTTGCATTTTTTTTTGCATTTTTTTTGCATTTTTTTGCATTTTTTTTGCATTTTTTTTTGCATTTTTTGCATTTTTTTTTGCATTTTTTTTGCATTTTTTTTGCATTTTTTTTGCATTTTTTTGCATTTTTTTTTGCATTTTTTTTGCATTTTTTTTTGCATTTTTTTTGCAATTTTTTTTGTATTTTTTTTGCATTTTTTTTTTGCATTTTTTTTTTACATTTTTTTGCATTTTTTTTGCATTTTTTTTGCATTTTTTGCATTTTTTTTTGCATTTTTTTTGCATTTTTTTGTGTTTTTTTTGCATTTTTTTTTGCATTTTTTTGCATTTTTTTTTTTACTTTTTTTGCATTTTTTTTGCATTTTTTTTGCATTTTTTTTTACATTTTTTTGCATTTTTTTTTACATTTTTTTGCATTTTTTTTTGCATTTTTTTTGCATTTTTTTACATTTTTTTTGCATTTTTTTTTGCATTTTTTTTGCATTTTTTTTGCATTTTTTTGCATTTTTTTTTGCATTTTTTTTGCATTTTTTTTTGCATTTTTTTTGCATTTTTTTTGCATTAATTTTGCAATTTTTTTTGCATTTTTTTTGCATTTTTTTTACATTTTTTTTTGCATTTTTTTTGCATTTTTTTGCATTTTTTTTGCATTTTTTTTGCATTTTTTTTTGCATTTTTTTGCATTTTTTTTGCATTTTTTTTGCATTTTTTTTTACATTTTTTTGCATTTTTTTTTACATTTTTTTGCATTTTTTTTGCATTTTTTTTGCATTTTTTTTGCATTTTTTTTGCATTTTTTTTTGCATTTTTTTTGCATTTTTTTTTGCATTTTTTTGCATTTTTTTTTTGCATTTTTTTTGCATTTTTTTACATTTTTTTTGCATTTTTTTTTGCATTTTTTTTGCATTTTTTTTTGCATTTTTTTGCATTTTTTTTTTGCATTTTTTTGCATTTTTTTTTTGCATTTTTTTTGCATTTTTTTACATTTTTTTTGCATTTTTTTTGCATTTTTTGCATTTTTTTTTGCATTTTTTTTGCATTTTTTTTTGCATTTTTTTTGCATTTTTTTTGCATTTTTTTTGCAATTTTTTTTGCATTTTTTTTGCATTTTTTTTGCATTTTTTTTACATTTTTTTTGCATTTTTTTTGCATTTTTTTGCATTTTTTTTGCATTTTTTTTGCATTTTTTTTTTACATTTTTTTGCATTTTTTTTGCATTTTTTTTGCATTTTTTTGCATTTTTTTTGCATTTTTTTTGCATTTTTTTGTGTTTTTTTTGCATTTTTTTTTGCATTTTTTTTGCATTTTTTTTTTTACTTTTTTTGCATTTTTTTTGCATTTTTTTTGCATTTTTTTTGCATTTTTTTTGCATTTTTTTTTGCATTTTTTTTGCATTTTTTTTTGCATTTTTTTGCATTTTTTTTTGCATTTTTTTGCATTTTTTTTTGCATTTTTTTTGCATTTTTTTTTACATTTTTTTGCATTTTTTTTTACATTTTTTTGCATTTTTTTTGCATTTTTTTTTGCATTTTTTTTGCATTTTTTTACATTTTTTTGCATTTTTTTTTGCATTTTTTGCATTTTTTTTTGCATTTTTTTTGCATTTTTTTTTGCATTTTTTTTGCATTTTTTTTGCATTTTTTTTGCAATTTTTTTTGCATTTTTTTTGCATTTTTTTTACATTTTTTTTTGCATTTTTTTTGCATTTTTTTGCATTTTTTTTTGCATTTTTTTTTGCATTTTTTTTTGCATTTTTTTGCATTTTTTTTGCATTTTTTTTTTACATTTTTTTGCATTTTTTTTTACATTTTTTTGCATTTTTTTTGCATTTTTTTTGCATTTTTTTTGCATTTTTTTTTGCATTTTTTTTGCATTTTTTTTGCATTTTTTTTGCATTTTTTTTTACATTTTTTTGCATTTTTTTTACATTTTTTTGCATTTTTTTTTTGCATTTTTTTTGCATTTTTTTACATTTTTTTTGCATTTTTTTTTGCATTTTTTTTGCATTATTTTTTGCATTTTTTGCATTTTTTTTTTGCATTTTTTTGCATTTTTTTTTTTTACTTTTTTTGCATTTTTTTTTGCATTTTTTTTGCATTTTTTTTGCATTTTTTTTGCATTTTTTTTTGCATTTTTTTTGCATTTTTTTTTGCATTTTTTTTGCATTTTTTTTTGCATTTTTTTGCATTTTTTTTGCATTTTTTTTGCATTTTTTTTTACATTTTTTTGCATTTTTTTTTACATTTTTTTGCATTTTTTTTTTGCATTTTTTTGCATTTTTTTGCATTTTTTTTGCATTTTTTTTTTACATTTTTTTGCATTTTTTTGCATTTTTTTTTGCATTTTTTTTGCATTTTTTTTGCATTTTTTTTTACATTTTTTTGCATTTTTTTTTACATTTTTTTGCATTTTTTTTTTGCATTTTTTTGCATTTTTTTGCATTTGTTTTGCATTTTTTTTTTACATTTTTTTGCATTTTTTTGCATTTTTTTTTGCATTTTTTTTTGCATTTTTTTTGCATTTTTTTGCATTTTTTTTTTGCATTTTTTTTGCATTTTTTGCATTTTTTTGCATTTTTTTTTGCATTTTTTTTGCATTTTTTTTTTACATTTTTTTGCATTTTTTTTTGCATTTTTTTGCATTTTTTTTTTGCATTTTTTTGCATTTTTTTTTTGCATTTTTTTTGCATTTTTTTTACATTTTTTTTGCATTTTTTTTTGCATTTTTTGCATTTTTTTTTGCATTTTTTTTGCATTTTTTTTTGCATTTTTTTTGCATTTTTTTTGCATTTTTTTTGCAATTTTTTTTGCATTTTTTTTGCATTTTTTTTACATTTTTTTTTGCATTTTTTTTGCATTTTTTTGCATTTTTTTTTGCATTTTTTTGCATTTTTTTTTTGCATTTTTTTGCATTTTTTTTTTGCATTTTTTTTGCATTTTTTTACATTTTTTTTGCATTTTTTTTTGCATTTTTTGCATTTTTTTTTGCATTTTTTTTGCATTTTTTTTTGCATTTTTTTTGCATTTTTTTTGCATTTTTTTTGCAATTTTTTTTGCATTTTTTTTGCATTTTTTTTGCATTTTTTTTACATTTTTTTTGCATTTTTTTTGCATTTTTTTGCATTTTTTTTGCATTTTTTTTGCATTTTTTTTTTACATTTTTTTGCATTTTTTTTGCATTTTTTTTGCATTTTTTTGCATTTTTTTTGCATTTTTTTTGCATTTTTTTGTGTTTTTTTTGCATTTTTTTTTGCATTTTTTTTGCATTTTTTTTTTTACTTTTTTTGCATTTTTTTTTGCATTTTTTTTGCATTTTTTTTGCATTTTTTTTGCATTTTTTTGCATTTTTTTTTGCATTTTTTTTGCATTTTTTTGCATTTTTTTTGCATTTTTTTTTACATTTTTTTGCATTTTTTTTTACATTTTTTTGCATTTTTTTTTGCATTTTTTTTTGCATTTTTTTTGCATTTTTTTACATTTTTTTTGCATTTTTTTTTGCATTTTTTGCATTTTTTTTTGCATTTTTTTTGCATTTTTTTTTGCATTTTTTTTTGCATTTTTTGCATTTTTTTTTGCATTTTTTTTGCATTTTTTTTTGCATTTTTTTTGCATTTTTTTGCATTTTTTTTTGCATTTTTTTTGCATTTTTTTTGCATTTTTTTTTGCATTTTTTTTTGCATTTTTTGCATTTTTTTTGCATTTTTTTTACATTTTTTTTTGCATTTTTTTTGCATTTTTTTGCATTTTTTTTTGCATTTTTTTTGCATTTTTTTTTGCATTTTTTTGCATTTTTTTGCATTTTTTTTGCATTTTTTTTTTACATTTTTTTGCA
This sequence comes from Zingel zingel, assembly GCA_023566125.1. Classification (NCBI taxonomy): domain Eukaryota; kingdom Metazoa; phylum Chordata; class Actinopteri; order Perciformes; family Percidae; genus Zingel; species Zingel zingel. Next base: position 16,330 of record JAKRKW010000236.1, read on the forward strand.
TTTTTTTTTACATTTTTTTGCATTTTTTTTGCATTTTTTTTGCATTTTTTTTGCATTTTTTTTTGCATTTTTTTTGCATTTTTTTGCATTTTTTTTGCATTTTTTTTTACATTTTTTTGCATTTTTTTTACATTTTTTTGCATTTTTTTTTTGCATTTTTTTTGCATTTTTTTACATTTTTTTTGCATTTTTTTTTGCATTTTTTTTGCATTATTTTTTGCATTTTTTTGCATTTTTTTTTTGCATTTTTTTGCATTTTTTTTTTTTTACTTTTTTTGCATTTTTTTTTGCATTTTTTTTGCATTTTTTTTGCATTTTTTTTGCATTTTTTTTTGCATTTTTTTTGCATTTTTTTTTGCATTTTTTTGCATTTTTTTTTGCATTTTTTTGCATTTTTTTTGCATTTTTTTTGCATTTTTTTTTACATTTTTTTGCATTTTTTTTTACATTTTTTTGCATTTTTTTTTGCATTTTTTTTGCATTTTTTTTGCATTTTTTTTGCATTTTTTTTTATATTTTTTTGCATTTTTTTTGCATTTTTTTGCATTTTTTTTGCATTTTTTTTGCATTTTTTTGTGTTTTTTTTGCATTTTTTTTTGCATTTTTTTTGCATTTTTTTTTTTTACTTTTTTTGCATTTTTTTTGCATTTTTTTTGCATTTTTTTTGCATTTTATTTGCATTTTTTTTGCATTTTTTTGCATTTTTTTGCATTTTTTTTTGCATTTTTTTTGCATTTTTTTTTTTACATTTTTTTGCATTTTTTTGCATTTTTTTTGCATTTTTTTTGCATTTTTTTGCATTTTTTTTGCATTTTTTTTGCATTTTTTTGTGTTTTTTTTGCATTTTTTTTTGCATTTTTTTTGCATTTTTTTTTTTACTTTTTTTGCATTTTTTTTTGCATTTTTTTTGCATTTTTTTTGCATTTTTTTTGCATTTTTTTGCATTTTTTTTTGCATTTTTTTTGCATTTTTTTGCATTTTTTTTGCATTTTTTTTTACATTTTTTTGCATTTTTTTTTACATTTTTTTGCATTTTTTTTTGCATTTTTTTTTGCATTTTTTTTGCATTTTTTTACATTTTTTTTGCATTTTTTTTTGCATTTTTTGCATTTTTTTTTGCATTTTTTTTGCATTTTTTTTTGCATTTTTTTTTGCATTTTTTGCATTTTTTTTTGCATTTTTTTTGCATTTTTTTTTGCATTTTTTTTGCATTTTTTTGCATTTTTTTTTGCATTTTTTTTGCATTTTTTTTGCATTTTTTTTTGCATTTTTTTTTGCATTTTTTGCATTTTTTTTGCATTTTTTTTACATTTTTTTTTGCATTTTTTTTGCATTTTTTTGCATTTTTTTTTGCATTTTTTTTGCATTTTTTTTTGCATTTTTTTGCATTTTTTTGCATTTTTTTTGCATTTTTTTTTTACATTTTTTTGCATTTTTTTTTACATTTTTTTGCATTTTTTTTGCATTTTTTTTGCATTTTTTTTGCATTTTTTTTTGCATTTTTTTTGCATTTTTTTGCATTTTTTTTGCATTTTTTTTTACATTTTTTTGCATTTTTTTTACATTTTTTTGCATTTTTTTTTTGCATTTTTTTTGCATTTTTTTACATTTTTTTTGCATTTTTTTTTGCATTTTTTTTGCATTATTTTTTGCATTTTTTTGCATTTTTTTTTTGCATTTTTTTGCATTTTTTTTTTTTTACTTTTTTTGCATTTTTTTTTGCATTTTTTTTGCATTTTTTTTGCATTTTTTTTGCATTTTTTTTTGCATTTTTTTTGCATTTTTTTTTGCATTTTTTTGCATTTTTTTTTGCATTTTTTTGCATTTTTTTTGCATTTTTTTTGCATTTTTTTTTACATTTTTTTGCATTTTTTTTTACATTTTTTTGCATTTTTTTTTTGCATTTTTTTTGCATTTTTTTGCATTTTTTTTGCATTTTTTTTTTATATTTTTTTGCATTTTTTTTGCATTTTTTTGCATTTTTTTTGCATTTTTTTTGCATTTTTTTGTGTTTTTTTTGCATTTTTTTTTGCATTTTTTTTGCATTTTTTTTTTTTTACTTTTTTTGCATTTTTTTTGCATTTTTTTTGCATTTTTTTTGCATTTTATTTGCATTTTTTTTGCATTTTTTTGCATTTTTTTGCATTTTTTTTTGCATTTTTTTTGCATTTTTTTTTTTTACATTTTTTTGCATTTTTTTTGCATTTTTTTGCATTTTTTTTTTTGCATTTTTTTGCATTTTTTTTTTGCATTTTTTTTGCATTTTTTGCATTTTTTTGCATTTTTTTTTGCATTTTTTTTTTACATTTTTTTGCATTTTTTTTTGCATTTTTTTGCATTTTTTTTTTGCATTTTTTTGCATTTTTTTTTTGCATTTTTTTTGCATTTTTTTACATTTTTTTTGCATTTTTTTTTGCATTTTTTGCATTTTTTTTTGCATTTTTTTTGCATTTTTTTTTGCATTTTTTTTGCATTTTTTTTGCATTTTTTTTGCAATTTTTTTTGCATTTTTTTTGCATTTTTTTTACATTTTTTTTTGCATTTTTTTTGCATTTTTTTGCATTTTTTTTTGCATTTTTTTTGCATTTTTTTTTTGCATTTTTTTGCATTTTTTTTGCATTTTTTTTGCATTTTTTTTTACATTTTTTTGCATTTTTTTTTACATTTTTTTGCATTTTTTTTGCATTTTTTTTGCATTTTTTTTTGCATTTTTTTTGCATTTTTTTTGCATTTTTTTTGCATTTTTTTTTACATTTTTTTGCATTTTTTTTTACATTTTTTTGCATTTTTTTTTGCATTTTTTTTGCATTTTTTTACATTTTTTTTGCATTTTTTTTTGCATTTTTTTTGCATTTTTTTTTGCATTTTTTTGCATTTTTTTTTGCATTTTTTTGCATTTTTTTTTGCATTTTTTTTGCATTTTTTTTTACATTTTTTTGCATTTTTTTTTTACATTTTTTTGCATTTTTTTTGCATTTTTTTTGCATTTTTTTGCATTTTTTTTGCATTTTTTTTGCATTTTTTTTTTTTACATTTTTTTGCATTTTTTTTTGCATTTTTTTGCATTTTTTTGCATTTTTTTGCATTTTTTTTTGCATTTTTTTTTTGCATTTTTTTGCATTTTTTTTTTGCATTTTTTTTTGCATTTTTTTGCATTTTTTTGCATTTTTTTTTGCATTTTTTTGCATTTTTTTTTTACATTTTTTTGCATTTTTTTTTGCATTTTTTTGCATTTTTTTTTTGCATTTTTTTGCATTTTTTTTGCATTTTTTTTGCATTTTTTTACATTTTTTTTGCATTTTTTTTTGCATTTTTTGCATTTTTTTTTGCATTTTTTTTGCAATTTTTTTTGCATTTTTTTTGCATTTTTTTTGCATTTTTTTTACATTTTTTTTGCATTTTTTTTGCATTTTTTTGCATTTTTTTTGCATTTTTTTTGCATTTTTTTTTTACATTTTTTTGCATTTTTTTTGCATTTTTTTTGCATTTTTTTGCATTTTTTTTGCATTTTTTTTGCATTTTTTTGTGTTTTTTTTGCATTTTTTTTTGCATTTTTTTTGCATTTTTTTTTTTACTTTTTTTGCATTTTTTTTTGCATTTTTTTTGCATTTTTTTTGCATTTTTTTGCATTTTTTTTTGCATTTTTTTTGCATTTTTTTGCATTTTTTTTGCATTTTTTTTTACATTTTTTTGCATTTTTTTTTACATTTTTTTGCATTTTTTTTTGCATTTTTTTTTGCATTTTTTTTGCATTTTTTTACATTTTTTTTGCATTTTTTTTTGCATTTTTTGCATTTTTTTTTGCATTTTTTTTGCATTTTTTTTTGCATTTTTTTTTGCATTTTTTGCATTTTTTTTTGCATTTTTTTTGCATTTTTTTTTGCATTTTTTTTGCATTTTTTTGCATTTTTTTTTGCATTTTTTTTGCATTTTTTTTGCATTTTTTTTTGCATTTTTTTTTGCATTTTTTGCATTTTTTTTGCATTTTTTTTACATTTTTTTTTGCATTTTTTTTGCATTTTTTTGCATTTTTTTTTGCATTTTTTTTGCATTTTTTTTTGCATTTTTTTGCATTTTTTTGCATTTTTTTTGCATTTTTTTTTTACATTTTTTTGCATTTTTTTTTACATTTTTTTGCATTTTTTTTGCATTTTTTTTGCATTTTTTTTGCATTTTTTTTTGCATTTTTTTTGCATTTTTTTGCATTTTTTTTGCATTTTTTTTTACATTTTTTTGCATTTTTTTTACATTTTTTTGCATTTTTTTTTTGCATTTTTTTTGCATTTTTTTACATTTTTTTTGCATTTTTTTTTGCATTTTTTTTGCATTATTTTTTGCATTTTTTTGCATTTTTTTTTTGCATTTTTTTGCATTTTTTTTTTTTACTTTTTTTGCATTTTTTTTTGCATTTTTTTTGCATTTTTTTTGCATTTTTTTTGCATTTTTTTTTGCATTTTTTTTGCATTTTTTTTTGCATTTTTTTGCATTTTTTTTTGCATTTTTTTGCATTTTTTTTGCATTTTTTTTGCATTTTTTTTTACATTTTTTTGCATTTTTTTTTACATTTTTTTGCATTTTTTTTTTGCATTTTTTTTGCATTTTTTTGCATTTTTTTTGCATTTTTTTTTTATATTTTTTTGCATTTTTTTTGCATTTTTTTGCATTTTTTTTGCATTTTTTTTGCATTTTTTTGTGTTTTTTTTGCATTTTTTTTTGCATTTTTTTTGCATTTTTTTTTTTTTACTTTTTTTGCATTTTTTTTGCATTTTTTTTGCATTTTTTTTGCATTTTATTTGCATTTTTTTTGCATTTTTTTGCATTTTTTTGCATTTTTTTTTGCATTTTTTTTGCATTTTTTTTTTTTACATTTTTTTGCATTTTTTTTGCATTTTTTTTGCATTTTTTTTTTTGCATTTTTTTGCATTTTTTTTTTGCATTTTTTTTGCATTTTTTGCATTTTTTTGCATTTTTTTTTGCATTTTTTTTTTACATTTTTTTGCATTTTTTTTTGCATTTTTTTGCATTTTTTTTTTGCATTTTTTTGCATTTTTTTTTTGCATTTTTTTTGCATTTTTTTACATTTTTTTTGCATTTTTTTTTGCATTTTTTGCATTTTTTTTTGCATTTTTTTTGCATTTTTTTTTGCATTTTTTTTGCATTTTTTTTGCATTTTTTTTGCAATTTTTTTTGCATTTTTTTTGCATTTTTTTTACATTTTTTTTTGCATTTTTTTTGCATTTTTTTGCATTTTTTTTTGCATTTTTTTTGCATTTTTTTTTGCATTTTTTTGCATTTTTTTTGCATTTTTTTTGCATTTTTTTTTACATTTTTTTGCATTTTTTTTTACATTTTTTTGCATTTTTTTTGCATTTTTTTTGCATTTTTTTTTGCATTTTTTTTGCATTTTTTTTGCATTTTTTTTGCATTTTTTTTTACATTTTTTTGCATTTTTTTTTACATTTTTTTGCATTTTTTTTTGCATTTTTTTTGCATTTTTTTACATTTTTTTTGCATTTTTTTTTGCATTTTTTTTGCATTTTTTTTTGCATTTTTTTGCATTTTTTTTTGCATTTTTTTGCATTTTTTTTTGCATTTTTTTTGCATTTTTTTTTACATTTTTTTGCATTTTTTTTTTACATTTTTTTGCATTTTTTTTGCATTTTTTTTGCATTTTTTTGCATTTTTTTTGCATTTTTTTTGCATTTTTTTTTTTTACATTTTTTTGCATTTTTTTTTGCATTTTTTTGCATTTTTTTGCATTTTTTTGCATTTTTTTTTGCATTTTTTTTTTGCATTTTTTTGCATTTTTTTTTTGCATTTTTTTTTGCATTTTTTTTGCATTTTTTTGCATTTTTTTTTGCATTTTTTTGCATTTTTTTTTTACATTTTTTTGCATTTTTTTTTGCATTTTTTTGCATTTTTTTTTTGCATTTTTTTGCATTTTTTTTGCATTTTTTTTGCATTTTTTTACATTTTTTTTGCATTTTTTTTTGCATTTTTTGCATTTTTTTTTGCATTTTTTTTGCAATTTTTTTTGCATTTTTTTTGCATTTTTTTTGCATTTTTTTTACATTTTTTTTGCATTTTTTTTGCATTTTTTTGCATTTTTTTTGCATTTTTTTTGCATTTTTTTTTTACATTTTTTTGCATTTTTTTTTGCATTTTTTTTGCATTTTTTTGCATTTTTTTTGCATTTTTTTTGCATTTTTTTGTGTTTTTTTTGCATTTTTTTTTGCATTTTTTTTGCATTTTTTTTTTTACTTTTTTTGCATTTTTTTTTGCATTTTTTTTGCATTTTTTTTGCATTTTTTTTGCATTTTTTTGCATTTTTTTTTGCATTTTTTTTGCATTTTTTTGCATTTTTTTTGCATTTTTTTTTACATTTTTTTGCATTTTTTTTTACATTTTTTTGCATTTTTTTTTGCATTTTTTTTTGCATTTTTTTTGCATTTTTTTACATTTTTTTTGCATTTTTTTTTGCATTTTTTGCATTTTTTTTTGCATTTTTTTTGCATTTTTTTTTGCATTTTTTTTTGCATTTTTTGCATTTTTTTTTGCATTTTTTTTGCATTTTTTTTTGCATTTTTTTTGCATTTTTTTGCATTTTTTTTTGCATTTTTTTTGCATTTTTTTTGCATTTTTTTTTGCATTTTTTTTTGCATTTTTTGCATTTTTTTTGCATTTTTTTTACATTTTTTTTTGCATTTTTTTTGCATTTTTTTGCATTTTTTTTTGCATTTTTTTTGCATTTTTTTTTGCATTTTTTTGCATTTTTTTGCATTTTTTTTGCATTTTTTTTTTACATTTTTTTGCATTTTTTTTTACATTTTTTTGCATTTTTTTTGCATTTTTTTTGCATTTTTTTTGCATTTTTTTTTGCATTTTTTTTGCATTTTTTTGCATTTTTTTTGCATTTTTTTTTACATTTTTTTGCATTTTTTTTACATTTTTTTGCATTTTTTTTTTGCATTTTTTTTGCATTTTTTTACATTTTTTTTGCATTTTTTTTTGCATTTTTTTTGCATTATTTTTTGCATTTTTTTGCATTTTTTTTTTGCATTTTTTTGCATTTTTTTTTTTTTACTTTTTTTGCATTTTTTTTTGCATTTTTTTTGCATTTTTTTTGCATTTTTTTTGCATTTTTTTTTGCATTTTTTTTGCATTTTTTTTTGCATTTTTTTGCATTTTTTTTTGCATTTTTTTGCATTTTTTTTGCATTTTTTTTGCATTTTTTTTTACATTTTTTTGCATTTTTTTTTACATTTTTTTGCATTTTTTTTTGCATTTTTTTTGCATTTTTTTGCATTTTTTTTGCATTTTTTTTTATATTTTTTTGCATTTTTTTTGCATTTTTTTGCATTTTTTTTGCATTTTTTTTGCATTTTTTTGTGTTTTTTTTGCATTTTTTTTTGCATTTTTTTTGCATTTTTTTTTTTTTACTTTTTTTGCATTTTTTTTGCATTTTTTTTGCATTTTTTTTGCATTTTATTTGCATTTTTTTTGCATTTTTTTGCATTTTTTTGCATTTTTTTTTGCATTTTTTTTGCATTTTTTTTTTTACATTTTTTTGCATTTTTTTGCATTTTTTTTGCATTTTTTTTGCATTTTTTTGCATTTTTTTTGCATTTTTTTTGCATTTTTTTGTGTTTTTTTTGCATTTTTTTTTGCATTTTTTTTGCATTTTTTTTTTTACTTTTTTTGCATTTTTTTTTGCATTTTTTTTGCATTTTTTTTGCATTTTTTTTGCATTTTTTTGCATTTTTTTTTGCATTTTTTTTGCATTTTTTTGCATTTTTTTTGCATTTTTTTTTACATTTTTTTGCATTTTTTTTTACATTTTTTTGCATTTTTTTTTGCATTTTTTTTTGCATTTTTTTTGCATTTTTTTACATTTTTTTTGCATTTTTTTTTGCATTTTTTGCATTTTTTTTTGCATTTTTTTTGCATTTTTTTTTGCATTTTTTTTTGCATTTTTTGCATTTTTTTTTGCATTTTTTTTGCATTTTTTTTTGCATTTTTTTTGCATTTTTTTGCATTTTTTTTTGCATTTTTTTTGCATTTTTTTTGCATTTTTTTTTGCATTTTTTTTTGCATTTTTTGCATTTTTTTTGCATTTTTTTTACATTTTTTTTTGCATTTTTTTTGCATTTTTTTGCATTTTTTTTTGCATTTTTTTTGCATTTTTTTTTGCATTTTTTTGCATTTTTTTGCATTTTTTTTGCATTTTTTTTTTACATTTTTTTGCATTTTTTTTTACATTTTTTTGCATTTTTTTTGCATTTTTTTTGCATTTTTTTTGCATTTTTTTTTGCATTTTTTTTGCATTTTTTTGCATTTTTTTTGCATTTTTTTTTACATTTTTTTGCATTTTTTTTACATTTTTTTGCATTTTTTTTTTGCATTTTTTTTGCATTTTTTTACATTTTTTTTGCATTTTTTTTTGCATTTTTTTTGCATTATTTTTTGCATTTTTTTGCATTTTTTTTTTGCATTTTTTTGCATTTTTTTTTTTTTACTTTTTTTGCATTTTTTTTTGCATTTTTTTTGCATTTTTTTTGCATTTTTTTTGCATTTTTTTTTGCATTTTTTTTGCATTTTTTTTTGCATTTTTTTGCATTTTTTTTTGCATTTTTTTGCATTTTTTTTGCATTTTTTTTGCATTTTTTTTTACATTTTTTTGCATTTTTTTTTACATTTTTTTGCATTTTTTTTTTGCATTTTTTTTGCATTTTTTTGCATTTTTTTTGCATTTTTTTTTTATATTTTTTTGCATTTTTTTTGCATTTTTTTGCATTTTTTTTGCATTTTTTTTGCATTTTTTTGTGTTTTTTTTGCATTTTTTTTTGCATTTTTTTTGCATTTTTTTTTTTTTACTTTTTTTGCATTTTTTTTGCATTTTTTTTGCATTTTTTTTGCATTTTATTTGCATTTTTTTTGCATTTTTTTGCATTTTTTTGCATTTTTTTTTGCATTTTTTTTGCATTTTTTTTTTTTACATTTTTTTGCATTTTTTTTGCATTTTTTTGCATTTTTTTTTTTGCATTTTTTTGCATTTTTTTTTTGCATTTTTTTTGCATTTTTTGCATTTTTTTGCATTTTTTTTTGCATTTTTTTTTTACATTTTTTTGCATTTTTTTTTGCATTTTTTTGCATTTTTTTTTTGCATTTTTTTGCATTTTTTTTTTGCATTTTTTTTGCATTTTTTTACATTTTTTTTGCATTTTTTTTTGCATTTTTTGCATTTTTTTTTGCATTTTTTTTGCATTTTTTTTTGCATTTTTTTTGCATTTTTTTTGCATTTTTTTTGCAATTTTTTTTGCATTTTTTTTGCATTTTTTTTACATTTTTTTTTGCATTTTTTTTGCATTTTTTTGCATTTTTTTTTGCATTTTTTTTGCATTTTTTTTTGCATTTTTTTGCATTTTTTTTGCATTTTTTTTGCATTTTTTTTTACATTTTTTTGCATTTTTTTTTACATTTTTTTGCATTTTTTTTGCATTTTTTTTGCATTTTTTTTTGCATTTTTTTTGCATTTTTTTTGCATTTTTTTTGCATTTTTTTTTACATTTTTTTGCATTTTTTTTTACATTTTTTTGCATTTTTTTTTGCATTTTTTTTGCATTTTTTTACATTTTTTTTGCATTTTTTTTTGCATTTTTTTTGCATTTTTTTTTGCATTTTTTTGCATTTTTTTTTGCATTTTTTTGCATTTTTTTTTGCATTTTTTTTGCATTTTTTTTTACATTTTTTTGCATTTTTTTTTTACATTTTTTTGCATTTTTTTTGCATTTTTTTTGCATTTTTTTGCATTTTTTTTGCATTTTTTTTGCATTTTTTTTTTTTACATTTTTTTGCATTTTTTTTTGCATTTTTTTGCATTTTTTTGCATTTTTTTGCATTTTTTTTTGCATTTTTTTTTTGCATTTTTTTGCATTTTTTTTTTGCATTTTTTTTTGCATTTTTTTGCATTTTTTTGCATTTTTTTTTGCATTTTTTTGCATTTTTTTTTTACATTTTTTTGCATTTTTTTTTGCATTTTTTTGCATTTTTTTTTTGCATTTTTTTGCATTTTTTTTGCATTTTTTTTGCATTTTTTTACATTTTTTTTGCATTTTTTTTTGCATTTTTTGCATTTTTTTTTGCATTTTTTTTGCATTTTTTTTGCATTTTTTTTGCATTTTTTTTGCATTTTTTTTGCAATTTTTTTTGCATTTTTTTTGCATTTTTTTTACATTTTTTTTTGCATTTTTTTTGCATTTTTTTGCATTTTTTTTTGCATTTTTTTTGCATTTTTTTTTGCATTTTTTTGCATTTTTTTTGCATCTTTTTTGCATTTTTTTTTACATTTTTTTGCATTTTTTTTTACATTTTTTTGCATTTTTTTTGCATTTTTTTTGCATTTTTTTTTACATTTTTTTGCATTTTTTTTTACATTTTTTTGCATTTTTTTTTGCATTTTTTTTGCATTTTTTTACATTTTTTTTGCATTTTTTTTTGCATTTTTTTTGCATTTTTTTTTGCATTTTTTTGCATTTTTTTTTTGCATTTTTTTTGCATTTTTTTGCATTTTTTTTGCATTTTTTTGCATTTTTTTTGCATTTTTTTTGCATTTTTTTGTGTTTTTTTTGCATTTTTTTTTGCATTTTTTTTGCATTTTTTTTTTTACTTTTTTTGCATTTTTTTTTGCATTTTTTTTGCATTTTTTTTGCATTTTTTTGCATTTTTTTTGCATTTTTTTTGCATTTTTTTTTTGCATTTTTTTGCATTTTTTTTTGCATTTTTTTGCATTTTTTTTGCATTTTTTTTGCATTTTTTTTTACATTTTTTTGCATTTTTTTTTACATTTTTTTGCATTTTTTTTTTGCATTTGTTTTGCATTTTTTTACATTTTTTTTGCATTTTTTTTTGCATTTTTTTTGCATTTTTTTTTGCATTTTTTTGCATTTTTTTTTGCATTTTTTTGCATTTTTTTTTGCATTTTTTTTGCATTTTTTTACATTTTTTTTGCACTTTTTTTTGCATTTTTTGCATTTTTTTTTGCATTTTTTTTGCATTTTTTTTTGCATTTTTTATGCATTTTTTTTGCATTTTTTTTGCAATTTTTTTTGCATTTTTTTTGCATTTTTTTTGCATTTTTTTTACATTTTTTTTGCATTTTTTTTGCATTTTTTTGCATTTTTTTTGCATTTTTTTTGCATTTTTTTTTTACATTTTTTTGCATTTTTTTTGCATTTTTTTTGCATTTTTTTGTGTTTTTTTTGCATTTTTTTTTGCATTTTTTTTGCATTTTTTTTTTTACTTTTTTTGCATTTTTTTTGCATTTTTTTTGCATTTTTTTTGCATTTTTTTGCATTTTTTTTTGCATTTTTTTTGCATTTTTTTTTTGCATTTTTTTGCATTTTTTTTTGCATTTTTTTGCATTTTTTTTTGCATTTTTTTTGCATTTTTTTTTACATTTTTTTGCATTTTTTTTTACATTTTTTTGCATTTTTTTTGCATTTTTTTTTGCATTTTTTTTGCATTTTTTTACATTTTTTTTGCATTTTTTTTTGCATTTTTTGCATTTTTTTTTGCATTTTTTTTGCATTTTTTTTTACATTTTTTTGCATTTTTTTTTACATTTTTTTGCATTTTTTTTTGCATTTTTTTTGCATTTTTTTGCATTTTTTTTGCATTTTTTTTTTACATTTTTTTGCATTTTTTTTTGCATTTTTTTGCATTTTTTTTTGCATTTTTTTTGCATTTTTTGTGTTTTTTTTGCATTTTTTTTTGCATTTTTTTTGCATTTTTTTTTTTTTACTTTTTTTGCATTTTTTTTGCATTTTTTTTGCATTTTATTTGCATTTTTTTTGCATTTTTTTGCATTTTTTTTTGCATTTTTTTACATTTTTTTGCATTTTTTTTGCATTTTTTTTGCATTTTTTTGCATTTTTTTTGCATTTTTTTTTTACATTTTTTTGCATTTTTTTTTGCATTTTTTTGCATTTTTTTTTGCATTTTTTTTTACTTTTTTTGCATTTTTTTTGCATTTTTTTTGCATTTTTTTTGCATTTTATTTGCATTTTTTTGCATTTTTTTGCATTTTTTTTTGCATTTTTTTGCATTTTTTTGCATTTTTTTTTGCATTTTTTTTGCATTTTTTTTTACATTTTTTTGCATTTTTTTTTGCATTTTTTTGCATTTTTTTTTTGCATTTTTTTGCTTTTTTTTGCATTTTTTTTGCATTTTTTTGCATTTTTTTGCATTTTTTTTTGCATTTTTTTTGCATTTTTTTTTTACATTTTTTTGCATTTTTATTTGCATTTTTTTGCATTTTTTTTTTGCATTTTTTTGCATTTTTTTTTTGCATTTTTTTTTGCATTTTTTTACATTTTTTTTGCATTTTTTTTTGCATTTTTTGCATTTTTTTTTGCATTTTTTTTGCATTTTTTTTTGCATTTTTTTGCATTTTTTTGCATTTTTTTTGCATTTTTTTTTACATTTTTTTGCATTTTTTTTTACATTTTTTTGCATTTTTTTTGCATTTTTTTTGCATTTTTTTTGCATTTTATTTGCATTTTTTTGCATTTTTTTGCATTTTTTTTTGCATTTTTTTGCATTTTTTTGCATTTTTTTTTGCATTTTTTTTGCATTTTTTTTTACATTTTTTTGCATTTTTTTTTGCATTTTTTTGCATTTTTTTTTGCATTTTTTTGCTTTTTTTTGCATTTTTTTTGCATTTTTTTGCATTTTTTTGCATTTTTTTTTGCATTTTTTTTGCATTTTTTTTTTACATTTTTTTGCATTTTTATTTGCATTTTTTTGCATTTTTTTTTTGCATTTTTTTGCATTTTTTTTTTGCATTTTTTTTGCATTTTTTTACATTTTTTTTGCATTTTTTTTGCATTTTTTTTGCATTTTTTTTGCATTTTATTTGCATTTTTTTGCATTTTTTTGCATTTTTTTTTGCATTTTTTTGCATTTTTTTGCATTTTTTTTTGCATTTTTTTTGCATTTTTTTTGCATTTTTTTGCATTTTTTTTTGCATTTTTTTGCATTTTTTTTTGCATTTTTTTTGCATTTTTTTTTTACATTTTTTTGCATTTTTTTTACATTTTTTGCATTTTTTTTTTGCATTTTTTTTTGCATTTTTTTACATTTTTTTTGCATTTTTTTTTGCATTTTTTTTGCATTTTTTTTTGCATTTTTTTTTTGCATTTTTTTGCATTTTTTTTTTGCATTTTTTTTGCATTTTTTTACATTTTTTTTGCATTTTTTTTTGCATTTTTTGCATTTTTTTTGCATTTTTTTTGCATTTTTTTTTGCATTTTTTTTGCATTTTTTTTGCATTTTTTTTGCAATTTTTTTTGCATTTTTTTTGCATTTTTTTTGCATTTTTTTTACATTTTTTTTTGCATTTTTTTTGCATTTTTTTGCATTTTTTTTGCATTTTTTTTGCATTTTTTTTGCATTTTTTTGCATTTTTTTTGCATTTTTTTTGCATTTTTTTGCATTTTTTTTGCATTTTTTTTTGCATTTTTTTTGCATTTTTTTTTTTACTTTTTTTGCATTTTTTTTTTGCATTTTTTTTGCATTTTTTTTGCATTTTTTTTGCATTTTTTTTTGCATTTTTTTTGCATTTTTTTTTGCATTTTTTTGCATTTTTTTTTGCATTTTTTTGCATTTTTTTTTGCATTTTTTTTGCATTTTTTTTTACATTTTTTTGCATTTTTTTTACATTTTTTTGCATTTTTTTTTGCATTTTTTTTTGCATTTTTTTTGCATTTTTTTACATTTTTTTTGCATTTTTTTTTGCATTTTTTGCATTTTTTTTTGCATTTTTTTTGCATTTTTTTTTGCATTTTTTTTGCATTTTTTTTGCATTTTTTTTGCAATTTTTTTTGCATTTTTTTTGCATTTTTTTTGCATTTTTTTGCATTTTTTTTGCATTTTTTTTGCATTTTTTTGTGTTTTTTTTGCATTTTTTTTTGCATTTTTTTTGCATTTTTTTTTTTACTTTTTTTGCATTTTTTTTTGCATTTTTTTTGCATTTTTTTTGCATTTTTTTTGCATTTTTTTTTGCATTTTTTTTGCATTTTTTTTTGCATTTTTTTGCATTTTTTTTTTGCATTTTTTTGCATTTTTTTTTGCATTTTTTTTGCATTTTTTTTTAAATTTTTTTGCATTTTTTTTTACATTTTTTTGCATTTTTTTTTGCATTTTTTTTTGCATTTTTTTTGCATTTTTTTACATTTTTTTTGCATTTTTTTTGCATTTTTTGCATTTTTTTTTGCATTTTTTTTGCATTTTTTTTGCATTTTTTTTGCATTTTTTTTGCATTTTTTTTGCAATTTTTTTTGCATTTTTTTTGCATTTTTTTTACATTTTTTTTTGCATTTTTTTTGCATTTTTTTGCATTTTTTTTTGCATTTTTTTTACATTTTTTTGCATTTTTTTTTTGCATTTTTTTGCATTTTTTTACATTTTTTTTGCATTTTTTTTTGCATTTTTTTTGCATTTTTTTTTGCATTTTTTTGCATTTTTTTTTTGCATTTTTTTGCATTTTTTTTTTTACTTTTTTTGCATTTTTTTTGCATTTTTTTGCATTTTTTTTGCATTTTTTTTTGCATTTTTTTTGCATTTTTTTTGCATTTTTTTTGCAATTTTTTTTGCATTTTTTTTGCATTTTTTTTACATTTTTTTGGTGCATTTTTTTTGCATTTTTTTGCATTTTTTTTTGCATTTTTTTTGCATTTTTTTTGCATTTTTTTGCATTTTTTTTGCATTTTTTTTGCATTTTTTTTTACATTTTTTTGCATTTTTTTTGCATTTTTTTTGCATTTTTTTGCATTTTTTTTGCATTTTTTTTTTACATTTTTTTGCATTTTTTTTTGCATTTTTTTGCATTTTTTTTTGCATTTTTTTTGCATTTTTTTGTGTTTTTTTTGCATTTTTTTGCATTTTTTTTTTGCATTTTTTTGCATTTTTTTTTTACATTTTTTTGCATTTTTTTTGCATTTTTTTGCATTTTTTTTTTGCATTTTTTTTTTGCATTTTTTTTGCATTTTTTTTTGCATTTTTTTTGCATTTTTTTTGCATTTTTTTTGCAATTTTTTTTGCATTTTTTTTGCATTTTTTTACAATTTTTTTGCATTTTTTTTTGCATTTTTTTTGCATTTTTTTTTGCATTTTTTTGCATTTTTTTTGCATTTTTTTTGCATTTTTTTTACATTTTTTTTTGCATTTTTTTTGCATTTTTTTGCATTTTTTTTGCATTTTTTTTGCATTTTTTTTGCATTTTTTTGCATTTTTTTTGCATTTTTTTTGCATTTTTTTGTGTTTTTTTTGCATTTTTTTTTGCAATTTTTTTGCATTTTTTTTTTTACTTTTTTTGCATTTTTTTTTGCATTTTTTTTGCATTTTTTTTGCATTTTTTTTGCATTTTTTTTTGCATTTTTTTTGCATTTTTTTTTGCATTTTTTTGCATTTTTTTTTGCATTTTTTTGCATTTTTTTTTGCATTTTTTTTTACATTTTTTTGCATTTCTTTTACATTTTTTTGCATTTTTTTTTGCATTTTTTTTTGCATTTTTTTTGCATTTTTTTACATTTTTTTTGCATTTTTTTTTGCATTTTTTGCATTTTTTTTTGCATTTTTTTTGCATTTTTTTTGCATTTTTTTTGCATTTTTTTTGCATTTTTTTTGCAATTTTTTTTGCATTTTTTTTGCATTTTTTTTGCATTTTTTTGCATTTTTTTTGCATTTTTTTTGCATTTTTTTGTGTTTTTTTTGCATTTTTTTTTGCATTTTTTTTGCATTTTTTTTTTTACTTTTTTTGCATTTTTTTTTGCATTTTTTTTGCATTTTTTTTGCATTTTTTTTGCATTTTTTTTTGCATTTTTTTTGCATTTTTTTTTGCATTTTTTTGCATTTTTTTTTGCATTTTTTTGCATTTTTTTTTGCATTTTTTTTGCATTTTTTTTTTACATTTTTTTGCATTTTTTTTTACATTTTTTTGCATTTTTTTTTGCATTTTTTTGCATTTTTTTTTTGCATTTTTTTTACATTTTTTTGCATTTTTTTTTGCATTTTTTTTGCATTTTTTTACATTTTTTTTGCATTTTTTTTTGCATTTTTTTTGCATTTTTTTTTTGCATTTTTCTGCATTTTTTTTTTGCATTTTTTTGCATTTTTTTTTTTACTTTTTTTGCATTCTTTTTTGCATTTTTTTTGCATTTTTTTTGCATTTTTTTTGCATTTTTTTTTGCATTTTTTTTGCATTTTTTTTTGCATTTTTTTGCATTTTTTTTTGCATTTTTTTGCATTTTTTTTGCATTTTTTTGCATTTTTTTTTTACATTTTTTTGCATTTTTTTTTACATTTTTTTGCATTTTTTTTTGCATTTTTTTTGCATTTTTTTGCATTTTTTTTGCATTTTTTTTTTACATTTTTTTGCATTTTTTTTTGCATTTTTTTGCATTTTTTTTTGCATTTTTTTTGCATTTTTTTGTGTTTTTTTTTGCATTTTTTTTTGCATTTTTTTTGCATTTTTTTTTTTTACTTTTTTTGCATTTTTTTTGCATTTTTTTTGCATTTTTTTTGCATTTTATTTGCATTTTTTTTGCATTTTTTGCATTTTTTTTTGCATTTTTTTGCATTTTTTTGCATTTTTTTTTGCATTTTTTTTGCATTTTTTTTTTACATTTTTTTGCATTTTTTTTTGCATTTTTTTGCATTTTTTTTTTGCATTTTTTTGCATTTTTTTTTTGCATTTTTTTGCATTTTTTTGCATTTTTTTGCATTTTTTTTTGCATTTTTTTTTTGCATTTTTTTGCATTTTTTTGCATTTTTTTGCATTTTTTTTTGCATTTTTTTTGCATTTTTTTTGCATTTTTTTGCATTTTTTTTGCATTTTTTTGCATTTTTTTTTTTACTTTTTTGCATTTTTTTTTGCATTTTTTTTGCATTTTTTTTGCATTTTTTTTGCATTTTTTTTTGCATTTTTTTTGCATTTTTTTTTGCATTTTTTTGCATTTTTTTTTGCATTTTTTTTGCATTTTTTTTTGCATTTTTTTTGCATTTTTTTTTACATTTTTTTTGCATTTTTTTTTACATTTTTTTGCATTTTTTTTGCATTTTTTTTGCATTTTTTTGCATTTTTTTGCATTTTTTTTGCATTTTTTTTTTACATTTTTTTTGCATTTTTTTTTGCATTTTTTTTGCATTTTTTTGCATTTTTTTGCATTTTTTTTTGCATTTTTTTTTGCATTTTTTTTGCATTTTTTTTTTGCATTTTTTTTGCATTTTTTTGCATTTTTTTGCATTTTTTTTTGCATTTTTTTGCATTTTTTTTTGCATTTTTTTTGCATTTTTTTAGCATTTTTTTTGCATTTTTTTTTGCATTTTTTTGCATTTTTTTTGCATTTTTTTTGCATTTTTTTTGCATTTTTTTTGCAATTTTTTTTGCATTTTTTTTGCATTTTTTTACATTTTTTTTTGCATTTTTTTTGCATTTTTTTGCATTTTTTTTTGCATTTTTTTTGCATTTTTTTTTGCATTTTTTTGCATTTTTTTTGCATTTTTTTTGCATTTTTTTTTACATTTTTTTGCATTTTTTTTGCATTTTTTTTGCATTTTTTTTTACATTTTTTTGCATTTTTTTTTGCATTTTTTTTGCATTTTTTTTGCATTTTTTTACATTTTTTTTGCATTTTTTTTTGCATTTTTTTGCATTTTTTTTTGCATTTTTTTTGCATTTTTTTTGCATTTTTTTTGCATTTTTTTTGCATTTTTTTTTTTACATTTTTTTTGCATTTTTTTTGCATTTTTTTTGCATTTTTTTTGCATTTTTTTTGCATTTTTTTTGCATTTTTTTTGCAATTTTTTTGCATTTTTTTTGCATTTTTTTTACATTTTTTTGCATTTTTTTTTGCATTTTTTTTGCATTTTTTTTTGCATTTTTTTTACATTTTTTTGCATTTTTTTTTGCATTTTTTTTGCATTTTTTTTACATTTTTTTGCATTTTTTTTTGCATTTTTTTTGCATTTTTTTTTGCATTTTTTTGCATTTTTTTTTGCATTTTTTTGCATTTTTTTTTTACTTTTTTTGCATTTTTTTTGCATTTTTTTGCATTTTTTTTGCATTTTTTTTGCATTTTTTTTGCATTTTTTTTGCATTTTTTTTGCAATTTTTTTTGCATTTTTTTTGCATTTTTTTTACATTTTTTTGGTGCATTTTTTTTGCATTTTTTTGCATTTTTTTTTGCATTTTTTTTGCATTTTTTTTGCATTTTTTTGCATTTTTTTTGCATTTTTTTTGCATTTTTTTTGCATTTTTTTTTACATTTTTTTGCATTTTTTTTGCATTTTTTTTTGCATTTTTTTGCATTTTTTTTGCATTTTTTTTTTACATTTTTTTGCATTTTTTTTTTTGCATTTTTTTTGCATTTTTTTTGCATTTTTTTGCATTTTTTTGTGTTTTTTTTTGCATTTTTTTTTGCATTTTTTTTGCATTTTTTTTTTTACTTTTTTTGCATTTTTTTTTGCATTTTTTTTGCATTTTTTTTTGCATTTTATTTGCATTTTTTTGCATTTTTTTTTGCATTTTTTTTGCATTTTTTTTTACATTTTTTTGCATTTTTTTTGCATTTTTTTTGCATTTTTTTTTTGCATTTTTTTGCTTTTTTTTTGCATTTTTTTTGCATTTTTTTGCATTTTTTTGCATTTTTTTTTGCATTTTTTTTGCATTTTTTTTTACATTTTTTTGCATTTTTTTTGCATTTTTTTGCATTTTTTTTTTGCATTTTTTTTTGCATTTTTTTTGCATTTTTTTACATTTTTTTTGCATTTTTTTTTGCATTTTTTGCATTTTTTTTGCATTTTTTTTGCATTTTTTTTGCATTTTTTTTGCATTTTTTTTGCATTTTTTTTGCAATTTTTTTTGCATTTTTTTTGCATTTTTTTACATTTTTTTTGCATTTTTTTTGCATTTTTTTTGCATTTTTTTTTGCATTTTTTTGCATTTTTTTTTTGCATTTTTTTGCATTTTTTTTTTGCATTTTTTTTGCATTTTTTTACATTTTTTTTGCATTTTTTTTTGCATTTTTTTGCATTTTTTTTTGCATTTTTTTTGCATTTTTTTTTGCATTTTTTTTGCATTTTTTTTGCATTTTTTTTGCAATTTTTTTTGCATTTTTTTTGCATTTTTTTTGCATTTTTTTTACATTTTTTTTGCATTTTTTTTTGCATTTTTTTGCATTTTTTTTGCATTTTTTTTGCATTTTTTTGCATTTTTTTGCATTTTTTTTGCATTTTTTTTGCATTTTTTTGTGTTTTTTTTGCATTTTTTTTTGCAATTTTTTTGCATTTTTTTTTTACTTTTTTTTGCATTTTTTTTTGCATTTTTTTGCATTTTTTTGCATTTTTTTTGCATTTTTTTTTTGCATTTTTTTTGCATTTTTTTTGCATTTTTTTGCATTTTTTTTTTTGCATTTTTTTTGCATTTTTTTTGCATTTTTTTTGCATTTTTTTTGCATTTTTTTGCATTTTTTTTGCATTTTTTTGCATTTTTTTTTGCATTTTTTTTTTGCATTTTTTTTGCATTTTTTTTACATTTTTTTTGCATTTTTTTTGCATTTTTTTGCATTTTTTTTTGCATTTTTTTTGCATTTTTTTTTGCATTTTTTTGCATTTTTTTGCATTTTTTGCATTTTTTTTGCATTTTTTTTGCATTTTTTTTGCATTTTTTTTGCATTTTTTTTGCATTTTTTTTGCATTTTTTTTGCATTTTTTTTGCATTTTTTTGTTTTTTTTGCATTTTTTTTTGCATTTTTTTTGCATTTTTTTTTTTACTTTTTTTGCATTTTTTTTTGCATTTTTTTTGCATTTTTTTTGCATTTTTTTTGCATTTTTTTTTGCATTTTTTTTGCATTTTTTTTTGCATTTTTTTGCATTTTTTTTTGCATTTTTTTGCATTTTTTTTTGCATTTTTTTTGCATTTTTTTTTACATTTTTTTGCATTTTTTTTTACATTTTTTTGCATTTTTTTTTGCATTTTTTTTTGCATTTTTTTTGCATTTTTTTACATTTTTTTTGCATTTTTTTTTGCATTTTTTGCATTTTTTTTTGCATTTTTTTTGCATTTTTTTTTGCATTTTTTTTGCATTTTTTTTGCATTTTTTTTGCAATTTTTTTTGCATTTTTTTTGCATTTTTTTTACATTTTTTTTTGCATTTTTTTTGCATTTTTTTTGCATTTTTTTTTGCATTTTTTTGCATTTTTTTTTGCATTTTTTTGCATTTTTTTTTTTACTTTTTTTGCATTTTTTTTTGCATTTTTTTTGCATTTTTTTTGCATTTTTTTTGCATTTTTTTTTGCATTTTTTTTGCATTTTTTTTTGCATTTTTTTGCATTTTTTTTTGCATTTTTTTGCATTTTTTTTGCATTTTTTTTGCATTTTTTTTACATTTTTTTGCATTTTTTTTTACATTTTTTTGCATTTTTTTTTGCATTTTTTTTGCATTTTTTTGCATTTTTTTTGCATTTTTTTTTACATTTTTTTTGCATTTTTTTTTGCATTTTTTTGCATTTTTTTTTGCATTTTTTTTGCATTTTTTTGTGTTTTTTTTTGCATTTTTTTTTTGCATTTTTTTTGCATTTTTTTTTTTACTTTTTTTGCATTTTTTTTGCATTTTTTTTGCATTTTTTTTGCATTTTATTTGCATTTTTTTTTGCATTTTTTTTGCATTTTTTTTTGCATTTTTTTGCATTTTTTTGCATTTTTTTTGCATTTTTTTTGCATTTTTTTTTACATTTTTTTGCATTTTTTTTTGCATTTTTTTGCATTTTTTTTTGCATTTTTTTGCATTTTTTTTTGCATTTTTTTGCATTTTTTTGCATTTTTTTGCATTTTTTTTTGCATTTTTTTTTTGCATTTTTTTGCATTTTTTTGCATTTTTTTGCATTTTTTTTTGCATTTTTTTTGCATTTTTTTTTGCATTTTTTTGCATTTTTTTTGCATTTTTTTGCATTTTTTTTTTTACTTTTTTTGCATTTTTTTTTGCATTTTTTTTGCATTTTTTTTGCATTTTTTTTGCATTTTTTTTTGCATTTTTTTTGCATTTTTTTTTTGCATTTTTTTGCATTTTTTTTTGCATTTTTTTGCATTTTTTTTGCATTTTTTTTGCATTTTTTTTTACATTTTTTTGCATTTTTTTTTACATTTTTTTGCATTTTTTTTTGCATTTTTTTTGCATTTTTTTGCATTTTTTTGCATTTTTTTTGCATTTTTTTTTTTACATTTTTTTGCATTTTTTTTTGCATTTTTTTTGCATTTTTTTTGCATTTTTTTGCATTTTTTTTTGCATTTTTTTTTGCATTTTTTTTGCATTTTTTTTTGCATTTTTTTTGCATTTTTTTGCATTTTTTTGCATTTTTTTTTGCATTTTTTTTGCATTTTTTTTTTACATTTTTTTGCATTTTTTTTGCATTTTTTTGCATTTTTTTTTTGCATTTTTTTGCATTTTTTTTTTGCATTTTTTTTGCATTTTTTTACATTTTTTTTGCATTTTTTTTTGCATTTTTTGCATTTTTTTTTGCATTTTTTTTGCATTTTTTTTTGCATTTTTTTTGCATTTTTTTTGCATTTTTTTTGCAATTTTTTTTGCATTTTTTTTGCATTTTTTTTACATTTTTTTTTGCATTTTTTTTGCATTTTTTTGCATTTTTTTTTGCATTTTTTTTGCATTTTTTTTTTGCATTTTTTTGCATTTTTTTTACATTTTTTTGCATTTTTTTTTTGCATTTTTTTTGCATTTTTTTACATTTTTTTTGCATTTTTTTTTGCATTTTTTTTGCATTTTTTTTTGCATTTTTTTGCATTTTTTTTTGCATTTTTTTGCATTTTTTTTGCATTTTTTTTGCATTTTTTACATTTTTTTGCATTTTTTTGCATTTTTTTTTGCATTTTTTTGCATTTTTTTTGCATTTTTTTTGCATTTTTTTTGCATTTTTTTTGCATTTTTTTTGCATTTTTTTTGCAATTTTTTTTTGCATTTTTTTTGCATTTTTTTTGCATTTTTTTTACATTTTTTTTGCATTTTTTTTGCATTTTTTTGCATTTTTTTTGCATTTTTTTTGCATTTTTTTTTACATTTTTTTGCATTTTTTTTGCATATTTTTTGCATTTTTTTTGCATTTTTTTTGCATTTTTTTTTGCATTTTTTTGTGTTTTTTTTGCATTTTTTTTTGCATTTTTTTTGCATTTTTTTTTTACTTTTTTGCATTTTTTTTTGCATTTTTTTTGCATTTTTTTTGCATTTTTTTGCATTTTTTTTTGCATTTTTTTTGCATTTTTTTTGCATTTTTTTGCATTTTTTTTTGCATTTTTTTGCATTTTTTTTTGCATTTTTTTTGCATTTTTTTTTACATTTTTTTGCATTTTTTTTTACATTTTTTTGCATTTTTTTTGCATTTTTTTTTGCATTTTTTTTTGCATTTTTTTACATTTTTTTTGCATTTTTTTTTGCATTTTTTTGCATTTTTTTTGCATTTTTTTTGCATTTTTTTTTGCATTTTTTTTGCATTTTTTTTGCATTTTTTTTGCATTTTTTTTGCATTTTTTTTTGCATTTTTTTTTACATTTTTTTTTGCATTTTTTTTGCATTTTTTTGCATTTTTTTTGCATTTTTTTTGCATTTTTTTTTGCATTTTTTTGCATTTTTTTTGCATTTTTTTTGCATTTTTTTTACATTTTTTTGCATTTTTTTTTACATTTTTTTGCATTTTTTTTGCATTTTTTTTGCATTTTTTTTTGCATTTTTTTTGCATTTTTTTTGCATTTTTTTTGCATTTTTTTTGCATTTTTTTTGCATTTTTTTTTACATTTTTTTGCATTTTTTTTTACATTTTTTTGCATTTTTTTTTTGCATTTTTTTTGCATTTTTTTACATTTTTTTTGCATTTTTTTTTGCATTTTTTTTGCATTTTTTTTGCATTTTTTTGCATTTTTTTTTGCATTTTTTTGCATTTTTTTTTTTACTTTTTTTGCATTTTTTTTTGCATTTTTTTTGCATTTTTTTTGCATTTTTTTTGCATTTTTTTTTGCATTTTTTTTGCATTTTTTTTTGCATTTTTTTTGCATTTTTTTTTGCATTTTTTTGCATTTTTTTTGCATTTTTTTTGCATTTTTTTTACATTTTTTTGCATTTTTTTTTACATTTTTTTGCATTTTTTTTTGCATTTTTTTTGCATTTTTTTTTTACATTTTTTTGCATTTTTTTTTGCATTTTTTTGCATTTTTTTTTGCATTTTTTTGCATTTTTTTTTTGCATTTTTTTTGCATTTTTTTGCATTTTTTTGCATTTTTTTTTGCATTTTTTTTGCATTTTTTTTTTACATTTTTTTTGCATTTTTTTTTGCATTTTTTTGCATTTTTTTTTTGCATTTTTTTGCATTTTTTTTTGCATTTTTTTTTGCATTTTTTTACATTTTTTTTGCATTTTTTTTGCATTTTTTTGCATTTTTTTTTGCATTTTTTTTGCATTTTTTTTTGCATTTTTTTTGCATTTTTTTTGCATTTTTTTTGCAATTTTTTTTGCATTTTTTTTGCATTTTTTTTACATTTTTTTTGCATTTTTTTTGCATTTTTTTGCATTTTTTTTTGCATTTTTTTTGCATTTTTTTTTGCATTTTTTTTGCATTTTTTTTGCATTTTTTTTGCATTTTTTTTTACATTTTTTTGCATTTTTTTTTGCATTTTTTTTGCATTTTTTTTGCATTTTTTTTGCATTTTTTTTTGCATTTTTTTGCATTTTTTTTTGCATTTTTTTGCATTTTTTTTGCATTTTTTTTGCATTTTTTTGCATTTTTTTTGCATTTTTTTTTGCATTTTTTTTGCATTTTTTTTTGCATTTTTTTTGCATTTTTTTTGCATTTTTTTGCATTTTTTTTGCATTTTTTTTGCATTTTTTTTTGCATTTTTTTTGCATTTTTTTTGCATTTTTTTTGCATTTTTTTTTGCATTTTTTTGCATTTTTTTTTGCATTTTTTTTGCATTTTTTTTTACATTTTTTTGCATTTTTTTTACATTTTTTTGCATTTTTTTTTGCATTTTTTTGCATTTTTTTTACATTTTTTTTGCATTTTTTTTGCATTTTTTTTGCATTTTTTTTGCATTTTTTTGTGTTTTTTTTGCATTTTTTTTTGCATTTTTTTTGCATTTTTTTTTTTACTTTTTTTGCATTTTTTTTTGCATTTTTTTTGCATTTTTTTTGCATTTTTTTTTGCATTTTTTTTTGCATTTTTTTGCATTTTTTTTGCATTTTTTTTGCATTTTTTTGCATTTTTTTTTGCATTTTTTTTGCATTTTTTTTTGCATTTTTTTTGCATTTTTTTTTGCATTTTTTTTGCAATTTTTTTTGCATTTTTTTTTGCATTTTTTTACATTTTTTTTGCATTTTTTTTTGCATTTTTTGCATTTTTTTTTGCATTTTTTTTGCATTTTTTTTTTGCATTTTTTTTGCATTTTTTTTGCATTTTTTTTGCAATTTTTTTTGCATTTTTTTTGCATTTTTTTTACATTTTTTTTTGCATTTTTTTTGCATTTTTTTGCATTTTTTTTTGCATTTTTTTTGCATTTTTTTTTGCATTTTTTTGCATTTTTTTTGCATTTTTTTTGCATTTTTTTTACATTTTTTTGCATTTTTTTTT
>JAKRKW010000238.1:0-41003 GCA_023566125.1 Zingel zingel
CATTTTTTTGTGTTTTTTTTGCATTTTTTTGCATTTTTTTGCATTTTTTTTGCATTTTTTTTTGCATTTTTTTGTTTTTTTTTGCATTTTTTTTGCATTTTTTTTGCATTTTTTTGCATTTTTATTTGCATTTTTTTTGCATTTTTTTTGTGTTTTTTTTTTTTTTAAATTTTTTGTGGGTTTTTTTGCATTTTTTTTGCATTTTTTTTGCATATTTTTTGTATTTTTTTTGTGGGTTTTTTTGCATTTTTTTGTTTTTTTTTGCATTTTTTTGCATTTTTTTTTTGCATTTTTTTAGCATTTTTTTTTGCATTTTTTTGCATTTTTTTGCATTTTTTTTTGCATTTTTTTTGCATTTTTTTTGCATTTTTTTTGCATTTTTTTGAATTTTTTTTTGCATTTTTTGTGGTTTTTTTTTGCATTTTTTGTGGGTTTTTTTGCATTTTTTTGTGGGTTTTTTTGCATTTTTTTTGTGTTTTTTTTTACATTTTTTGTGGGTTTTTTTGCATTTTTTTTTGCATTTTTTTTGCATTTTTTTTTTGCATTTTTTTTGCATTTTTTTGCATTTTTTTTTTGCATTTTTTTTGCATTTTTTTTGCATTTTTTTGTGTTTTTTTTGCATTTTTTTGCATTTTTTTGTGTTTTTTTTGCATTTTTTTTGCATTTTTTTTTGCATTTTTTTGTTTTTTTTGCATTTTTTTTGCATTTTTTTGCATTTTTTTGCATTTTTATTTGCATTTTTTTTGCTTTTTTTTTTGTGTTTTTTTGCATTTTTTTTGCATTTTTTGTGGGTTTTTTTGCATTTTTTTTGTGGTTTTTTTTTTTTTAAATTTTTTGTGGGTTTTTTTGCATTTTTTTTGCATTTTTTTTGCATATTTTTTGTATTTTTTTTGTGGGTTTTTTTGCATTTTTTTGTTTTTTTTTGCATTTTTTTGCATTTTTTTTTTGCATTTTTTTAGCATTTTTTTTTGCATTTTTTTGCATTTTTTTGCATTTTTTTTTGCATTTTTTTTGCATTTTTTTTGCATTTTTTTTGCATTTTTTTGAATTTTTTTTTGCATTTTTTGTGGGTTTTTTTTGCATTTTTTGTGGGTTTTTTTGCATTTTTTTGTGGGTTTTTTTGCATTTTTTTTGTGTTTTTTTTTACATTTTTTGTGGGTTTTTTTGCATTTTTTTTTGCATTTTTTTTGCATTTTTTTTTTGCATTTTTTTTGCATTTTTTTTGCATTTTTTTGTGTTTTTTTTGCATTTTTTTGCATTTTTTTGTGTTTTTTTTGCATTTTTTTTGCATTTTTTTTTGCATTTTATTGTTTTTTTTGCATTTCTTTTGCATTTTTTTTGCATTTTTTTGCATTTTTTTGCATTTTTTTTGCATTTTTTTTTGCATTTTTTGTGGGTTTTTTTTGCATTTTTTGTGGGTTTTTTTTGCATTTTTTTGTGGGTTTTTTTTGCATTTTTTTGTGTTTTTTTTACATTTTTTTTGTGTTTTTTTGCATTTTTTTTGCATTTTTTGCATTTTTTTTGTGTTTTTTTTTTT
The DNA here is from genome assembly GCA_023566125.1 of Zingel zingel. Lineage (NCBI taxonomy): Eukaryota > Metazoa > Chordata > Actinopteri > Perciformes > Percidae > Zingel > Zingel zingel. Next base: position 1,538 of record JAKRKW010000238.1, read on the forward strand.
TTTACATTTTTTGTGGGTTTTTTTGCATTTTTTTTGCATTTTTTTTGCATTTTTTTGCATTTTTTTTGTGGGTTTTTTTGCATTTTTTTGTTTTTTTTTGCATTTTTTTGCATTTTTTTTTGCATTTTTTTAGCATTTTTTTTGCATTTTTTTGCATTTTTTTGCATTTTTTTTTGCATTTTTTTTGCATTTTTTTTGCATTTTTTTGCATTTTTTTGCATTTTTTTTGCATTTTTTTTTGCATTTTTTGTGGGTTTTTTTTGCATTTTTTGTGGGTTTTTTTTGCATTTTTTTGTGGGTTTTTTTGCATTTTTTTTGTGTTTTTTTTACATTTTTTGTGGGTTTTTTTGCATTTTTTTTTGCATTTTTTTTGCATTTTTTTTGCATTTTTTTTGCATTTTTTTTGCATTTTTTTGCATTTTTTTGCATTTTTTTTTGCATTTTTTTGCATTTTTTGTGGGTTTTTTTGCATTTTTTTTGCATTTTTTTGCATTTTTTTTTGCATTTTTTGTGTTTTTCTTGCATTTTTTTTGCATTTTTATTTGCATTTTTTTTGCATTTTTTTTGTGTTTTTTTGCATTTTTTTTGCATTTTTTGCATTTTTTTGTGTTTTTTTTTTTTTTACATTTTTTGTGGGTTTTTTTGCATTTTTTTTGCATTTTTTTTGCATTTTTTTGCATTTTTTTTGTGGGTTTTTTTGCATTTTTTTGTTTTTTTTTGCATTTTTTTGCATTTTTTTTTGCATTTTTTTAGCATTTTTTTTGCATTTTTTTGCATTTTTTTGCATTTTTTTTTGCATTTTTTTTGCATTTTTTTTGCATTTTTTTGCATTTTTTTGCATTTTTTTTGCATTTTTTTTTGCATTTTTTGTGGGTTTTTTTTGCATTTTTTGTGGGTTTTTTTTGCATTTTTTTGTGGGTTTTTTTGCATTTTTTTTGTGTTTTTTTTACATTTTTTGTGGGTTTTTTTGCATTTTTTTTTGCATTTTTTTTGCATTTTTTTTGCATTTTTTTTGCATTTTTTTTGCATTTTTTTTGCATTTTTTTGCATTTTTTTGCATTTTTTTTTGCATTTTTTTGCATTTTTTGTGGGTTTTTTTGCATTTTTTTTGTGTTTTTTTTGCATTTTTTTTTTGCATTTTTTGTGGGTTTTTTTGCATTTTTTTTGTGGTTTTTTTTTTTTTAAATTTTTTGTGGGTTTTTTTGCATTTTTTTTGCATTTTTTTTGCATATTTTTTGTATTTTTTTTGTGGGTTTTTTTGCATTTTTTTGTTTTTTTTTGCATTTTTTTGCATTTTTTTTTTGCATTTTTTTAGCATTTTTTTTTGCATTTTTTTGCATTTTTTTGCATTTTTTTTTGCATTTTTTTTTGCATTTTTTTTGCATTTTTTTTTTGCATTTTTTTTGCATTTTTTTTGCATTTTTTTGTGTTTTTTTTGCATTTTTTTGCATTTTTTTGTGTTTTTTTTGCATTTTTTTTGCATTTTTTTTTGCATTTTATTGTTTTTTTTGCATTTCTTTTGCATTTTTTTTGCATTTTTTTGCATTTTTTTGCATTTTTTTTGCATTTTTTTTTGCATTTTTTGTGGGTTTTTTTTGCATTTTTTGTGGGTTTTTTTTGTTTTTTTGTGGGTTTTTTTGCATTTTTTTTGTGTTTTTTTTTACATTTTTTTTGTGTTTTTTTGCATTTTTTTTGCATTTTTTGCATTTTTTTTGTGTTTTTTTTTTTTTTACATTTTTTGTGGGTTTTTTTGCATTTTTTTTGCATTTTTTTTGCATTTTTTTGCATTTTTTTTGTGGGTTTTTTTGCATTTTTTTGTTTTTTTTTGCATTTTTTTGCATTTTTTTTTGCATTTTTTTAGCATTTTTTTTGCATTTTTTTGCATTTTTTTGCATTTTTTTTTGCATTTTTTTTGCATTTTTTTTGCATTTTTTTGCATTTTTTTGCATTTTTTTTGCATTTTTTTTTTGCATTTTTTGTGGGTTTTTTTTGCATTTTTTGTGGGTTTTTTTTGCATTTTTTTGTGGGTTTTTTTGCATTTTTTTTGTGTTTTTTTTACATTTTTTGTGGGTTTTTTTGCATTTTTTTTGCATTTTTTTTGCATTTTTTTTGCATTTTTTTTGCATTTTTTTTGCATTTTTTTGCATTTTTTTGCATTTTTTTTTTGCATTTTTTTGCATTTTTTGTGGGTTTTTTTGCATTTTTTTTTGCATTTTTTTGCATTTTTTTTTGCATTTTTTGTGTTTTTCTTGCATTTTTTTTGCATTTTTATTTGCATTTTTTTTGCATTTTTTTTGTGTTTTTTTGCATTTTTTTTGCATTTTTTGCATTTTTTTTGTGTTTTTTTTTTTTTTACATTTTTTGTGGGTTTTTTTGCATTTTTTTTGCATTTTTTTTGCATTTTTTTGCATTTTTTTTGTGGGTTTTTTTGCATTTTTTTGTTTTTTTTTGCATTTTTTTGCATTTTTTTTTGCATTTTTTTAGCATTTTTTTTGCATTTTTTTGCATTTTTTTGCATTTTTTTTTGCATTTTTTTTGCATTTTTTTTGCATTTTTTTGCATTTTTTTGCATTTTTTTTGCATTTTTTTTTGCATTTTTTGTGGGTTTTTTTTGCATTTTTTGTGGGTTTTTTTTGCATTTTTTTGTGGGTTTTTTTGCATTTTTTTTGTGTTTTTTTTACATTTTTTGTGGGTTTTTTTGCATTTTTTTTTGCATTTTTTTTGCATTTTTTTTGCATTTTTTTTGCATTTTTTTTGCATTTTTTTTGCATTTTTTTGCATTTTTTTGCATTTTTTTTTGCATTTTTTTGCATTTTTTGTGGGTTTTTTTGCATTTTTTTTGTGTTTTTTTTGCATTTTTTTTTTGCATTTTTTGTGGGTTTTTTTGCATTTTTTTTGTGGTTTTTTTTTTTTTAAATTTTTTGTGGGTTTTTTTGCATTTTTTTTGCATTTTTTTTGCATATTTTTTGTATTTTTTTTGTGGGTTTTTTTGCATTTTTTTGTTTTTTTTTGCATTTTTTTGCATTTTTTTTTTGCATTTTTTTAGCATTTTTTTTTTGCATTTTTTTGCATTTTTTTGCATTTTTTTTTTGCATTTTTTTTTGCATTTTTTTTGCATTTTTTTTGCATTTTTTTGAATTTTTTTTTGCATTTTTTGTGGGTTTTTTTTTGCATTTTTTGTGGGTTTTTTTGCATTTTTTTGTGGGTTTTTTTTGCATTTTTTTTGTGTTTTTTTTTTACATTTTTTGTGGGTTTTTTTGCATTTTTTTTTGCATTTTTTTTGCATTTTTTTTTTGCATTTTTTTGGCATTTTTTTTGCATTTTTTTGTGGTTTTTTTGCATTTTTTTGCATTTTTTTGTGTTTTTTTTGCATTTTTTTTGCATTTTTTTTTGCATTTTATTGTTTTTTTTGCATTTCTTTTGCATTTTTTGCATTTTTTTGCATTTTTATTTGCATTTTTTTTGCATTTTTTTGTGTTTTTTTGCATTTTTTTTGCATTTTTTGCATTTTTTTTGTGTTTTTTTTACATTTTTTGTGGGTTTTTTTTGCATTTTTTTTTGCATTTTTTTTGCATTTTTTTTGCATTTTTTTTGCATTTTTTTTGCATTTTTTTTGCATTTTTTTGCATTTTTTTGCATTTTTTTTTGCATTTTTTTGCATTTTTTGTGGGTTTTTTTGCATTTTTTTTGTGTTTTTTTTGCATTTTTTTTTTGCATTTTTTGTGGGTTTTTTTGCATTTTTTTTGTGGTTTTTTTTTTTTTTAAATTTTTTGTGGGTTTTTTTGCATTTTTTTTGCATTTTTTTTGCATATTTTTTGTATTTTTTTTGTGGGTTTTTTTGCATTTTTTTGTTTTTTTTTGCATTTTTTTGCATTTTTTTTTGCATTTTTTTAGCATTTTTTTTTGCATTTTTTTGCATTTTTTTGCATTTTTTTTGCATTTTTTTTTGCATTTTTTTTGCATTTTTTTTGCATTTTTTTGAATTTTTTTTTTGCATTTTTTGTGGGTTTTTTTTGCATTTTTTGTGGGTTTTTTTGCATTTTTTTGTGGGTTTTTTTGCATTTTTTTTGTGTTTTTTTTTACATTTTTTGTGGGTTTTTTTGCATTTTTTTTTGCATTTTTTTTGCATTTTTTTTTTGCATTTTTTTTGCATTTTTTTGCATTTTTTTTTTGCATTTTTTTTGCATTTTTTTTGCATTTTTTTGTGTTTTTTTTGCATTTTTTTGCATTTTTTTGTGTTTTTTTTTGCATTTTTTTTGCATTTTTTTTTTGCATTTTTTTGTTTTTTTTTGCATTTTTTTTGCATTTTTTTGCATTTTTTTGCATTTTTATTTGCATTTTTTTTGCTTTTTTTTTTGTGTTTTTTTGCATTTTTTTTGCATTTTTTGTGGGTTTTTTTGCATTTTTTTTTGTGGTTTTTTTTTTTTTTTAAATTTTTTGTGGGTTTTTTTGCATTTTTTTTTGCATTTTTTTTGCATATTTTTTGTATTTTTTTTGTGGGTTTTTTTTGCATTTTTTTGTTTTTTTTTGCATTTTTTTGCATTTTTTTTTTGCATTTTTTTAGCATTTTTTTTTGCATTTTTTTGCATTTTTTTGCATTTTTTTTTGCATTTTTTTTGCATTTTTTTTGCATTTTTTTTGCATTTTTTTGAATTTTTTTTTGCATTTTTTGTGGGTTTTTTTTGCATTTTTTGTGGGTTTTTTTGCATTTTTTTGTGGGTTTTTTTGCATTTTTTTTGTGTTTTTTTTTACATTTTTTGTGGGTTTTTTTGCATTTTTTTTTGCATTTTTTTTGCATTTTTTTTTTGCATTTTTTTTGCATTTTTTTGCATTTTTTTTTTGCATTTTTTTTGCATTTTTTTTGCATTTTTTTGTGTTTTTTTTGCATTTTTTTGCATTTTTTTGTGTTTTTTTTGCATTTTTTTTGCATTTTTTTTTGCATTTTTTTGTTTTTTTTGCATTTTTTTTGCATTTTTTTGCATTTTTTTGCATTTTTATTTGCATTTTTTTTGCTTTTTTTTTTGTGTTTTTTTGCATTTTTTTTGCATTTTTTGTGGGTTTTTTTGCATTTTTTTTGTGGTTTTTTTTTTTTTAAATTTTTTGTGGGTTTTTTTGCATTTTTTTTGCATTTTTTTTGCATATTTTTTGTATTTTTTTTGTGGGTTTTTTTGCATTTTTTTGTTTTTTTTTTGCATTTTTTTGCATTTTTTTTTTGCATTTTTTTAGCATTTTTTTTTGCATTTTTTTGCATTTTTTTGCATTTTTTTTTGCATTTTTTTTGCATTTTTTTTGCATTTTTTTGCATTTTTTGAATTTTTTTTTGCATTTTTTGTGGGTTTTTTTTGCATTTTTTGTGGGTTTTTTTGCATTTTTTTGTGGGTTTTTTTGCATTTTTTTTGTGTTTTTTTTTACATTTTTTGTGGGTTTTTTTGCATTTTTTTTTGCATTTTTTTTGCATTTTTTTTTTGCATTTTTTTTGCATTTTTTTGTGTTTTTTTTGCATTTTTTTGCATTTTTTTGTGTTTTTTTTGCATTTTTTTTGCATTTTTTTTTGCATTTTATTGTTTTTTTTGCATTTCTTTTGCATTTTTTTGCATTTTTTTGCATTTTTATTTGCATTTTTTTTGCATTTTTTTTGTGTTTTTTTTGCATTTTTTTTGCATTTTTTGCATTTTTTTGTGTTTTTTTTTTTTTTTACATTTTTTGTGGGTTTTTTTGCATTTTTTTTGCATTTTTTTTGCATTTTTTTGCATTTTTTTTGTGGGTTTTTTTGCATTTTTTTGTTTTTTTTTGCATTTTTTTGCATTTTTTTTTGCATTTTTTTAGCATTTTTTTTGCATTTTTTTGCATTTTTTTGCATTTTTTTTTGCATTTTTTTTGCATTTTTTTTGCATTTTTTTGCATTTTTTTGCATTTTTTTTGCATTTTTTTTTGCATTTTTTGTGGGTTTTTTTTGCATTTTTTGTGGGGTTTTTTTGCATTTTTTTGTGGGTTTTTTTGCATTTTTTTTGTGTTTTTTTTACATTTTTTGTGGGTTTTTTTGCATTTTTTTTTGCATTTTTTTTGCATTTTTTTTGCATTTTTTTTGCATTTTTTTTGCATTTTTTTGCATTTTTTTGCATTTTTTTTTGCATTTTTTTGCATTTTTTGTGGGTTTTTTTGCATTTTTTTTGCATTTTTTTGCATTTTTTTTTGCATTTTTTGTGTTTTTCTTGCATTTTTTTTGCATTTTTATTTGCATTTTTTTTGCATTTTTTTTTGTGTTTTTTTGCATTTTTTTTGCATTTTTTGCATTTTTTTTGTGTTTTTTTTTTTTTACATTTTTTGTGGGTTTTTTTGCATTTTTTTTGCATTTTTTTTGCATTTTTTTGCATTTTTTTTGTGGGTTTTTTTGCATTTTTTTGTTTTTTTTTGCATTTTTTTGCATTTTTTTTTGCATTTTTTTAGCATTTTTTTTGCATTTTTTTGCATTTTTTTGCATTTTTTTTTGCATTTTTTTTGCATTTTTTTTGCATTTTTTTGCATTTTTTTGCATTTTTTTTGCATTTTTTTTTTGCATTTTTTGTGGGTTTTTTTTGCATTTTTTGTGGGTTTTTTTTGCATTTTTTTGTGGGTTTTTTTGCATTTTTTTTGTGTTTTTTTTACATTTTTTGTGGGTTTTTTTGCATTTTTTTTTGCATTTTTTTTGCATTTTTTTTGCATTTTTTTTGCATTTTTTTTGCATTTTTTTTGCATTTTTTTGCATTTTTTTGCATTTTTTTTGCATTTTTTTGCATTTTTTGTGGGTTTTTTTTGCATTTTTTTTGTGTTTTTTTTGCATTTTTTTTTTGCATTTTTTGTGGGTTTTTTTTGCATTTTTTTTTGTGGTTTTTTTTTTTTTTAAATTTTTTGTGGGTTTTTTTGCATTTTTTTTGCATTTTTTTTGCATATTTTTTGTATTTTTTTTGTGGGTTTTTTTTGCATTTTTTTGTTTTTTTTTGCATTTTTTTGCATTTTTTTTTTGCATTTTTTTAGCATTTTTTTTTGCATTTTTTTGCATTTTTTTGCATTTTTTTTTGCATTTTTTTTGCATTTTTTTTGCATTTTTTTTGCATTTTTTTGAATTTTTTTTTGCATTTTTTGTGGGTTTTTTTTGCATTTTTTGTGGGTTTTTTTGCATTTTTTTGTGGGTTTTTTTGCATTTTTTTTGTGTTTTTTTTTTACATTTTTTGTGGGTTTTTTTGCATTTTTTTTTGCATTTTTTTTGCATTTTTTTTTTGCATTTTTTTTGCATTTTTTTTGCATTTTTTTGTGTTTTTTTGCATTTTTTTGCATTTTTTTGTGTTTTTTTTGCATTTTTTTTGCATTTTTTTTTGCATTTTATTGTTTTTTTTGCATTTCTTTTGCATTTTTTTGCATTTTTTTGCATTTTTATTTGCATTTTTTTTGCATTTTTTTTGTGTTTTTTTGCATTTTTTTTGCATTTTTTGCATTTTTTTTGTGTTTTTTTTACATTTTTTGTGGTTTTTTTGCATTTTTTTTTGCATTTTTTTTGCATTTTTTTTGCATTTTTTTTGCATTTTTTTTGCATTTTTTTTGCATTTTTTTGCATTTTTTTGCATTTTTTTTTGCATTTTTTTGCATTTTTTGTGGGTTTTTTTGCATTTTTTTTGTGTTTTTTTTGCATTTTTTTTTTGCATTTTTTGTGGGTTTTTTTGCATTTTTTTTGTGGTTTTTTTTTTTTTAAATTTTTTGTGGGTTTTTTTGCATTTTTTTTGCATTTTTTTTGCATATTTTTTGTATTTTTTTTGTGGGTTTTTTTGCATTTTTTTGTTTTTTTTTTGCATTTTTTTGCATTTTTTTTTTGCATTTTTTTAGCATTTTTTTTTGCATTTTTTTGCATTTTTTTGCATTTTTTTTTGCATTTTTTTTGCATTTTTTTTGCATTTTTTTTGCATTTTTTTGAATTTTTTTTTGCATTTTTTGTGGGTTTTTTTTGCATTTTTTGTGGGTTTTTTTGCATTTTTTTGTGGGTTTTTTTTGCATTTTTTTTGTGTTTTTTTTTACATTTTTTGTGGGTTTTTTTGCATTTTTTTTTGCATTTTTTTTGCATTTTTTTTTTGCATTTTTTTTTGCATTTTTTTGCATTTTTTTTTTGCATTTTTTTTGCATTTTTTTTGCATTTTTTTGTGTTTTTTTTGCATTTTTTTGCATTTTTTTGTGTTTTTTTTGCATTTTTTTTGCATTTTTTTTTGCATTTTTTTGTTTTTTTTGCATTTTTTTTTGCATTTTTTTGCATTTTTTTGCATTTTTATTTGCATTTTTTTTGCTTTTTTTTTTGTGTTTTTTTGCATTTTTTTTGCATTTTTTGTGGGTTTTTTTTGCATTTTTTTTGTGGTTTTTTTTTTTTTAAATTTTTTGTGGGTTTTTTTGCATTTTTTTTGCATTTTTTTTGCATATTTTTTGTATTTTTTTTGTGGGTTTTTTTGCATTTTTTTGTTTTTTTTTGCATTTTTTTGCATTTTTTTTTTGCATTTTTTTAGCATTTTTTTTTGCATTTTTTTGCATTTTTTTGCATTTTTTTTTGCATTTTTTTTGCATTTTTTTTGCATTTTTTTTGCATTTTTTTGAATTTTTTTTTGCATTTTTTGTGGGTTTTTTTTGCATTTTTTGTGGGTTTTTTTGCATTTTTTTGTGGGTTTTTTTGCATTTTTTTTGTGTTTTTTTTTACATTTTTTGTGGGTTTTTTTGCATTTTTTTTTGCATTTTTTTTGCATTTTTTTTTTGCATTTTTTTTGCATTTTTTTTGCATTTTTTTGTGTTTTTTTTGCATTTTTTTGCATTTTTTTGTGTTTTTTTTGCATTTTTTTTGCATTTTTTTTTGCATTTTATTGTTTTTTTTGCATTTCTTTTGCATTTTTTTGCATTTTTTTGCATTTTTATTTGCATTTTTTTTGCATTTTTTTTGTGTTTTTTTTGCATTTTTTTTGCATTTTTTGCATTTTTTTTGTGTTTTTTTTTTTTTTACATTTTTTGTGGGTTTTTTTGCATTTTTTTTGCATTTTTTTTGCATTTTTTTGCATTTTTTTTGTGGGTTTTTTTGCATTTTTTTGTTTTTTTTTGCATTTTTTTGCATTTTTTTTTGCATTTTTTTAGCATTTTTTTTGCATTTTTTTGCATTTTTTTGCATTTTTTTTTGCATTTTTTTTGCATTTTTTTTGCATTTTTTTGCATTTTTTTGCATTTTTTTTGCATTTTTTTTTGCATTTTTTGTGGGTTTTTTTTGCATTTTTTGTGGGTTTTTTTTGCATTTTTTTGTGGGTTTTTTTGCATTTTTTTTGTGTTTTTTTTACATTTTTTGTGGGTTTTTTTGCATTTTTTTTTGCATTTTTTTTGCATTTTTTTTGCATTTTTTTTGCATTTTTTTTGCATTTTTTTGCATTTTTTTGCATTTTTTTTTGCATTTTTTTGCATTTTTTGTGGGTTTTTTTGCATTTTTTTTGCATTTTTTTGCAATTTTTTTTGCATTTTTTGTGTTTTTCTTGCATTTTTTTTGCATTTTTATTTGCATTTTTTTTGCATTTTTTTTTGTGTTTTTTTGCATTTTTTTTGCATTTTTTGCATTTTTTTTGTGTTTTTTTTTTTTTTACATTTTTTGTGGGTTTTTTTGCATTTTTTTTGCATTTTTTTTGCATTTTTTTGCATTTTTTTTGTGGGTTTTTTTGCATTTTTTTGTTTTTTTTTGCATTTTTTTGCATTTTTTTTTGCATTTTTTTAGCATTTTTTTTGCATTTTTTTGCATTTTTTTGCATTTTTTTTTGCATTTTTTTTGCATTTTTTTTGCATTTTTTTGCATTTTTTTGCATTTTTTTTGCATTTTTTTTTGCATTTTTTGTGGGTTTTTTTTGCATTTTTTGTGGGTTTTTTTTGCATTTTTTTGTGGGTTTTTTTGCATTTTTTTTGTGTTTTTTTTACATTTTTTGTGGGTTTTTTTGCATTTTTTTTTGCATTTTTTTTGCATTTTTTTTGCATTTTTTTTGCATTTTTTTTGCATTTTTTTTGCATTTTTTTTTTGCATTTTTTGTGGGTTTTTTTGCATTTTTTTTGTGTTTTTTTTGCATTTTTTTTTTGCATTTTTTGTGGGTTTTTTTGCATTTTTTTTGTGGTTTTTTTTTTTTTAAATTTTTTGTGGGTTTTTTTGCATTTTTTTTGCATTTTTTTTGCATATTTTTTGTATTTTTTTTGTGGGTTTTTTTGCATTTTTTTGTTTTTTTTTTGCATTTTTTTGCATTTTTTTTTTGCATTTTTTTAGCATTTTTTTTTGCATTTTTTTGCATTTTTTTGCATTTTTTTTTGCATTTTTTTTGCATTTTTTTTGCATTTTTTTTGCATTTTTTTGAATTTTTTTTTGCATTTTTTGTGGGTTTTTTTTGCATTTTTTGTGGGTTTTTTTGCATTTTTTTGTGGGTTTTTTTGCATTTTTTTTGTGTTTTTTTTTACATTTTTTGTGGGTTTTTTTGCATTTTTTTTTGCATTTTTTTTGCATTTTTTTTGCATTTTTTTTGCATTTTTTGTGGGTTTTTTTGCATTTTTTTTGTGTTTTTTTTTGCATTTTTTTGCATTTTTTTTTGCATTTTTTGTGTTTTTCTTGCATTTTTTTTGCATTTTTATTGCATTTTTTTTGTGTTTTTTTTGCATTTTTTTTTTGCATTTTTTGTGGGTTTTTTGCATTTTTTTTGCATTTTTTTTGCATTTTTTGTGGGTTTTTTTGCATTTTTTTGTGTTTTTTTTTTACATTTTTTGGGGGGGTTTTTTGCATTTTTTTTGCATTTTTTTTGCTTTTTTTGCATTTTTTTTAGCATTTTTTTTGCATTTTTTTTGCATTTTTTTTGTGTTTTTTTTGCATTTTTTTTGCATTTTTTTTGCATTTTTTTTTGCATTTTTTTGCATTTTTTTGCATTTTTTTTTGCATTTTTTTTGCATTTTTTTTGCATTTTTTTGTGTTTTTTTTGCATTTTTTTTGCATTTTTTGTGTTTTTTTTGCATTTTTTGTGTTTTTTTTTGCATTTTTTTTTGCATTTTTTTGTTTTTTTTGCATTTTTTTTGCATTTTTTTGCATTTTTTTGCATTTTTATTTGCATTTTTTTGCATTTTTTTTGTGTTTTTTTGCATTTTTTTTGCATTTTTTTGTTTTTTTTTGCATTTTTTTGCATTTTTTTTGCATTTTTTTAGCATTTTTTTTGCATTTTTTTGCATTTTTTTGCATTTTTTTTTGCATTTTTTTTGCATTTTTTTTGCATTTTTTTTGCATTTTTTTTGCATTTTTTTTTGCATTTTTTGTGGGTTTTTTTTGCATTTTTTGTGGGTTTTTTTGCATTTTTTTGTGGGTTTTTTTTGCATTTTTTTGCATTTTTTTGTGTTTTTTTTAACATTTTTTGTGGGTTTTTTGCATTTTTTTTGTGTTTTTTTTTACATTTTTTGCATTTTTTTTGCATTTTTTTTGCATTTTTTTTGCTTTTTTTGCATTTTTTTGCATTTTTTTTTTGCATTTTTTTGCATTTTTTTTGCATTTTTTTTTTTGCATTTTTTTTGCTTTTTTTTTTGCATTTTTTTGCATTTTTTTTTGCATTTTTTTGCATTTTTTGTGGGTTTTTTTGCATTTTTTTGTGTTTTTTTTTTTTACATTTTTTGTGGGTTTTTGTGCATTTTTTTTGCATTTTTTTGTGTTTTTTTTTGCATTTTTTTTGCATTTTTTTTGCATTTTTGTGCTTTTTTTGTATTTTTTGTGGGTTTTTTTGCATTTTTTTTGCATTTTTTTACATTTTTTTTTGCATTTTTTGTGTTTTTCTTGCATTTTTTTTGCATTTTTATTGCATTTTTTTTGTGTTTTTTTTGCATTTTTTTTTTGCATTTTTTGTGGGTTTTTTTGCATTTTTTTTGCATTTTTTTTGCATTTTTTTTGCATTTTTTGTGGGTTTTTTTGCATTTTTTTGTGTTTTTTTTTGCATTTTTTTGTGTTTTTTTGCATTTTTTTGCATTTTTTTTGCATTTTTTTGCATTTTTTTGCATTTTTTTTTGCATTTTTTTTGCATTTTTTTTTGCATTTTTTTTGCATTTTTTTTTGCATTTTTTTTGCATTTTTTTTTGCATTTTTTGTGGGTTTTTTTGCATTTTTTTGTGGGTTTTTTTTGCATTTTTTTGCATTTTTTTGTGTTTTTTTTTACATTTTTTGTGGGTTTTTTGCATTTTTTTTGCATTTTTTTTGAATTTTTTTTGCATTTTTTGTGGTTTTTTTTGCATTTTTTGTGTTTTTTTGCATTTTTTTGCATTTTTTTTGCATTTTTTGTGGGTTTTTTTGCATTTTTTTGCATTTTTTTTTGCATTTTTTTTGCATTTTTTTTTGCATTTTTTTTGCATTTTTTTTGCATTTTTTTTGCTTTTTTTTGCATTTTTTTTTAGCATTTTTTTTGCATTTTTTTTTGCATTTTTTTTGCATTTTTTTGTGTTTTTTTTGCATTTTTTTTGCATTTTTTTGCATTTTTTTTTTGCATTTTTTTTGCATTTTTTTGTGTTTTTTTTTGCATTTTTTTGTGTTTTTTTTGCATTTTTTTTGCATTTTTTTTGCATTTTTTTGCATTTTTTTGCATTTTTTGTGGCTTTTTTTTGCATTTTTTTTTGCATTTTTTGTTTTTTTTGCATTTTTTGTGGGTTTTTTTGCATTTTTTTGTTTTTTTTGCATTTTTTTGTCTTTTTTTGCATTTTTTTGCATTTTTTTTGCATTTTTTGTGGTTTTTTTTGCATTTTTTGTGGGTTTTTTTTGCATTTTTTGTGTTTTTTTGCATTTTTTTTACATTTTTTTTGCATTTTTTGTGTTTTTTTTTTGCATTTTTTGTGTTTTTTTGCATTTTTTTGTGTTTTTTTTGCATTTTTTTTGCATTTTTTGCATTTTTTTTGCATTTTTTTTTGCAATTTTATTTGCATTTTTTTTGCATTTTTTTTTGTGTTTTTTTGCATTTTTTTGCATTTTTTGTGGGTTTTTTTGCATTTTTTTTTTTTTTTTTGCATTTTTTTGCATTTTTTTTTGCATTTTTTTAGCATTTTTTTTGCATTTTTTTGCATTTTTTTGCATTTTTTTTTGCATTTTTTTTGCATTTTTTTTGCATTTTTTTTGCATTTTTTTTGCATTTTTTTTTGCATTTTTTGTGGGTTTTTTTGTGGGTTTTTTTGCATTTTTTTGTGGGTTTTTTTGCATTTTTTTGCATTTTTTTGTGTTTTTTTTTACATTTTTTGTGGGTTTTTTGCATTTTTTTTGTGTTTTTTTTTACATTTTTTGTGGGTTTTTTTGCATTTTTTTTGCATTTTTTTTGCATTTTTTTTGCATTTTTTTTGCATTTTTTTTGCATTTTTTTTGCTTTTTTTGCATTTTTTTGCATTTTTTTTGCATTTTTTTTGCATTTTTTTTGCATTTTTTTTGCTTTTTTTGCATTTTTTTGCATTTTTTTTTTGCATTTTTTTGCATTTTTTTGCATTTTTTTTTTTGCATTTTTTTTGCTTTTTTTTTTGCATTTTTTTGCATTTTTTTTTGCATTTTTTTGCATTTTTTGTGGGTTTTTTTGCATTTTTTTGTGTTTTTTTTTTTACATTTTTTGTGGGTTTTTGTGCATTTTTTTTGCATTTTTTTTGCATTTTTTTTGCATTTTTTTTGCATTTTTTTGTGTTTTTTTTTGCATTTTTTTTGCATTTTTTTTGCATTTTTGTGCTTTTTTTGTATTTTTTGTGGGTTTTTTTGCATTTTTTTTGCATTTTTTTGCATTTTTTTTTGCATTTTTTGTGTTTTTCTTGCATTTTTTTGCATTTTTATTGCATTTTTTTTGTGTTTTTTTTGCATTTTTTTTTTTGCATTTTTTGTGGGTTTTTTTGCATTTTTTTTGCATTTTTTTTGCATTTTTTTTGCATTTTTTGTGGGTTTTTTTGCATTTTTTTGTGTTTTTTTTTGCATTTTTTTGCATTTTTTTTGCATTTTTTTGCATTTTTTTTTGCATTTTTTTGCATTTTTTTGCATTTTTTTTTGCATTTTTTTTGCATTTTTTTTTGCATTTTTTTTGCATTTTTTTTTGCATTTTTTTTGCATTTTTTTTTGCATTTTTTGTGGGTTTTTTTGCATTTTTTTGTGGGTTTTTTTTGCATTTTTTTGCATTTTTTTGTGTTTTTTTTTACATTTTTTGTGGGTTTTTTGCATTTTTTTTGCATTTTTTTTGAATTTTTTTTGCATTTTTTGTGGTTTTTTTTGCATTTTTTGTGTTTTTTTGCATTTTTTTGCATTTTTTTTGCATTTTTTGTGGGTTTTTTTGCATTTTTTTGCATTTTTTTTTGCATTTTTTTTGCATTTTTTTTTGCATTTTTTTTGCATTTTTTTTGCATTTTTTTTGCTTTTTTTTGCATTTTTTTTTAGCATTTTTTTTGCATTTTTTTTTGCATTTTTTTTGCATTTTTTTGTGTTTTTTTTGCATTTTTTTGCATTTTTTTTGCATTTTTTTTTTGCATTTTTTTTGCATTTTTTTGCATTTTTTTGTGTTTTTTTTTGCATTTTTTTGTGTTTTTTTTGCATTTTTTTTGCATTTTTTTTGCATTTTTTTGCATTTTTTTTGCATTTTTTGTGGCTTTTTTTTGCATTTTTTTTGCATTTTTTGTTTTTTTTGCATTTTTTGTGGGTTTTTTTGCATTTTTTTGTTTTTTTTGCATTTTTTTGTCTTTTTTTTGCATTTTTTTGCATTTTTTTTGCATTTTTTGTGGTTTTTTTTGCATTTTTTGTGGGTTTTTTTTGCATTTTTTTGCATTTTTTTTTGCATTTTTTGTGTTTTTCTTGCATTTTTTTGCATTTTTATTGCATTTTTTTTGTGTTTTTTTTGCATTTTTTTTTTTGCATTTTTTGTGGGTTTTTTTGCATTTTTTTTGCATTTTTTTTGCATTTTTTTTGCATTTTTTGTGGGTTTTTTTGCATTTTTTTGTGTTTTTTTTTGCATTTTTTTGTGTTTTTTTTGCATTTTTTTGCATTTTTTTTTGCATTTTTTTGCATTTTTTTGCATTTTTTTTTGCATTTTTTTTGCATTTTTTTTTGCATTTTTTTTGCATTTTTTTTTGCATTTTTTTTGCATTTTTTTTTGCATTTTTTGTGGGTTTTTTTGCATTTTTTTGTGGGTTTTTTTTGCATTTTTTTGCATTTTTTTGTGTTTTTTTTTACATTTTTTGTGGGTTTTTTGCATTTTTTTTGCATTTTTTTTGAATTTTTTTTGCATTTTTTGTGGTTTTTTTTGCATTTTTTGCATTTTTTTGCATTTTTTTGCATTTTTTTTGCATTTTTTGTGGGTTTTTTTGCATTTTTTTGCATTTTTTTTTGCATTTTTTTTGCATTTTTTTTTGCATTTTTTTTGCATTTTTTTTGCATTTTTTTTGCTTTTTTTTGCATTTTTTTTTAGCATTTTTTTTGCATTTTTTTTTGCATTTTTTTTGCATTTTTTTGTGTTTTTTTTGCATTTTTTTTGCATTTTTTTTGCATTTTTTTTTTGCATTTTTTTTGCATTTTTTTGCATTTTTTTGTGTTTTTTTTTGCATTTTTTTGTGTTTTTTTTGCATTTTTTTTGCATTTTTTTTGCATTTTTTTGCATTTTTTTTGCATTTTTTGTGGCTTTTTTTTGCATTTTTTTTTGCATTTTTTGTTTTTTTTGCATTTTTTGTGGGTTTTTTTTGCATTTTTTTGTTTTTTTTGCATTTTTTTGTCTTTTTTTTGCATTTTTTTGCATTTTTTTTTGCATTTTTTGTGGTTTTTTTTGCATTTTTTGTGGGTTTTTTTTGCATTTTTTTTTGCATTTTTTGTGTTTTTTTGCATTTTTTTTACATTTTTTTTGCATTTTTTGTGTTTTTTTTTTGCATTTTTTGTGTTTTTTTGCATTTTTTTGTGTTTTTTTTGCATTTTTTTTGCATTTTTTGCATTTTTTTTGCATTTTTTTTTGCAATTTTATTTGCATTTTTTTTGCATTTTTTTTTGTGTTTTTTTGCATTTTTTTTGCATTTTTTGTGGGTTTTTTTGCATTTTTTTTTTTTTTTTTGCATTTTTTTGCATTTTTTTTTGCATTTTTTTAGCATTTTTTTTGCATTTTTTTGCATTTTTTTGCATTTTTTTTTGCATTTTTTTTGCATTTTTTTTGCATTTTTTTTGCATTTTTTTTGCATTTTTTTTGCATTTTTTGTGGGGTTTTTTTGTGGGTTTTTTTGCATTTTTTTGTGGGTTTTTTTGCATTTTTTTGCATTTTTTTGTGTTTTTTTTTACATTTTTTGTGGGTTTTTTGCATTTTTTTTGTTTTTTTTTACATTTTTTGTGGGTTTTTTTGCATTTTTTTTGCATTTTTTTTGCATTTTTTTTGCATTTTTTTTGCATTTTTTTTGCTTTTTTTGCATTTTTTTGCATTTTTTTTTTGCATTTTTTTTGCATTTTTTTGCATTTTTTTTTGGCATTTTTTTTACCTTTTTTTGCATTTTTTTGCATTTTTTTGCATTTTTTTTTGCATTTTTTTGCATTTTTTGTGGGGTTTTTTGCATTTTTTTGTTTGTTTTTTTACATTTTTTGTGGGTTTTTGTGCATTTTTTTTTGCATTTTTTTTACATTTTTTTTGCATTTTTTTTGCATTTTTTTTGTGTTTTTTTTTGCATTTTTTTTGCATTTTTTTTTGCATTTTTTTTGCATTTTTTTTTGCATTTTTTTTGCATTTTTTTTTGCATTTTTTTTGCATTTTTTTTTGCATTTTTTGTGGGTTTTTTTGCATTTTTTTGTGGGTTTTTTTTGCATTTTTTTGCATTTTTTTGTGTTTTTTTTTACATTTTTTGTGGGTTTTTTGCATTTTTTTTGCATTTTTTTTGAATTTTTTTTGCATTTTTTGTGGTTTTTTTTGCATTTTTTGTGTTTTTTTGCATTTTTTTGCATTTTTTTTGCATTTTTTGTGGGTTTTTTTGCATTTTTTTGCATTTTTTTTTGCATTTTTTTTGCATTTTTTTTTGCATTTTTTTTGCATTTTTTTTGCATTTTTTTTGCTTTTTTTTGCATTTTTTTTTAGCATTTTTTTTGCATTTTTTTTTGCATTTTTTTTGCATTTTTTTGTGTTTTTTTTGCATTTTTTTTGCATTTTTTTTGCATTTTTTTTTTGCATTTTTTTTGCATTTTTTTGCATTTTTTTGTGTTTTTTTTTGCATTTTTTTGTGTTTTTTTTGCATTTTTTTTGCATTTTTTTTGCATTTTTTTGCATTTTTTTTGCATTTTTTGTGGCTTTTTTTTGCATTTTTTTTTGCATTTTTTGTTTTTTTTGCATTTTTTGTGGGTTTTTTTGCATTTTTTTGTTTTTTTTGCATTTTTTTGTCTTTTTTTTGCATTTTTTTGCATTTTTTTTGCATTTTTTGTGGTTTTTTTTGCATTTTTTGTGGGTTTTTTTTGCATTTTTTTTTGCATTTTTTGTGTTTTTTTGCATTTTTTTTACATTTTTTTTGCATTTTTTGTGTTTTTTTTTTGCATTTTTTGTGTTTTTTTGCATTTTTTTGTGTTTTTTTTGCATTTTTTTTGCATTTTTTGCATTTTTTTTGCATTTTTTTTTGCAATTTTATTTGCATTTTTTTTGCATTTTTTTTTGTGTTTTTTTGCATTTTTTTTGCATTTTTTGTGGGTTTTTTTGCATTTTTTTTTTTTTTTTTGCATTTTTTTGCATTTTTTTTTGCATTTTTTTAGCATTTTTTTTGCATTTTTTTGCATTTTTTTGCATTTTTTTTTGCATTTTTTTTGCATTTTTTTTGCATTTTTTTTGCATTTTTTTTGCATTTTTTTTGCATTTTTTGTGGGTTTTTTTTGTGGGTTTTTTTGCATTTTTTTGTGGGTTTTTTTGCATTTTTTTGCATTTTTTTGTGTTTTTTTTTACATTTTTTGTGGGTTTTTTGCATTTTTTTTGTGTTTTTTTTTACATTTTTTGTGGGTTTTTTTGCATTTTTTTTGCATTTTTTTTGCATTTTTTTTGCATTTTTTTTGCATTTTTTTTGCTTTTTTTGCATTTTTTTGCATTTTTTTTTTGCATTTTTTTTGCATTTTTTTGCATTTTTTTTGGCATTTTTTTTACCTTTTTTTGCATTTTTTTGCATTTTTTTGCATTTTTTTTTGCATTTTTTTGCATTTTTTGTGGGGTTTTTTGCATTTTTTTGTTTGTTTTTTTACATTTTTTGTGGGTTTTTGTGCATTTTTTTTTGCATTTTTTTTACATTTTTTTTGCATTTTTTTTGCATTTTTTTTGTGTTTTTTTTTTGCATTTTTTTTGCATTTTTTTTGCATTTTTGTGCTTTTTTTGCATTTTTTGTTGGTTTTTTGCATTTTTTTGCATTTTTTTTTGCATTTTTTGTGTTTTTCTTGCATTTTTTTTGCATTTTTATTGCATTTTTTTTGTGTTTTTTTTGCATTTTTTTTGCATTTTTTTTTGCATTTTTTGTGGGTTTTTTTGCATTTTTTTTGCATTTTTTTTGCATTTTTTGTGGGTTTTTTTTGCATTTTTTTGCATTTTTTTGCATTTTTTTTGCATTTTTTTGCATTTTTTGTGGGTTTTTTTTGCATTTTTTTGCATTTTTTTTGCATTTTTTTTTGCATTTTTTGTGGGTTTTTTTGCATTTTTTTGGGGGTTTTTTTGCATTTTTTTTTGCATTTTTTGTGGGTTTTTTTGCATTTTTTTTGTGTTTTTTTGCATTTTTTTTTGCATTTTTTGTGGGTTTTTTTGCATTTTTTTGTGTTTTTTTTTACATTTTTTGTGGGTTTTTTTGAATTTTTTTTAACATTTTTTTTGCATTTTTTTTGCATTTTTTTGCATTTTTTTTGCATTTTTTTGCATTTTTTTTTGCATTTTTTGTGTTTTTTTTGCATTTTTTTGCATTTTTTTTGCATTTTTTTGTGTTTTTTTGCATTTTTTTTGCATTTTTGTGCTTTTTTTTTGCATTTTTTGTGGGTTTTTTTTGCATTTTTTGTGTTTTTTTGCATTTTTTTTGCATTTTTTTTGTTATTTTTTTTGCATTTTTTGTGGGTTTTTTTGCATTTTTTTGTGTTTTTTTTGCATTTTTTTTGCATTTTTTGTGGGTTTTTTTGCATTTTTTTGTGTTTTTTTTTGCATTTTTTTGTGTTTTTTTTGCATTTTTTTGCATTTTTTTTTGCATTTTTTTGCATTTTTTTGCATTTTTTTTTGCATTTTTTTTGCATTTTTTTTTGCATTTTTTTTGCATTTTTTTTTGCATTTTTTTTGCATTTTTTTTTGCATTTTTTGTGGGTTTTTTTGCATTTTTTTGTGGGTTTTTTTTGCATTTTTTTGCATTTTTTTGTGTTTTTTTTTACATTTTTTGTGGGTTTTTTGCATTTTTTTTGCATTTTTTTTGAATTTTTTTTGCATTTTTTGTGGTTTTTTTTGCATTTTTTGTGTTTTTTTGCATTTTTTTGCATTTTTTTTGCATTTTTTGTGGGTTTTTTTGCATTTTTTTGCATTTTTTTTTGCATTTTTTTTGCATTTTTTTTTGCATTTTTTTTGCATTTTTTTTGCATTTTTTTTGCTTTTTTTTGCATTTTTTTTTAGCATTTTTTTTGCATTTTTTTTTGCATTTTTTTTGCATTTTTTTGTGTTTTTTTTGCATTTTTTTTGCATTTTTTTTGCATTTTTTTTTTGCATTTTTTTTGCATTTTTTTGCATTTTTTTGTGTTTTTTTTTGCATTTTTTTGTGTTTTTTTTGCATTTTTTTTGCATTTTTTTTGCATTTTTTTGCATTTTTTTTGCATTTTTTGTGGCTTTTTTTTGCATTTTTTTTTGCATTTTTTGTTTTTTTTGCATTTTTTGTGGGTTTTTTTGCATTTTTTTGTTTTTTTTGCATTTTTTTGTCTTTTTTTTGCATTTTTTTGCATTTTTTTTGCATTTTTTGTGGTTTTTTTTGCATTTTTTGTGGGTTTTTTTTGCATTTTTTTTTGCATTTTTTGTGTTTTTTTGCATTTTTTTTACATTTTTTTTGCATTTTTTGTGTTTTTTTTTTGCATTTTTTGTGTTTTTTTGCATTTTTTTGTGTTTTTTTTGCATTTTTTTTGCATTTTTTGCATTTTTTTTGCATTTTTTTTTGCAATTTTATTTGCATTTTTTTTGCATTTTTTTTTGTGTTTTTTTGCATTTTTTTTGCATTTTTTGTGGGTTTTTTTGCATTTTTTTTTTTTTTTTTGCATTTTTTTGCATTTTTTTTTGCATTTTTTTAGCATTTTTTTTGCATTTTTTTGCATTTTTTTGCATTTTTTTTTGCATTTTTTTTGCATTTTTTTTGCATTTTTTTTGCATTTTTTTTGCATTTTTTTTGCATTTTTTGTGGGTTTTTTTTGTGGGTTTTTTTGCATTTTTTTGTGGGTTTTTTTGCATTTTTTTGCATTTTTTTGTGTTTTTTTTTACATTTTTTGTGGGTTTTTTGCATTTTTTTTGTGTTTTTTTTTACATTTTTTGTGGGTTTTTTTGCATTTTTTTTGCATTTTTTTTGCATTTTTTTTGCATTTTTTTTGCATTTTTTTTGCTTTTTTTGCATTTTTTTGCATTTTTTTTTTGCATTTTTTTTGCATTTTTTTGCATTTTTTTTTGGCATTTTTTTTTACCTTTTTTTGCATTTTTTTGCATTTTTTTGCATTTTTTTTTGCATTTTTTTGCATTTTTTGTGGGGTTTTTTGCATTTTTTTGTTTGTTTTTTTACATTTTTTGTGGGTTTTTGTGCATTTTTTTTTGCATTTTTTTTACATTTTTTTTGCATTTTTTTTGCATTTTTTTTGTGTTTTTTTTTGCATTTTTTTTGCATTTTTTTTGCATTTTTGTGCTTTTTTTGCATTTTTTGTTGGTTTTTTGCATTTTTTTTGCATTTTTTTGCATTTTTTTTTGCATTTTTTGTGTTTTTCTTGCATTTTTTTTGCATTTTTATTGCATTTTTTTTGTGTTTTTTTTGCATTTTTTTTGCATTTTTTTTTGCATTTTTTGTGGGTTTTTTTGCATTTTTTTTGCATTTTTTTTGCATTTTTTGTGGGTTTTTTTTGCATTTTTTTGCATTTTTTTGCATTTTTTTTGCATTTTTTTGCATTTTTTGTGGGTTTTTTTTGCATTTTTTTGCATTTTTTTTGCATTTTTTTTTGCATTTTTTGTGGGTTTTTTTGCATTTTTTTGGGGGTTTTTTTGCATTTTTTTGTGTTTTTTTTGCATTTTTTTGCATTTTTTTTTGCATTTTTTTGCATTTTTTTGCATTTTTTTTTGCATTTTTTTTGCATTTTTTTTTGCATTTTTTTTGCATTTTTTTTTGCATTTTTTTTGCATTTTTTTTTGCATTTTTTGTGGGTTTTTTTGCATTTTTTTGTGGGTTTTTTTTGCATTTTTTTGCATTTTTTTGTGTTTTTTTTTACATTTTTTGTGGGTTTTTTGCATTTTTTTTGCATTTTTTTTGAATTTTTTTTGCATTTTTTGTGGTTTTTTTTGCATTTTTTGTGTTTTTTTGCATTTTTTTGCATTTTTTTTGCATTTTTTGTGGGTTTTTTTGCATTTTTTTGCATTTTTTTTTGCATTTTTTTTGCATTTTTTTTTGCATTTTTTTTGCATTTTTTTTGCATTTTTTTTGCTTTTTTTTGCATTTTTTTTTAGCATTTTTTTTGCATTTTTTTTTGCATTTTTTTTGCATTTTTTTGTGTTTTTTTTGCATTTTTTTTGCATTTTTTTTGCATTTTTTTTTTGCATTTTTTTTGCATTTTTTTGCATTTTTTTGTGTTTTTTTTTGCATTTTTTTGTGTTTTTTTTGCATTTTTTTTGCATTTTTTTTGCATTTTTTTGCATTTTTTTTGCATTTTTTGTGGCTTTTTTTGCATTTTTTTTTGCATTTTTTGTTTTTTTTTGCATTTTTTGTGGGTTTTTTTGCATTTTTTTGTTTTTTTTTGCATTTTTTTGTCTTTTTTTTGCATTTTTTTGCATTTTTTTTGCATTTTTTGTGGTTTTTTTTGCATTTTTTGTGGGTTTTTTTTGCATTTTTTTTTGCATTTTTTGTGTTTTTTTGCATTTTTTTTACATTTTTTTTGCATTTTTTGTGTTTTTTTTTTGCATTTTTTGTGTTTTTTTGCATTTTTTTGTGTTTTTTTTGCATTTTTTTTGCATTTTTTGCATTTTTTTTGCATTTTTTTTTGCAATTTTATTTGCATTTTTTTTGCATTTTTTTTTGTGTTTTTTTGCATTTTTTTTGCATTTTTTGTGGGTTTTTTTGCATTTTTTTTTTTTTTTTTGCATTTTTTTGCATTTTTTTTTGCATTTTTTTAGCATTTTTTTTGCATTTTTTTTGCATTTTTTTGCATTTTTTTTTGCATTTTTTTTGCATTTTTTTTGCATTTTTTTTGCATTTTTTTTGCATTTTTTTTGCATTTTTTGTGGGTTTTTTTTGTGGGTTTTTTTGCATTTTTTTGTGGGTTTTTTTGCATTTTTTTGCATTTTTTTGTGTTTTTTTTTACATTTTTTGTGGGTTTTTTGCATTTTTTTTGTGTTTTTTTTTACATTTTTTGTGGGTTTTTTTGCATTTTTTTTGCATTTTTTTTGCATTTTTTTTGCATTTTTTTTGCATTTTTTTTGCATTTTTTTGCATTTTTTTTTGGCATTTTTTTTTACCTTTTTTTGCATTTTTTTGCATTTTTTTGCATTTTTTTTTGCATTTTTTTGCATTTTTTGTGGGGTTTTTTGCATTTTTTTGTTTGTTTTTTTACATTTTTTGTGGGTTTTTGTGCATTTTTTTTTGCATTTTTTTTACATTTTTTTTGCATTTTTTTTGCATTTTTTTTGTGTTTTTTTTTGCATTTTTTTTTGCATTTTTTTTGCATTTTTGTGCTTTTTTTGCATTTTTTGTTGGTTTTTTGCATTTTTTTTGCATTTTTTTGCATTTTTTTTTGCATTTTTTGTGTTTTTCTTGCATTTTTTTTGCATTTTTATTGCATTTTTTTTGTGTTTTTTTTGCATTTTTTTTGCATTTTTTTTTGCATTTTTTGTGGGTTTTTTTGCATTTTTTTTGCATTTTTTTTGCATTTTTTGTGGGTTTTTTTTGCATTTTTTTGCATTTTTTTGCATTTTTTTTGCATTTTTTTGCATTTTTTGTGGGTTTTTTTTGCATTTTTTTGCATTTTTTTTGCATTTTTTTTTGCATTTTTTGTGGGTTTTTTTGCATTTTTTTGGGGGTTTTTTTGCATTTTTTTTTGCATTTTTTGTGGGTTTTTTTGCATTTTTTTTGTGTTTTTTTGCATTTTTTTTTGCATTTTTTGTGGGTTTTTTTGCATTTTTTTGTGTTTTTTTTTACATTTTTTGTGGGTTTTTTTGAATTTTTTTTAACATTTTTTTTGCATTTTTTTTGCATTTTTTTGCATTTTTTTTGCATTTTTTTGCATTTTTTTTTGCATTTTTTGTGTTTTTTTTGCATTTTTTTGCATTTTTTTTGCATTTTTTTGTGTTTTTTTGCATTTTTTTTGCATTTTTGTGCTTTTTTTTTGCATTTTTTGTGGGTTTTTTTTGCATTTTTTGTGTTTTTTTGCATTTTTTTTGCATTTTTTTTGTTATTTTTTTTTGCATTTTTTTTTGCATTTTTTGTGGGTTTTTTGCATTTTTTTGCATTTTTTTTTGCATTTTTTTTGCATTTTTTTGCATTTTTTTTGCATTTTTTTTGCATTTTTTGTGGGGTTTTTTGCATTTTTTGTGGTTTTTTTGCATTTTTTTTTGCATTTTTTTTGCATTTTTTTTTGCATTTTTTGTGTTTTTTTGCATTTTTTTGTGGGTTTTTTTGCATTTTTTTGCATTTTTTTGCATTTTTTTTTACATTTTTTGTGGGTTTTTTGCATTTTTTTTTTCATTTTTTTGCATTTTTTTTGAATTTTTTTTGCATTTTTTGTGTTTTTTTTTGCATTTTTTGTGTTTTTTTTGCATTTTTTTGCATTTTTTTTTGCATTTTTTGTGGTTTTTTTTGCATTTTTTTGTGTTTTTTTTTGCATTTTTTTGCATTTTTTTGTGTTTTTTTTGCATTTTTTTTTGCATTTTTTTTTGCATTTTTTGTGGGTTTTTTTGCATTTTTTTTGGGGTTTTTTTGCATTTTTTTTTGCATTTTTTGTGGGTTTTTTTGCATTTTTTTTGTGTTTTTTTTTACATTTTTTGTGGTTTTTTTTGAATTTTTTTTAACATTTTTTTTGCATTTTTTTTGCATTTTTTTTGCATTTTTTTGCATTTTTTTTGCATTTTTTGTGTTTTTTTGCATTTTTTTGCATTTTTTTTGCATTTTTTTTGTGTTTTTTTTGCATTTTTTTTGCATTTTTGTGCTTTTTTTTGCATTTTTTGTGGGTTTTTTTTGCATTTTTTGTGTTTTTTTGCATTTTTTTTGCATTTTTTTTGTGTTTTTTTTTTGCATTTTTTTTGCATTTTTTGTGGGTTTTTTGCATTTTTTTGCATTTTTTTTTGCATTTTTTTTGCATTTTTTTGCATTGTTTTTGCATTTTTTTTGCATTTTTTTCCATTTTTTGTGGGGTTTTTTGCATTTTTTGTGGTTTTTTTGCATTTTTTTTTGCATTTTTTTTGTGTTTTTTTTTACATTTTTTGTGGGTTTTTTGCATTTTTTTTGTTTTTTTTTACATTTTTTGTGGGGTGTTTTGCATTTTTTTTTGCATTTTTTTGTTTTTTTTTTACATTTTTTGTGGGTTTTTTGCATTTTTTTTGTGTTTTTTTTTACATTTTTTGTGGGTTTTTTTGCATTTTTTTTGCATTTTTGTGCTTTTTTTTTGCATTTTTTGTGGTTTTTTTTGCATTTTTTTTGCATTTTTTTGTGTTTTTTTTTACATTTTTTGTGGGTTTTTTGCATTTTTTTTGTGTTTTTTTTTACATTTTTTGTGGGGTTTTTTGCATTTTTTTTTTCATTTTTTTTGCATTTTTTTTTCATTTTTTTTGCATTTTTTGTGGTTTTTTTTTGCATTTTTTGTGTTTTTTTGCATTTTTTTGCATTTTTTTTGCATTTTTGTGCTTTTTTTTTGCATTTTTTGTGGGTTTTTTTGCATTTTTTTGTGTTTTTTTTTTACATTTTTTGCATTTTTTTTGCATTTTTTTTGCTTTTTTTTGCATTTTTTTTTGCATTTTTTGTGTTTTTCTTGCATTTTTTTTGCATTTTTATTGCATTTTTTTTGTGTTTTTTTTGCATTTTTTTTGCATTTTTTGTGGGTTTTTTTGCATTTTTTTGCATTTTTTGTGGGGTTTTTTTGCATTTTTTTTGCATTTTTTTTGCATTTTTTTGCATTTTTTTGCATTTTTTTTTGCATTTTTTTTGCATTTTTTTTTGCATTTTTTTGTGTTTTTTTTGCATTTTTTTGCATTTTTTTGCATTTTTTTTGCATTTTTTGTGGGTTTTTTTGCATTTTTTTTGCATTTTTATTGCATTTTTTTTGTGTTTTTTTTGCATTTTTTTTTTGCATTTTTTGTGGGTTTTTTGCATTTTTTTTGCATTTTTTTTGCATTTTTTTTGCATTTTTTGTGGGTTTTTTTGCATTTTTTTTGTGTTTTTTTTTGCATTTTTTTGCATTTTTTTTTGCATTTTTTGTGTTTTTCTTGCATTTTTTTTGCATTTTTATTGCATTTTTTTTGTGTTTTTTTTGCATTTTTTTTTTGCATTTTTTGTGGGTTTTTTGCATTTTTTTTGCATTTTTTTTGCATTTTTTTTGCATTTTTTGTGGGTTTTTTTGCATTTTTTTTGTGTTTTTTTTTGCATTTTTTTGTGTTTTTTTTGCATTTTTTTGCATTTTTTTTTGCATTTTTTTGCATTTTTTTGCCTTTTTTTTTGCATTTTTTTTGCATTTTTTTTTGCATTTTTTTTGCATTTTTTCTGCATTTTTTTTGCATTTTTTTTTGCATTTTTTGTGGGTTTTTTTGCATTTTTTTGTGGGTTTTTTTGCATTTTTTTGTGTTTTTTTTTACATTTTTTGTGGGTTTTTTGCATTTTTTTTTGCATTTTTTTTGCATTTTTTTTGAATTTTTTTTGCATTTTTTGTGGTTTTTTTGCATTTTTGTGCTTTTTTTTTGCATTTTTTGTGGGTTTTTTTGCATTTTTTTGTGTTTTTTTTTTACATTTTTTGGGGGGGTTTTTTGCATTTTTTTTGCATTTTTTTTGCTTTTTTTGCATTTTTTTTAGCATTTTTTTTGCATTTTTTTTGCATTTTTTTTGTGTTTTTTTTGCATTTTTTTTGCATTTTTTTTGCATTTTTTTTTGCATTTTTTTGCATTTTTTTTTGCATTTTTTTTGCATTTTTTTTGCATTTTTTTGTGTTTTTTTTGCATTTTTTTTGCATTTTTTGTGTTTTTTTTGCATTTTTTGTGTTTTTTTTTGCATTTTTTTTTGCATTTTTTTGTTTTTTTTGCATTTTTTTTGCATTTTTTTGCATTTTTTTGCATTTTTATTTGCATTTTTTTGCATTTTTTTTTGTGTTTTTTTGCATTTTTTTTGCATTTTTTTGTTTTTTTTTGCATTTTTTTGCATTTTTTTTTGCATTTTTTTAGCATTTTTTTTGCATTTTTTTGCATTTTTTTGCATTTTTTTTGAATTTTTTTTGCATTTTTTGTGGTTTTTTTTGCATTTTTTGTGTTTTTTTTGCATTTTTTTGCATTTTTTTTGCATTTTTGTGCTTTTTTTTTGCATTTTTTGTGGGTTTTTTTGCATTTTTTTGTGTTTTTTTTTTACATTTTTTGGGGGGGTTTTTTGCATTTTTTTTGCATTTTTTTTGCTTTTTTTGCATTTTTTTTAGCATTTTTTTTGCATTTTTTTTGCATTTTTTTTGTGTTTTTTTTGCATTTTTTTTGCATTTTTTTTGCATTTTTTTTTGCATTTTTTTGCATTTTTTTTTGCATTTTTTTTGCATTTTTTTTGCATTTTTTTGTGTTTTTTTTGCATTTTTTTTGCATTTTTTGTGTTTTTTTTGCATTTTTTGTGGTTTTTTTTGCATTTTTTTTTGCATTTTTTTGTTTTTTTTGCATTTTTTTTGCATTTTTTTGCATTTTTTTGCATTTTTATTTGCATTTTTTTGCATTTTTTTTTGTGTTTTTTTGCATTTTTTTTGCATTTTTTTGTTTTTTTTTGCATTTTTTTGCATTTTTTTTTGCATTTTTTTAGCATTTTTTTTGCATTTTTTTGCATTTTTTTGCATTTTTTTTTGCATTTTTTTTGCATTTTTTTTGCATTTTTTTTGCATTTTTTTTGCATTTTTTTTTGCATTTTTTGTGGGTTTTTTTTGCATTTTTTGTGGGTTTTTTTGCATTTTTTTGTGGGTTTTTTTTGCATTTTTTTGCATTTTTTTGTGTTTTTTTTAACATTTTTTGTGGGTTTTTTGCATTTTTTTTGTGTTTTTTTTTACATTTTTTGCATTTTTTTTGCATTTTTTTTGCATTTTTTTTGCTTTTTTTGCATTTTTTTGCATTTTTTTTTTTGCATTTTTTTGCATTTTTTTTGCATTTTTTTTTTTGCATTTTTTTTGCTTTTTTTTTTGCATTTTTTTGCATTTTTTTTTGCATTTTTTTGCATTTTTTGTGGGTTTTTTTGCATTTTTTTGTGTTTTTTTTTTTTACATTTTTTGTGGGTTTTTGTGCATTTTTTTTGCATTTTTTTTGCATTTTTTTGTGTTTTTTTTTGCATTTTTTTTGCATTTTTTTTGCATTTTTGTGCTTTTTTTGTATTTTTTGTGGGTTTTTTTTGCATTTTTTTTGCATTTTTTTGCATTTTTTTTTGCATTTTTTGTGTTTTTCTTGCATTTTTTTTGCATTTTTATTGCATTTTTTTTGTGTTTTTTTTGCATTTTTTTTTTGCATTTTTTGTGGGTTTTTTTGCATTTTTTTTGCATTTTTTTTGCATTTTTATTGCATTTTTTTTGTGTTTTTTTTGCATTTTTTTTTTGCATTTTTTGTGGGTTTTTTTGCATTTTTTTTTGCATTTTTTTTGCATTTTTTTTGCATTTTTTTTGCTTTTTTTTGCATTTTTTTTTAGCATTTTTTTTGCATTTTTTTTTGCATTTTTTTTGCATTTTTTGTGGTTTTTTTTGCATTTTTTGTGGGTTTTTTTTGCATTTTTTGTGTTTTTTTGCATTTTTTTTACATTTTTTTTGCATTTTTTGTGTTTTTTTTTTGCATTTTTTGTGTTTTTTTGCATTTTTTTGTGTTTTTTTTGCATTTTTTTTGCATTTTTTGCATTTTTTTTGCATTTTTTTTTGCAATTTTATTTGCATTTTTTTTGCATTTTTTTTTGTGTTTTTTTGCATTTTTTTTGCATTTTTTGTGGGTTTTTTTGCATTTTTTTTTTTTTTTTTGCATTTTTTTGCATTTTTTTTTGCATTTTTTTAGCATTTTTTTTGCATTTTTTTGCATTTTTTTGCATTTTTTTTTGCATTTTTTTTGCATTTTTTTTGCATTTTTTTTGCATTTTTTTTGCATTTTTTTTTGCATTTTTTGTGGGTTTTTTTTGTGGGTTTTTTTTGCATTTTTTTGTGGGTTTTTTTGCATTTTTTTGCATTTTTTTGTGTTTTTTTTTACATTTTTTGTGGGTTTTTTGCATTTTTTTTGTGTTTTTTTTTACATTTTTTGTGGGTTTTTTTGCATTTTTTTTGCATTTTTTTTGCATTTTTTTTGCATTTTTTTTGCATTTTTTTTGCATTTTTTTTGCTTTTTTTGCATTTTTTTGCATTTTTTTTGCATTTTTTTTGCATTTTTTTTGCATTTTTTTTGCTTTTTTTTGCATTTTTTTGCATTTTTTTTTTGCATTTTTTTGCATTTTTTTTGCAATTTTTTTTTTGCATTTTTTTTGCTTTTTTTTTTTTGCATTTTTTTGCATTTTTTTTTGCATTTTTTTGCATTTTTTGTGGGTTTTTTTGCATTTTTTTGTGTTTTTTTTTTTACATTTTTTGTGGGTTTTTGTGCATTTTTTTTGCATTTTTTTTGCATTTTTTTTGCATTTTTTTTGCATTTTTTTGTGTTTTTTTTTGCATTTTTTTTGCATTTTTTTTGCATTTTTGTGCTTTTTTTGTATTTTTTGTGGGTTTTTTTGCATTTTTTTTGCATTTTTTTGCATTTTTTTTTGCATTTTTTGTGTTTTTCTTGCATTTTTTTGCATTTTTATTGCATTTTTTTTGTGTTTTTTTTGCATTTTTTTTTTTGCATTTTTTGTGGGTTTTTTTGCATTTTTTTTGCATTTTTTTTGCATTTTTTTTGCATTTTTTGTGGGTTTTTTTGCATTTTTTTGTGTTTTTTTTTGCATTTTTTTGTGTTTTTTTTGCATTTTTTTGCATTTTTTTGCATTTTTTTGCATTTTTTTGCATTTTTTTTTGCATTTTTTTTGCATTTTTTTTTGCATTTTTTTGCATTTTTTTTTGCATTTTTTTTGCATTTTTTTTTGCATTTTTTGTGGGTTTTTTTGCATTTTTTTGTGGGTTTTTTTTGCATTTTTTTGCATTTTTTTGTGTTTTTTTTTGCATTTTTTTGTGTTTTTTTTGCATTTTTTTGCATTTTTTTTGCATTTTTTTGCATTTTTTTGCATTTTTTTTTGCATTTTTTTTGCATTTTTTTTTGCATTTTTTTGCATTTTTTTTTGCATTTTTTTTGCATTTTTTTTTGCATTTTTTGTGGTTTTTTTTGCATTTTTTGTGTTTTTTTGCATTTTTTTGCATTTTTTTTGCATTTTTTGTGGGTTTTTTTGCATTTTTTTGCATTTTTTTTTGCATTTTTTTTGCATTTTTTTTTGCATTTTTTTTGCATTTTTTTTGCATTTTTTTTGCTTTTTTTTGCATTTTTTTTAGCATTTTTTTTGCATTTTTTTTTGCATTTTTTTTGCATTTTTTTGTGTTTTTTTTTGCATTTTTTTTGCATTTTTTTTGCATTTTTTTTTTGCATTTTTTTTGCATTTTTTTGCATTTTTTTGTGTTTTTTTTTGCATTTTTTTGTGTTTTTTTTGCATTTTTTTTGCATTTTTTTGCATTTTTTTTGCATTTTTTGTGGCTTTTTTTTGCATTTTTTTTTGCATTTTTTGTTTTTTTTGCATTTTTTGTGGGTTTTTTTGCATTTTTTTGTTTTTTTTGCATTTTTTTGTCTTTTTTTTGCATTTTTTTGCATTTTTTTTGCATTTTTTGTGGTTTTTTTTGCATTTTTTGTGGGGTTTTTTTGCATTTTTTTTTGCATTTTTTGTGTTTTTTTGCATTTTTTTTACATTTTTTTTGCATTTTTTGTGTTTTTTTTTTTGCATTTTTTGTGTTTTTTTGCATTTTTTTGTGTTTTTTTTGCATTTTTTTTGCATTTTTTGCATTTTTTTTGCATTTTTTTTTGCAATTTTATTTGCATTTTTTTTGCATTTTTTTTTGTGTTTTTTTGCATTTTTTTTGCATTTTTTGTGGGTTTTTTTGCATTTTTTTTTTTTTTTTTGCATTTTTTTGCATTTTTTTTTGCATTTTTTTAGCATTTTTTTTGCATTTTTTTGCATTTTTTTGCATTTTTTTTTGCATTTTTTTTGCATTTTTTTTGCATTTTTTTTGCATTTTTTTTGCATTTTTTTTTGCATTTTTTGTGGGTTTTTTTTGTGGGTTTTTTTGCATTTTTTTGTGGGTTTTTTTGCATTTTTTTGCATTTTTTTGTGTTTTTTTTTACATTTTTTGTGGGTTTTTTGCATTTTTTTTGTGTTTTTTTTTACATTTTTTGTGGGTTTTTTTGCATTTTTTTTGCATTTTTTTTGCATTTTTTTTGCATTTTTTTTGCATTTTTTTTGCTTTTTTTGCATTTTTTTGCATTTTTTTTTTGCATTTTTTTTGCATTTTTTTGCATTTTTTTTTGGCATTTTTTTTACCTTTTTTTGCATTTTTTTGCATTTTTTTGCATTTTTTTTTGCATTTTTTTGCATTTTTTGTGGGGTTTTTTGCATTTTTTTGTTTGTTTTTTTACATTTTTTGTGGGTTTTTGTGCATTTTTTTTTGCATTTTTTTTACATTTTTTTTGCATTTTTTTTGCATTTTTTTTGTGTTTTTTTTTGCATTTTTTTTGCATTTTTTTTGCATTTTTGTGCTTTTTTTGCATTTTTTGTGGGTTTTTTGCATTTTTTTTGCATTTTTTTGCATTTTTTTTTGCATTTTTTGTGTTTTTCTTGCATTTTTTTTGCATTTTTATTGCATTTTTTTTGTGTTTTTTTTGCATTTTTTTTGCATTTTTTTTTGCATTTTTTGTGGGTTTTTTTGCATTTTTTTTGCATTTTTTGTGGGGTTTTTTTGCATTTTTTTGCATTTTTTTGCATTTTTTTTGCATTTTTTTGCATTTTTTGTGGGTTTTTTTTGCATTTTTTTGCATTTTTTTTGCATTTTTTTTTGCATTTTTTGTGGGTTTTTTTGCATTTTTTTTGGGGTTTTTTTGCATTTTTTTTTGCATTTTTTGTGGGTTTTTTTGCATTTTTTTTGTGTTTTTTTGCATTTTTTTTTGCATTTTTTGTGGGTTTTTTTTGCATTTTTTTGCATTTTTTTGTGTTTTTTTTGCATTTTTTTTGCATTTTTGTGCTTTTTTTTTGCATTTTTTGTGGGTTTTTTTTGCATTTTTTGTGTTTTTTTGCATTTTTTTTGCATTTTTTTTGTTATTTTTTTTTGCATTTTTTTTTGCATTTTTTGTGGGTTTTTTGCATTTTTTTGCATTTTTTTTTGCATTTTTTTTGCATTTTTTTGCATTTTTTTTGCATTTTTTTTGCATTTTTTGTGGGGTTTTTTGCATTTTTTGTGGTTTTTTTGCATTTTTTTTTGCATTTTTTTTGCATTTTTTTTTGCATTTTTTGTGTTTTTTTGCATTTTTTTGTGGGTTTTTTTGCATTTTTTTTGCATTTTTTTGCATTTTTTTTTACATTTTTTGTGGGTTTTTTGCATTTTTTTTTTCATTTTTTTGCATTTTTTTTGAATTTTTTTTGCATTTTTTGTGTTTTTTTTTGCATTTTTTGTGTTTTTTTTGCATTTTTTTGCATTTTTTTTTGCATTTTTTGTGGTTTTTTTTGCATTTTTTTGTGTTTTTTTTTGCATTTTTTTGCATTTTTTTGTGTTTTTTTTGCATTTTTTTTTGCATTTTTTTTTGCATTTTTTGTGGGTTTTTTTGCATTTTTTTGGGGTTTTTTTTGCATTTTTTTTTGCATTTTTTGTGGGTTTTTTTGCATTTTTTGTGTTTTTTTTTACATTTTTTGTGGTTTTTTTTGAATTTTTTTTAACATTTTTTTTGCATTTTTTTTGCATTTTTTTTGCATTTTTTTGCATTTTTTTTTGCATTTTTTGTGTTTTTTTGCATTTTTTTGCATTTTTTTTGCATTTTTTTTGTGTTTTTTTGCATTTTTTTTGCATTTTTGTGCTTTTTTTTGCATTTTTTGTGGGTTTTTTTTGCATTTTTTGTGTTTTTTTGCATTTTTTTTGCATTTTTTTTGCATTTTTTTGCATTGTTTTTGCATTTTTTTTGCATTTTTTTCCATTTTTTGTGGGGTTTTTTGCATTTTTTGTGGTTTTTTTGCATTTTTTTTTGCATTTTTTTTGTGTTTTTTTTTACATTTTTTGTGGGTTTTTTGCATTTTTTTTGTTTTTTTTTACATTTTTTGTGGGTTTTTTTGCATTTTTTTGTGGGTTTTTTTTGCATTTTTTTGTGGGTTTTTTTGCATTTTTTGTGGGTTTTTTTTGCATTTTTTTGTGGGTTTTTTTGCATTTTTTTTGTGTTTTTTTTACATTTTTTGTGGGTTTTTTTGCATTTTTTTTTGCATTTTTTTTGCATTTTTTTTGCATTTTTTTTGCATTTTTTTTGCATTTTTTTTGCATTTTTTTGCATTTTTTTGCATTTTTTTTTGCATTTTTTTGCATTTTTTGTGGGTTTTTTTGCATTTTTTTTGTGTTTTTTTTGCATTTTTTTTTTGCATTTTTTGTGGGTTTTTTTGCATTTTTTTTGTGGTTTTTTTTTTTTTAAATTTTTTGTGGGTTTTTTTGCATTTTTTTTGCATTTTTTTTGCATATTTTTTGTATTTTTTTTGTGGGTTTTTTTGCATTTTTTTGTTTTTTTTTGCATTTTTTTGCATTTTTTTTTTGCATTTTTTTAGCATTTTTTTTTGCATTTTTTTGCATTTTTTTGCATTTTTTTTTGCATTTTTTTTGCATTTTTTTTGCATTTTTTTTGCATTTTTTTGAATTTTTTTTTGCATTTTTTGTGGGTTTTTTTTGCATTTTTTGTGGGTTTTTTTGCATTTTTTTGTGGGTTTTTTTGCATTTTTTTTGTGTTTTTTTTTACATTTTTTGTGGGTTTTTTTGCATTTTTTTTTGCATTTTTTTTGCATTTTTTTTTTTGCATTTTTTTTGCATTTTTTTGCATTTTTTTTTTGCATTTTTTTTGCATTTTTTTTGCATTTTTTTGCATTTTTTTTGCATTTTTTTGCATTTTTTTGTGTTTTTTTTGCATTTTTTTTGCATTTTTTTTTGCATTTTTTTGTTTTTTTTGCATTTTTTTTGCATTTTTTTGCATTTTTTTGCATTTTTATTTGCATTTTTTTTGCTTTTTTTTTTTGTGTTTTTTTGCATTTTTGTTGCATTTTTTGTGGGTTTTTTTGCATTTTTTTTGTGGTTTTTTTTTTTTTTAAATTTTTTGTGGGTTTTTTTGCATTTTTTTTGCATTTTTTTTGCATATTTTTTGTATTTTTTTTGTGGGTTTTTTTTGCATTTTTTTGTTTTTTTTTGCATTTTTTTGCATTTTTTTTTTGCATTTTTTTAGCATTTTTTTTTGCATTTTTTTGCATTTTTTTGCATTTTTTTTTGCATTTTTTTTGCATTTTTTTTTGCATTTTTTTTGCATTTTTTTGAATTTTTTTTTGCATTTTTTGTGGGTTTTTTTTGCATTTTTTGTGGGTTTTTTTGCATTTTTTTGTGGGTTTTTTTGCATTTTTTTTGTGTTTTTTTTTACATTTTTTGTGGGTTTTTTTGCATTTTTTTTGCATTTTTTTTGCATTTTTTTTTTGCATTTTTTTTGCATTTTTTTTGCATTTTTTTGTTTTTTTTGCATTTTTTTGCATTTTTTTGTGTTTTTTTTGCATTTTTTTTGCATTTTTTTTTGCATTTTATTGTTTTTTTTGCATTTCTTTTGCATTTTTTTGCATTTTTTTGCATTTTTATTTGCATTTTTTTTGCATTTTTTTTGTGTTTTTTTGCATTTTTTTTGCATTTTTTGCATTTTTTTTGTGTTTTTTTTTTTTTTACATTTTTTGTGGGTTTTTTTGCATTTTTTTTGCATTTTTTTTGCATTTTTTTGCATTTTTTTTGTGGGTTTTTTTGCATTTTTTTGTTTTTTTTTGCATTTTTTTGCATTTTTTTTTGCATTTTTTTAGCATTTTTTTTTGCATTTTTTTGCATTTTTTTGCATTTTTTTTTGCATTTTTTTTGCATTTTTTTTGCATTTTTTTGCATTTTTTTGCATTTTTTTTGCATTTTTTTTTGCATTTTTTGTGGGTTTTTTTTGCATTTTTTGTGGGTTTTTTTTGCATTTTTTTGTGGGTTTTTTTTGCATTTTTTTTGTGTTTTTTTTACATTTTTTGTGGGTTTTTTTGCATTTTTTTTTGCATTTTTTTTGCATTTTTTTTGCATTTTTTTTGCATTTTTTTTGCATTTTTTTGCATTTTTTTGCATTTTTTTTTGCATTTTTTTGCATTTTTTGTGGGTTTTTTTGCATTTTTTTTGTATTTTTTTGCATTTTTTTTTGCATTTTTTGTGTTTTTCTTGCATTTTTTTTGCATTTTTATTTGCATTTTTTTTGCATTTTTTTTGTGTTTTTTTGCATTTTTTTTGCATTTTTTGCATTTTTTTTGTGTTTTTTTTTTTTTTTACATTTTTTGTGGGTTTTTTTGCATTTTTTTTGCATTTTTTTTGCATTTTTTTGCATTTTTTTTGTGGGTTTTTTTGCATTTTTTTGTTTTTTTTTGCATTTTTTTGCATTTTTTTTTGCATTTTTTTAGCATTTTTTTTGCATTTTTTTGCATTTTTTTGCATTTTTTTTTGCATTTTTTTTGCATTTTTTTTGCATTTTTTTGCATTTTTTTGCATTTTTTTTGCATTTTTTTTTGCATTTTTTGTGGGTTTTTTTTGCATTTTTTGTGGGTTTTTTTTGCATTTTTTTGTGGGTTTTTTTGCATTTTTTTTGTGTTTTTTTTACATTTTTTGTGGGTTTTTTTGCATTTTTTTTTGCATTTTTTTTGCATTTTTTTTGCATTTTTTTTGCATTTTTTTTGCATTTTTTTTGCATTTTTTTGCATTTTTTTGCATTTTTTTTTGCATTTTTTTGCATTTTTTGTGGGTTTTTTTGCATTTTTTTTGTGTTTTTTTTGCATTTTTTTTTTGCATTTTTTGTGGGTTTTTTTGCATTTTTTTTGTGGTTTTTTTTTTTTTAAATTTTTTGTGGGTTTTTTTGCATTTTTTTTGCATTTTTTTTGCATATTTTTTGTATTTTTTTTGTGGGTTTTTTTGCATTTTTTTGTTTTTTTTTGCATTTTTTTGCATTTTTTTTTTGCATTTTTTTAGCATTTTTTTTTGCATTTTTTTGCATTTTTTTGCATTTTTTTTTGCATTTTTTTTGCATTTTTTTTGCATTTTTTTTGCATTTTTTTGAATTTTTTTTTGCATTTTTTGTGGGTTTTTTTTTGCATTTTTTGTGGGTTTTTTTGCATTTTTTTGTGGGTTTTTTTGCATTTTTTTTGTGTTTTTTTTTTACATTTTTTGTGGGTTTTTTTGCATTTTTTTTTTGCATTTTTTTTGCATTTTTTTTTTGCATTTTTTTTGCATTTTTTTTGCATTTTTTTGTGTTTTTTTTTGCATTTTTTTGCATTTTTTTGTGTTTTTTTTTGCATTTTTTTTGCATTTTTTTTTGCATTTTATTGTTTTTTTTGCATTTCTTTTGCATTTTTTTGCATTTTTTTGCATTTTTATTTGCATTTTTTTTGCATTTTTTTTGTGTTTTTTTGCATTTTTTTTGCATTTTTTTTGCATTTTTTTTGCATTTTTTTTGTGTTTTTTTGCATTTTTTTTGCATTTTTTTTTGCATTTTTTTGCATTTTTTGTGGGTTTTTTTGCATTTTTTTTGTGTTTTTTTTGCATTTTTTTTTTGCATTTTTTGTGGGTTTTTTTGCATTTTTTTTGTGGTTTTTTTTTTTTTAAATTTTTTGTGGGTTTTTTTGCATTTTTTTTGCATTTTTTTTGCATATTTTTTGTATTTTTTTTGTGGGTTTTTTTGCATTTTTTTGTTTTTTTTTGCATTTTTTTGCATTTTTTTTTTGCATTTTTTTAGCATTTTTTTTTGCATTTTTTTTGCATTTTTTTGCATTTTTTTTTGCATTTTTTTTGCATTTTTTTTGCATTTTTTTTGCATTTTTTTGAATTTTTTTTTGCATTTTTTGTGGGTTTTTTTTGCATTTTTTGTGGGTTTTTTTGCATTTTTTTGTGGGTTTTTTTGCATTTTTTTTGTGTTTTTTTTTACATTTTTTGTGGGTTTTTTTGCATTTTTTTTGCATTTTTTTTGCATTTTTTTGCATTTTTTTTGTGGTTTTTTTTGCATTTTTTTGTTTTTTTTTGCATTTTTTTGCATTTTTTTTTGCATTTTTTTAGCATTTTTTTTGCATTTTTTTGCATTTTTTTGCATTTT
This sequence comes from Zingel zingel, assembly GCA_023566125.1. Taxonomy (NCBI): domain Eukaryota; kingdom Metazoa; phylum Chordata; class Actinopteri; order Perciformes; family Percidae; genus Zingel; species Zingel zingel. The sequence continues at coordinate 38,278 of JAKRKW010000238.1, forward strand.
TTTTTGCATTTTTTTTGCATTTTTTTTGCATTTTTTTGCATTTTTTTGCATTTTTTTTGCATTTTTTTTTGCATTTTTTGTGGGTTTTTTTTGCATTTTTTGTGGGTTTTTTTTGCATTTTTTTGTGGGTTTTTTTGCATTTTTTTTGTGTTTTTTTTACATTTTTTGTGGGTTTTTTTGCATTTTTTTTTTGCATTTTTTTTGCATTTTTTTTGCATTTTTTTTGCATTTTTTTTGCATTTTTTTTGCATTTTTTTGCATTTTTTTGCATTTTTTTTTGCATTTTTTTGCATTTTTTGTGGGTTTTTTTTGCATTTTTTTTGCATTTTTTTGCATTTTTTTTTGCATTTTTTGTGTTTTTCTTGCATTTTTTTTGCATTTTTATTTGCATTTTTTTTGCATTTTTTTTGTGTTTTTATTTGCATTTTTTTTGCATTTTTTGTGTTTTTCTTGCATTTTTTTTGCATTTTTATTTGCATTTTTTTTGCATTTTTTTGTTTTTTTTTGCATTTTTTTGCATTTTTTTTGCATTTTTTTAGCATTTTTTTTGCATTTTTTTGCATTTTTTTGCATTTTTTTTTGCATTTTTTTTGCATTTTTTTTGCATTTTTTTTGCATTTTTTTTGCATTTTTTTTTGCATTTTTTGTGGGTTTTTTTTGCATTTTTTGTGGGTTTTTTTGCATTTTTTTGTGGGTTTTTTTTGCATTTTTTTGCATTTTTTTGTGTTTTTTTTAACATTTTTTGTGGGTTTTTTGCATTTTTTTTGTGTTTTTTTTTACATTTTTTGCATTTTTTTTGCATTTTTTTTGCATTTTTTTTGCTTTTTTTGCATTTTTTTGCATTTTTTTTTTTGCATTTTTTTGCATTTTTTTTGCATTTTTTTTTTGCATTTTTTTTGCTTTTTTTTTTGCATTTTTTTGCATTTTTTTTTGCATTTTTTTGCATTTTTTGTGGGTTTTTTTGCATTTTTTTGTGTTTTTTTTTTTTACATTTTTTGTGGGTTTTTGTGCATTTTTTTTGCATTTTTTTTGCATTTTTTTGTGTTTTTTTTTGCATTTTTTTTGCATTTTTTTTGCATTTTTGTGCTTTTTTTGTATTTTTTGTGGGTTTTTTTGCATTTTTTTTGCATTTTTTTGCATTTTTTTTTGCATTTTTTGTGTTTTTCTTGCATTTTTTTTGCATTTTTATTGCATTTTTTTTGTGTTTTTTTTGCATTTTTTTGCATTTTTTTGCATTTTTATTTGCATTTTTTTTGCATTTTTTTTGTGTTTTTTTGCATTTTTTTTGCATTTTTTTTGCATTTTTTTTGCATTTTTTTTGTGTTTTTTTGCATTTTTTTTGCATTTTTTTTTGCATTTTTTTGCATTTTTTGTGGGTTTTTTTGCATTTTTTTTGTGTTTTTTTTGCATTTTTTTTTTGCATTTTTTGTGGGTTTTTTTGCATTTTTTTTGTGGTTTTTTTTTTTTTAAATTTTTTGTGGGTTTTTTTGCATTTTTTTTGCATTTTTTTTGCATATTTTTTGTATTTTTTTTGTGGGTTTTTTTGCATTTTTTTTGTTTTTTTTTGCATTTTTTTGCATTTTTTTTTTGCATTTTTTTAGCATTTTTTTTTGCATTTTTTGCATTTTTTTGCATTTTTTTTTGCATTTTTTTTGCATTTTTTTTGCATTTTTTTTTGCATTTTTTTGAATTTTTTTTTGCATTTTTTGTGGGTTTTTTTTGCATTTTTTGTGGGTTTTTTTGCATTTTTTTGTGGGTTTTTTTTGCATTTTTTTTGTGTTTTTTTTTACATTTTTTGTGGGTTTTTTTGCATTTTTTTTGCATTTTTTTTGCATTTTTTTGCATTTTTTTTTGTGGTTTTTTTTGCATTTTTTTGTTTTTTTTTGCATTTTTTTGCATTTTTTTTTGCATTTTTTTAGCATTTTTTTTGCATTTTTTTTGCATTTTTTTGCATTTTTTTTTGCATTTTTTTTGCATTTTTTTTGCATTTTTTTGCATTTTTTTGCATTTTTTTTGCATTTTTTTTTTGCATTTTTTGTGGGTTTTTTTTTGCATTTTTTGTGGGTTTTTTTTGCATTTTTTTGTGGGTTTTTTTTGCATTTTTTTTGTGTTTTTTTTACATTTTTTGTGGTTTTTTTGCATTTTTTTTTGCATTTTTTTTGCATTTTTTTTGCATTTTTTTTGCATTTTTTTTGCATTTTTTTTGCATTTTTTTGCATTTTTTTGCATTTTTTTTTGCATTTTTTTGCATTTTTTGTGGGTTTTTTTGCATTTTTTTTGCATTTTTTTGCAATTTTTTTTTGCATTTTTTGTGTTTTTCTTGCATTTTTTTTGCATTTTTATTTGCATTTTTTTTGCATTTTTTTTGTGTTTTTTTGCATTTTTTTTTGCATTTTTTGCATTTTTTTTGTGTTTTTTTTTTTTTTTACATTTTTTGTGGGTTTTTTTGCATTTTTTTTGCATTTTTTTGCATTTTTTTTGTGGGTTTTTTTGCATTTTTTTGTTTTTTTTTGCATTTTTTTGCATTTTTTTTTGCATTTTTTTAGCATTTTTTTTGCATTTTTTTGCATTTTTTTGCATTTTTTTTGCATTTTTTTTGCATTTTTTTTGCATTTTTTTGCATTTTTTTGCATTTTTTTTTGCATTTTTTTTTGCATTTTTTGTGGGGTTTTTTTGCATTTTTTGTGGGTTTTTTTTTGCATTTTTTTGTGGGTTTTTTTGCATTT
>JAKRKW010000239.1:0-2500 GCA_023566125.1 Zingel zingel
AGCTACAAACTCATTTTCATCAAAACTGCCGTCCTCCGACCTGGAGAAATAACATTATTGGTGTCTATGAGCAGCCGGAGGTGAGACGGCAGTCAGTCAGACCGGACGTGTTTAGGGACCATCTACAAACTACAACACCGACACAAAAAATATCTATTAATTTAATGTTTAAATAAGGTAGTGTCTCCAAACTTATCTCAATTATAACTTGTCTCATTGTAGTTGTACTACAGCACTTACTTTTAAAAAATAAGTTTAGAGACACTACCTTATTTAAACATTAAATTAATAGATTTTTTTGTGTCGGTGTTGTAGTTTGTAGATGGTCCCTAAACACGTCCGGTCTGACTGACTGCCGTCTCACCTCCGGCTGCAGAGACCAATAATGTTATTTCTCCAGGTCCAGAGGACGGCTCGTTTTGATGAAAATGAGTTTGTAGCTCGTTGTTAGCCTTACTACGTTAGGAAAGATGCGTAGTTTGTGTTTTAATAACATTTCGCTATAGAGAATTATCCCAGAAGTTCGAATCTGTGAATCTTTCTAATTTTGCTTACATTTATAAAACCGAGAGCACTGATTATGAATCCGTGCGCACGGTTTAGTTTTTTATTTTTATTTTTATCAGCTGACACCAGGGGGGCTCCGTACTAAAGGGAAAACGTTGCTCAAACTCTCTGGATAACTGCCTTACATTAGTGACCAAACAAGTGCTAACCAAACACCATTTTTTTCCCTCAGTCTGACTTTGACTTTGTGCCATCATAAAAAAAGAACATTTTGTCCCTTGCTCTGTCAACCATGAACTGTGATGCGAATCAACTACATATTTGTTAATGGCCAGTCTAACGTTACATCTATTCAGCTGGCAGACAGCATAATGTGCATATTTTTTCTGCTTTTTTTTCAATTGACAGTTTTTGAACACACCCTTGCATGTGGCAGACACTGCAGCCATAGAAGTAGGCTAATCTGTTGCTATACATATGCAATGAATTAATCAGGTTATTTTGTAGATACATGCATAAATAATCTGTATGTTGATATAGGGCTGTCCCTAATGATTATTTTTTTAGCGATTATTTTTCAATATGTCGACTAATCTAATGATTAATCTAACGATTAATTTTTCAATTAGCGATTATTTTCCCATTGCTCAATTATTAACAATTTACAAAAACCTGATTTCAATAAGGTTCAAGTCTCTATTTATTAAAATTGTTTAACACTGTACTGTTCAAGTAAAATACATTTTTAGTGCAACCTGAAGCCAGATGTAGCTATCAATCCATCTACAAAATATAGTCACTTTCAGGAGGAATACAAAAATAAAAACTTAAAGTAAACCGCAAGTGCAGTAAGAGTAGTGAATGAGAGATTAACCTGTATTTGCTTTTTTTAGCAGTAGGTAAAATAATGAATACGCTCTTGTTTAACATCCAAGCTCTTATCCCTTTAATTTAACTTTAATTATTTGTATCTAAAGGCTGGGTAAGCACTGTAGTTTTTTTTGTCTCGTTCCAGTGATTGGCACATCTGGGTGATGGCGTCGGATATGCGTTAGCGTGTTAGATGTATTTCCACACACATACCCAACACCTGCCGAACAACGCCGACACACAGTCCTCGTCTTATCCACCACTCTCTCGCTTGTAGCCTACTACTGGAACTGACCCAAAGACCGACGTTTTTCGCAAATTTATTTGTGTCGCCGCATTTACGTAATCCATGAATCGTCCCAGCCCTTTGTTGATAGTACCTTTTTTAAAGTTAGGTCCTTACCTGCAAAATCTTATCTGAGCTTGTTGTTTTGTAGAGATAAGCAGTTTGTTTTCATGGTTATATAATATATTGTGTCATTAAGTTATGATTGTCATCCCCACCAGATAAAGGAGCTAGTAGAGGGACCTAAAGAGAGGGGACAATCATGGATGAACTGGATGATGTCACAGCATCAATTTTATATGGTATGCTCTGTCTAGGTGTTAAAAGCTGCATAATAATGTGTTGTCAGATAAGTAATGAAATACACTGATCTAAAAACAAAATTGTTAAACTTTTATACAATTTCAAGACACTAAGTGTATAAATTGTATTCAATTTACTCTTATGCATGGACACAAACATGGTTATTTTTTTTTATTCATAAAAGCTTTTAATGATTGTACTGTCTTGTAGCTGCCAATATTGATGAGGCCTTGCTCCACACCCTCAGTCGTGATGATTTGAGAGGCCTTTTTCCTGGGCCGGAACACTTTCTCAGGAGGAAACAAGTTTGGGCTCTTATTAACCCAGAGGTAGCTGGTTACCTACTTTGCTCTAAAACACCTAGCACAACACATGGTTTCTAACTGAGTCTGTTGTTTAACTTTTGTACGTTGTACTTTTTGTTTTTCTCTTGTAGGATGGAATTGCCACCTTAACAGACAAATCTGGCCGTGGTGAAGCAGGAACAGTGTCTTCACCTAGAGGAGTGCCTCCAATCTTCCCCCCAGACATCTT
>JAKRKW010000240.1:0-40480 GCA_023566125.1 Zingel zingel
AAAAAATGCAAAAAAACCCACAAAAAATGCAAAAAAACCCCACAAAAAATGCAAAAAAAATGCAAAAAAAATGCAAAAAAAATGCAAAAAAAATGCAAAAAAAATGCAAAAAAAATGCAAAAAAACACAAAAAAATGCAAAAAAAATGCAACAAAAAACACAAAAAATGCAAAAAAATGCAAAAAAACCCCAAAAAAATGCAAAAAAAACCACAAAAAATGCAAAAAAAATGCAAAAAAAATGCAAAAAAAACCACAAAAAATGCAAAAAAAAATGCAAAAAAACACAAAAAAATGCAAAAAAAATGCAAAAAACCCCACAAAAAATGCAAAAAAAATGCAACAAAAAATGCAAAAAAACCCACAAAAAATGCAAAAAAAATGCAAAAAAACCCACAAAAAATGCAAAAAAAATGCAAAAAAACCCACAAAAAAATGCAAAAAAACCCACAAAAAATGCAAAAAAAAATGAAAAAAAACCCACAAAAAAATGCAAAAAAAAACAAAAAAATGCAAAAAAACCCACAAAAAAATGCAAAAAAACACAAAAAAATGCAAAAAAAATGGAAAAAAACACAAAAAAAAATGCAAAAAAAACCACAAAAAATGCAAAAAAAATGCAAAAAAAACCACAAAAAAATGCAAAAAAATGCAAAAAAAATGCAAAAAACCCCACAAAAAAATGCAAAAAACCCCACAAAAAATGCAAAAAAAATGCAAAAAACCCCACAAAAAATGCAAAAAAAATGCAAAAAAAACCACAAAAAATGCAAAAAAAATGTAAAAAAAATGCAAAAAAAATGCAAAAAAATGCAAAAAAAACCCACAAAAAATGCAAAAAAAACACAAAAAATGCAAAAAAAATGTAAAAAAAATGCAAAAAAACCCCACAAAAAATGCAAAAAAAACCCACAAAAAATGCAAAAAAACCCCACAAAAAATGCAAAAAAATGCAAAAAAAATGCAAAAAAAATGCAAAAAAAATGCAAAAAAAATGCAAAAAAACACAAAAAAATGCAAAAAAAATGCAACAAAAAACACAAAAAATGCAAAAAAAACCACAAAAAATGCAAAAAAAATGCAAAAAAAATGCAAAAAAAACCACAAAAAATGCAAAAAAAAATGCAAAAAAACACAAAAAAAATGCAAAAAAAATGCAAAAAACCCCACAAAAAATGCAAAAAAAATGCAAAAAAAATGCAAAAAAACCCACAAAAAATGCAAAAAAAATGCAAAAAAACCCACAAAAAATGCAAAAAAAATGCAAAAAAACACAAAAAAATGCAAAAAAACCCACAAAAAATGCAAAAAAAAATGCAAAAAAACACAAAAAAATGCAAAAAAACCCACAAAAAATGCAAAAAAACCCACAAAAAAATGCAAAAAAACCCACAAAAAATGCAAAAAAAAATGAAAAAAAACCCACAAAAAAATGCAAAAAAAAACAAAAAAATGCAAAAAAACCCACAAAAAAATGCAAAAAAAACACAAAAAAATGGAAAAAAACACAAAAAATGCAAAAAAACCCACAAAAAATGCAAAAAAATCCACAAAAAATGCAAAAAAACCCACAAAAAATGCAAAAAAACCCCACAAAAAATGCAAAAAAAATGCAAAAAAATGCAAAAAAAAATGCAAAAAAAACCACAAAAAATGCAAAAAATCCCCACAAAAAATGCAAAAAAAAATGCAAAAAAAAACACAAAAAATGCAAAAAAAAATGCAAAAAAATGCAAAAAAAATGCAAAAAAAACCCACAAAAAATGCAAAAAAAAATGCAAAAAAACCCACAAAAAATGCAAAAAAAAAATGCAAAAAAACACAAAAAAAATGCAAAAAAAATGCAAAAAAATGCAAAAAAAACCACAAAAAATGCAAAAAAATGCAAAAAAAACCACAAAAAATGCAAAAAAAAATGCAAAAAAACACAAAAAAAATGCAAAAAAAATGCAAAAAAATGCAAAAAATGCAAAAAAAAATGCAAAAAAACCCACAAAAAATGCAAAAAACCCCACAAAAAATGCAAAAAAAATGCAAAAAAACCCACAAAAAATGCAAAAAAAAATGCAAAAAAACACAAAAAAAATGCAAAAAAAATGCAAAAAAATGCAAAAAAAACCACAAAAAATGCAAAAAAAATGCAAAAAAAACCACAAAAAATGCAAAAAAATGCAAAAAAAATGCAAAAAACCCCACAAAAAAATGCAAAAAACCCCACAAAAAATGCAAAAAAAATGCAAAAAACCCCACAAAAAATGCAAAAAAAATGCAAAAAAAACCACAAAAAATGCAAAAAAAATGTAAAAAAAATGCAAAAAAAATGCAAAAAAATGCAAAAAAAACCCACAAAAAATGCAAAAAAAACACAAAAAATGCAAAAAAAATGTAAAAAAAATGCAAAAAAACCCCACAAAAAATGCAAAAAAAAACCACAAAAAATGCAAAAAAACCCCACAAAAAATGCAAAAAAAATGCAAAAAAAATGCAAAAAAAATGCAAAAAAAATGCAAAAAAACACAAAAAAATGCAAAAAAAATGCAACAAAAAACACAAAAAATGCAAAAAAAATGCAAAAAAAACCACAAAAAATGCAAAAAAAATGCAAAAAAAATGCAAAAAAAACCACAAAAAATGCAAAAAAAAATGCAAAAAAACACAAAAAAAATGCAAAAAAAATGCAAAAAACCCCACAAAAAATGCAAAAAAAATGCAAAAAAAATGCAAAAAAACCCACAAAAAATGCAAAAAAAATGCAAAAAAACCCACAAAAAATGCAAAAAAAATGCAAAAAAACACAAAAAAATGCAAAAAAACCCACAAAAAATGCAAAAAAAAAATGCAAAAAAACACAAAAAAATGCAAAAAAACCCACAAAAAATGCAAAAAAACCCACAAAAAAATGCAAAAAAACCCACAAAAAATGCAAAAAAAAATGAAAAAAAACCCACAAAAAAATGCAAAAAAAAACAAAAAAATGAAAAAAAACCCACAAAAAAATGCAAAAAAAACACAAAAAAATGGAAAAAAACACAAAAAATGCAAAAAAACCCACAAAAAATGCAAAAAAACCACAAAAAATGCAAAAAAACCCACAAAAAATGCAAAAAAACCCCACAAAAAATGCAAAAAAAATGCAAAAAAATGCAAAAAAAAATGCAAAAAAAACCACAAAAAATGCAAAAAATCCCCACAAAAAATGCAAAAAAAAATGCAAAAAAAAACACAAAAAATGCAAAAAAAAATGCAAAAAAATGCAAAAAAAATGCAAAAAAAACCCACAAAAAATGCAAAAAAAAATGCAAAAAAACCCACAAAAAATGCAAAAAAAAAATGCAAAAAAACACAAAAAAAATGCAAAAAAAATGCAAAAAAATGCAAAAAAAACCACAAAAAATGCAAAAAAATGCAAAAAAAACCACAAAAAATGCAAAAAAAAATGCAAAAAAACACAAAAAAAATGCAAAAAAAATGCAAAAAAATGCAAAAAATGCAAAAAAAAATGCAAAAAAACCCACAAAAAATGCAAAAAACCCCACAAAAAATGCAAAAAAAATGCAAAAAAACCCACAAAAAATGCAAAAAAAAATGCAAAAAAACACAAAAAAAATGCAAAAAAAATGCAAAAAAATGCAAAAAAAACCACAAAAAATGCAAAAAAAATGCAAAAAAAACCACAAAAAATGCAAAAAAATGCAAAAAAAATGCAAAAAACCCCACAAAAAAATGCAAAAAACCCCACAAAAAATGCAAAAAAAATGCAAAAAACCCCACAAAAAATGCAAAAAAAATGCAAAAAAAACCACAAAAAATGCAAAAAAAATGTAAAAAAAATGCAAAAAAAATGCAAAAAAATGCAAAAAAAACCCACAAAAAATGCAAAAAAAACACAAAAAATGCAAAAAAAATGTAAAAAAAATGCAAAAAAACCCCACAAAAAATGCAAAAAAAAACCACAAAAAATGCAAAAAAACCCCACAAAAAATGCAAAAAAAATGCAAAAAAAATGCAAAAAAAATGCAAAAAAAATGCAAAAAAACACAAAAAAATGCAAAAAAAATGCAACAAAAAACACAAAAAATGCAAAAAAAATGCAAAAAAAACCACAAAAAATGCAAAAAAAATGCAAAAAAAATGCAAAAAAAACCACAAAAAATGCAAAAAAAAATGCAAAAAAACACAAAAAAAATGCAAAAAAAATGCAAAAAACCCCACAAAAAATGCAAAAAAAATGCAAAAAAAATGCAAAAAAACCCACAAAAAATGCAAAAAAAATGCAAAAAAACCCACAAAAAATGCAAAAAAAATGCAAAAAAACACAAAAAAATGCAAAAAAACCCACAAAAAATGCAAAAAAAAAATGCAAAAAAACACAAAAAAATGCAAAAAAACCCACAAAAAATGCAAAAAAACCCACAAAAAAATGCAAAAAAACCCACAAAAAATGCAAAAAAAAATGAAAAAAAACCCACAAAAAAATGCAAAAAAAAACAAAAAAATGAAAAAAAACCCACAAAAAAATGCAAAAAAAACACAAAAAAATGGAAAAAAACACAAAAAATGCAAAAAAAACCCACAAAAAATGCAAAAAAACCACAAAAAATGCAAAAAAACCCACAAAAAATGCAAAAAAACCCCACAAAAAATGCAAAAAAAATGCAAAAAAATGCAAAAAAAAATGCAAAAAAAACCACAAAAAATGCAAAAAATCCCCACAAAAAATGCAAAAAAAAATGCAAAAAAAAACACAAAAAATGCAAAAAAAAATGCAAAAAAATGCAAAAAAAATGCAAAAAAAACCCACAAAAAATGCAAAAAAAAATGCAAAAAAACCCACAAAAAATGCAAAAAAAAAATGCAAAAAAACACAAAAAAAATGCAAAAAAAATGCAAAAAAATGCAAAAAAAACCACAAAAAATGCAAAAAAATGCAAAAAAAACCACAAAAAATGCAAAAAAACACAAAAAAAATGCAAAAAAAATGCAAAAAAATGCAAAAAATGCAAAAAAAAATGCAAAAAAACCCACAAAAAATGCAAAAAACCCCACAAAAAATGCAAAAAAAATGCAAAAAAACCCACAAAAAATGCAAAAAAAAATGCAAAAAAACACAAAAAAAACACAAAAAAAATGCAAAAAAATGCAAAAAAAACCACAAAAAATGCAAAAAAAATGCAAAAAAAACCACAAAAAATGCAAAAAAAAATGCAAAAAAAATGCAAAAAAACCCACAAAAAAATGCAAAAAACCCCACAAAAAATGCAAAAAAAAATGCAAAAAAACACAAAAAAAATGCAAAAAAAATGCAAAAAACCCCAAAAAAATGCAAAAAAAATGCAAAAAAAACCCACAAAAAATGCAAAAAAAATGTAAAAAAAATGCAAAAAAAATGCAAAAAAATGCAAAAAAAATGCAAAAAAAACCACAAAAAATGCAAAAAAAATGCAAAAAAAACACAAAAAATGCAAAAAAAAATGCAAAAAAACCCACAAAAAATGCAAAAAAACCCCACAAAAAATGCAAAAAAAAATGCAAAAAACACAAAAAAAATGCAAAAAAAAACACAAAAAAATGCAAAAAAAATGCAAAAAAACCCCACAAAAAAATGCAAAAAGAAACACAAAAAAATGCAAAAAAAAACACAAAAAATGCAAAAAAAAATGCAAAAAAATGCAAAAAAAAACACAAAAAATGCAAAAAAAAATGCAAAAAACCCCACAAAAAATGCAAAAAAAAAATGCAAAGAAACCCACAAAAAATGCAAAAAAACCCCACAAAAAATGCAAAAAAAACCCACAAAAAATGCAAAAAAACCCCACAAAAAATGCAAAAAAAATGCAAAAAAAATGCAAAAAAAATGCAAAAAAAATGCAAAAAAACACAAAAAAATGCAAAAAAAATGCAACAAAAAACACAAAAAATGCAAAAAAAATGCAAAAAAACCCACAAAAAATGCAAAAAAAATGCAAAAAAAATGCAAAAAAAACCACAAAAAATGCAAAAAAAAATGCAAAAAAACACAAAAAAATGCAAAAAAAATGCAAAAAACCCCACAAAAAATGCAAAAAAAATGCAAAAAAAATGCAAAAAAACCCACAAAAAATGCAAAAAAAATGCAAAAAAACCCACAAAAAATGCAAAAAAAATGCAAAAAAACACAAAAAAATGCAAAAAAACCCACAAAAAATGCAAAAAAAAATGCAAAAAAACACAAAAAAATGCAAAAAAAACCACAAAAAATGCAAAAAAACCCACAAAAAAATGCAAAAAAACCCACAAAAAATGCAAAAAAAATGAAAAAAAACCCACAAAAAAATGCAAAAAAAAACAAAAAAATGCAAAAAAACCCACAAAAAAATGCAAAAAAAACACAAAAAAATGGAAAAAAACACAAAAAATGCAAAAAAACCCACAAAAAATGCAAAAAAACCACAAAAAATGCAAAAAAACCCACAAAAAATGCAAAAAAACCCCACAAAAAATGCAAAAAAAATGCAAAAAAATGCAAAAAAAAATGCAAAAAAAATGCAAAAAAAACCACAAAAAATGCAAAAAATCCCCACAAAAAATGCAAAAAAAAATGCAAAAAAAAACACAAAAAATGCAAAAAAAATGCAAAAAAACACAAAAAAAATGCAAAAAAAATGCAAAAAAAACCCACAAAAAAATGCAAAAAAAACCACAAAAAAATGCAAAAAAAAACACAAAAAATGCAAAAAAAAATGCAAAAAAATACAAAAAAAAACACAAAAAATGCAAAAAAAAATGCAAAAAAATGCAAAAAAAAACACAAAAAATGCAAAAAAAATGCAAAAAAACCACAAAAAATGCAAAAAAAATGTAAAAAAAATGCAAAAAAAATGCAAAAAAATGCAAAAAAAATGCAAAAAAACCCACAAAAAATGCAAAAAAAATGCAAAAAAACCCACAAAAAATGCAAAAAAAATGCAAAAAAACACAAAAAAAATGCAAAAAAAATGCAAAAAAACCCACAAAAAATGCAAAAAAAATGCAAAAAAACCCACAAAAAATGCAAAAAAAATGCAAAAAAACCCACAAAAATGCAAAAAAAATGCAAAAAAATGCAAAAAAAATGCAAAAAAACCCACAAAAAATGCAAAAAAAATGCAAAAAAACCCACAAAAAAATGCAAAAAAAACCCACAAAAAATGCAAAAAAAAATGCAAAAAAAAACACAAAAAATGCAAAAAAAATGTAAAAAAAATGCAAAAAAAATGCAAAAAAATGCAAAAAAACCCACAAAAAATGCAAAAAAAATGCAAAAAAACCCACAAAAAAATGCAAAAAAAACCACAAAAAATGCAAAAAAAAATGCAAAAAAACACAAAAAAAATGCAAAAAAAATGCAAAAAAAATGCAAAAAATGCAAAAAAAAATGCAAAAAAACCCACAAAAAATGCAAAAAACCCCACAAAAAATGCAAAAAAAAATGCAAAAAAACCCACAAAAAATGCAAAAAAAAATGCAAAAAAACACAAAAAAAATGCAAAAAAAATGCAAAAAAATGCAAAAAAAAACACAAAAAATGCAAAAAAATGCAAAAAAAAACCACAAAAAATGCAAAAAAAATGCAAAAAAACCCACAAAAAAATGCAAAAAAAACCACAAAAAATGCAAAAAAAAATGCAAAAAAACACAAAAAAAATGCAAAAAAAATGCAAAAAAAATGCAAAAAATGCAAAAAAAAATGCAAAAAAACCCACAAAAAATGCAAAAAACCCCACAAAAAATGCAAAAAAAATGCAAAAAAACCCACAAAAAATGCAAAAAAAAATGCAAAAAAACACAAAAAAAATGCAAAAAAAATGCAAAAAAATGCAAAAAAAACCACAAAAAATGCAAAAAAATGCAAAAAAAAACACAAAAAATGCAAAAAAAATGCAAAAAAAACACAAAAAAATGCAAAAAAATGCAAAAAAAATGCAAAAAAACCCACAAAAAAATGCAAAAAACCCCACAAAAAATGCAAAAAAAAATGCAAAAAAACACAAAAAAAATGCAAAAAAATGCAAAAAACCCCAAAAAAATGCAAAAAAAATGCAAAAAAACCCACAAAAAATGCAAAAAAAATGTAAAAAAAATGTAAAAAAAATGCAAAAAAATGCAAAAAAAAATGCAAAAAAAATGCAAAAAAAACCACAAAAAATGCAAAAAATCCCCACAAAAAATGCAAAAAAAAATGCAAAAAAAAACACAAAAAATGCAAAAAAAATGCAAAAAAACACAAAAAAAATGCAAAAAAAATGCAAAAAAAACCCACAAAAAAATGCAAAAAAACCCACAAAAAAATGCAAAAAAAAACACAAAAAATGCAAAAAAAAATGCAAAAAAATACAAAAAAAAACACAAAAAATGCAAAAAAAAATGCAAAAAAATGCAAAAAAAAACACAAAAAATGCAAAAAAAATGCAAAAAAACCACAAAAAATGCAAAAAAAATGTAAAAAAAATGCAAAAAAAATGCAAAAAAATGCAAAAAAAATGCAAAAAAACCCACAAAAAATGCAAAAAAAATGCAAAAAAACCCACAAAAAATGCAAAAAAAATGCAAAAAAACACAAAAAAAATGCAAAAAAAATGCAAAAAAACCCACAAAAAATGCAAAAAAAATGCAAAAAAACCCACAAAAAATGCAAAAAAAATGCAAAAAAACCCACAAAAATGCAAAAAAAATGCAAAAAAATGCAAAAAAAATGCAAAAAAACCCACAAAAAATGCAAAAAAAATGCAAAAAAACCCACAAAAAAATGCAAAAAAAACCCACAAAAAATGCAAAAAAAAATGCAAAAAAAAACACAAAAAATGCAAAAAAAATGTAAAAAAAATGCAAAAAAAATGCAAAAAAATGCAAAAAAACCCACAAAAAATGCAAAAAAAATGCAAAAAAACCCACAAAAAATGCAAAAAACCCCACAAAAAATGCAAAAAAAAATGCAAAAAAACCCACAAAAAATGCAAAAAAAAATGCAAAAAAACACAAAAAAAATGCAAAAAAAATGCAAAAAAATGCAAAAAAAAACACAAAAAATGCAAAAAAATGCAAAAAAAAACCACAAAAAATGCAAAAAAAATGCAAAAAAACCCACAAAAAAATGCAAAAAAAACCACAAAAAATGCAAAAAAAAATGCAAAAAAACACAAAAAAAATGCAAAAAAAATGCAAAAAAAATGCAAAAAATGCAAAAAAAAATGCAAAAAAACCCACAAAAAATGCAAAAAACCCCACAAAAAATGCAAAAAAAATGCAAAAAAACCCACAAAAAATGCAAAAAAAAATGCAAAAAAACACAAAAAAAATGCAAAAAAAATGCAAAAAAATGCAAAAAAAACCACAAAAAATGCAAAAAAATGCAAAAAAAAACACAAAAAATGCAAAAAAAATGCAAAAAAAACACAAAAAAATGCAAAAAAATGCAAAAAAAATGCAAAAAAACCCACAAAAAAATGCAAAAAACCCCACAAAAAATGCAAAAAAAAATGCAAAAAAACACAAAAAAAATGCAAAAAAATGCAAAAAACCCCAAAAAAATGCAAAAAAAATGCAAAAAAACCCACAAAAAATGCAAAAAAAATGTAAAAAAAATGCAAAAAAAATGCAAAAAAATGCAAAAAAAATGCAAAAAAACCCACAAAAAATGCAAAAAAAATGCAAAAAAAACACAAAAAATGCAAAAAAAAATGCAAAAAAACCCACAAAAAATGCAAAAAAAATGCAAAAAACACAAAAAAATGCAAAAAAAAACACAAAAAATGCAAAAAAAATGCAAAAAAACACAAAAAAATGCAAAAAAAATGCAAAAAAAACCCACAAAAAAATGCAAAAAAAAACACAAAAAAATGCAAAAAAAAACACAAAAAATGCAAAAAAAAATGCAAAAAACCCCACAAAAAATGCAAAAAAAAAATGCAAAGAAACCCACAAAAAATGCAAAAAAACCCCACAAAAAATGCAAAAAAACCCACAAAAAATGCAAAAAAAACCCCACAAAAAATGCAAAAAAAATGCAAAAAAAATGCAAAAAAAATGCAAAAAAAATGCAAAAAAACACAAAAAAATGCAAAAAAAATGCAACAAAAAACACAAAAAATGCAAAAAAAATGCAAAAAAAAACACAAAAAATGCAAAAAAAATGCAAAAAAAATGCAAAAAAAACCACAAAAAATGCAAAAAAAAATGCAAAAAAACACAAAAAAAATGCAAAAAAAATGCAAAAAACCCCACAAAAAATGCAAAAAAAATGCAAAAAAAATGCAAAAAAACCCACAAAAAATGCAAAAAAAATGCAAAAAAACCCACAAAAAATGCAAAAAAAATGCAAAAAAACACAAAAAAATGCAAAAAAACCCACAAAAAATGCAAAAAAAAATGCAAAAAAATGCAAAAAAACCCACAAAAAATGCAAAAAAACCCACAAAAAAATGCAAAAAACCCCACAAAAAATGCAAAAAAAAATGAAAAAAAACCCACAAAAAAATGCAAAAAAAAACAAAAAAATGCAAAAAAACCCACAAAAAAATGCAAAAAAAACACAAAAAAATGCAAAAAAAATGGAAAAAAACACAAAAAAAAATGCCAAAAAAATGCAAAAAAAACCACAAAAAATGCAAAAAAAATGCAAAAAAAACCACAAAAAATGCAAAAAAAATGCAAAAAAAACCACAAAAAAATGCAAAAAAATGCAAAAAAAATGCAAAAAAAACACACAAAAAAATGCAAAAAACCCCACAAAAAATGCAAAAAAAAATGCAAAAAAACAAAAAAAATGCAAAAAAAATGCAAAAAAATGCAAAAAACCCCACAAAAAATGCAAAAAAAATGCAAAAAAAATGCAAAAAAATGCAAAAAAAATGCAAAAAAATGCAAAAAACCCCACAAAAAATGCAAAAAAAACCACAAAAAAATGCAAAAAAATGCAAAAAAAATGCAAAAAAAACACACAAAAAAATGCAAAAAACCCCACAAAAAATGCAAAAAAAAATGCAAAAAAACAAAAAAAATGCAAAAAAATGCAAAAAAATGCAAAAAACCCCACAAAAAATGCAAAAAAAATGCAAAAAAAATGCAAAAAAATGCAAAAAAAATGCAAAAAAACCCACAAAAAATGCAAAAAAAATGCAAAAAAAAACACAAAAAATGCAAAAAAAATGCAAAAAAACCCACAAAAATGCAAAAAAAATGCAAAAAAATGCAAAAAAAATGCAAAAAAACCCACAAAAAATGCAAAAAAAATGCAAAAAAAATGCAAAAAAACCCACAAAAAAATGCAAAAAAACCCACAAAAAATGCAAAAAAAAATGCAAAAAAAAACACAAAAAATGCAAAAAAAATGTAAAAAAAATGCAAAAAAAATGCAAAAAAATGCAAAAAAAACCACAAAAAATGCAAAAAAAATGCAAAAAAAACCACAAAAAAATGCAAAAAAAACCACAAAAAATGCAAAAAAAAATGCAAAAAAACACAAAAAAAATGCAAAAAAAATGCAAAAAAAATGCAAAAAATGCAAAAAAAAATGCAAAAAAACCCACAAAAAATGCAAAAAACCCCACAAAAAATGCAAAAAAAAATGCAAAAAAACCCACAAAAAATGCAAAAAAAAATGCAAAAAAACACAAAAAAAATGCAAAAAAAATGCAAAAAAATGCAAAAAAAACCACAAAAAATGCAAAAAAATGCAAAAAAAACCACAAAAAATGCAAAAAAAATGCAAAAAAACCCACAAAAAAATGCAAAAAAACCCACAAAAAATGCAAAAAAAAATGCAAAAAAACACAAAAAAATGCAAAAAAAATGCAAAAAAAATGCAAAAAATGCAAAAAAAAATGCAAAAAAACCCACAAAAAATGCAAAAAACCCCACAAAAAATGCAAAAAAAATGCAAAAAACCCCACAAAAAAACACAAAAAAAATGCAAAAAAAATGCAAAAAAATGCAAAAAAAACACAAAAAATGCAAAAAAAATGCAAAAAAAACCACAAAAAATGCAAAAAAAATGCAAAAAAAACACAAAAAAATGCAAAAAAATGCAAAAAAAATGCAAAAAAAACCCACAAAAAAATGCAAAAAACCCCACAAAAAATGCAAAAAAAATGCAAAAAACCCCAAAAAAATGCAAAAAAAATGCAAAAAAAACCACAAAAAATGCAAAAAAAATGTAAAAAAAATGCAAAAAAAATGCAAAAAAATGCAAAAAAAATGCAAAAAAAACCACAAAAAATGCAAAAAAAATGCAAAAAAAACACAAAAAATGCAAAAAAAATGCAAAAAAACCCACAAAAAATGCAAAAAAAACCCACAAAAAATGCAAAAAAAAATGCAAAAAACACAAAAAAAAACAAAAAATGCAAAAAAAATGCAAAAAAACACAAAAAAATGCAAAAAAAAATGCAAAAAAAACCCACAAAAAATGCAAAAAAAAACACAAAAAAATGCAAAAAAAAACACAAAAAATGCAAAAAAAAATGCAAAAAAATGCAAAAAAAAAAAAAAAAATGCAAAAAAAAATGCAAAAAACCCCACAAAAAATGCAAAAAAAAATGCAAAGAAACCCACAAAAAATGCAAAAAAACCCCACAAAAAAATGCAAAAAAACCCACAAAAAATGCAAAAAAACTCCACAAAAAATGCAAAAAAAATGCAAAAAAAATGCAAAAAAATGCAAAAAAATGCAAAAAAACACAAAAAAAATGCAAAAAAAATGCAACAAAAAACACAAAAAATGCAAAAAAAATGCAAAAAAAACCAAAAAAAATGCAAAAAAAATGCAAAAAAAATGCAAAAAAAACCACAAAAAATGCAAAAAAAAATGCAAAAAAACACAAAAAAAATGCAAAAAAAATGCAAAAAACCCCACAAAAAATGCAAAAAAAATGCAAAAAAAATGCAAAAAAACCCACAAAAAATGCAAAAAAAATGCAAAAAAACCCACAAAAAATGCAAAAAAAATGCAAAAAAACACAAAAAAATGCAAAAAAACCCACAAAAAATGCAAAAAAAAATGCAAAAAAACACAAAAAAATGCAAAAAAACCCACAAAAAATGCAAAAAAACCCACAAAAAAATGCAAAAAAACCCACAAAAAATGCAAAAAAAAATGAAAAAAAACCCACAAAAAAATGCAAAAAAAAACAAAAAAATGCAAAAAACCTCACAAAAAAATGCAAAAAAAACACAAAAAAATGCAAAAAAAATGGAAAAAAACACAAAAAAAAATGTAAAAAAAATGCAAAAAAAAACACAAAAAATGCAAAAAAAAATGCAAAAAAAATGCAAAAAAACCCACAAAAAATGCAAAAAAAAATGCAAAAAAACACAAAAAAAATGCAAAAAAAATGCAAAAAAATGCAAAAAAAACCACAAAAAATGCAAAAAAAATGCAAAAAAAAACACAAAAAATGCAAAAAAAATGCAAAAAAAACCACAAAAAAATGCAAAAAAATGCAAAAAAATGCAAAAAAAAACCACAAAAAAATGCAAAAAACCCCACAAAAAATGCAAAAAAAAATGCAAAAAAACACAAAAAAATGCAAAAAAAATGCAAAAAAATGCAAAAAACCCCACAAAAAATGCAAAAAAATGCAAAAAAAACCACAAAAAATGCAAAAAAAATGTAAAAAAAATGCAAAAAAAATGCAAAAAAATGCAAAAAAAATGCAAAAAAACCCACAAAAAATGCAAAAAAAATGCAAAAAAAATGCAAAAAAATGCAAAAAAAATGCAAAAAAACCCACAAAAAAATGCAAAAAACCCCACAAAAAATGCAAAAAACCCCACAAAAAATGCAAAAAAAATGCAAAAAAACACGAAAAAAATGCAAAAAAAATGCAAAAAAACCACAAAAAATGCAAAAAAAATGTAAAAAAAATGCAAAAAAAATGCAAAAAAATGCAAAAAAAATGCAAAAAAACCCACAAAAAATGCAAAAAAAATGCAAAAAAACCCACAAAAAATGCAAAAAAAATGCAAAAAAACAAAAAAAATGCAAAAAAAATGCAAAAAAACCCACAAAAAATGCAAAAAAACCCACAAAAAATGCAAAAAAAATGCAAAAAACCCCACAAAAATGCAAAAAAAATGCAAAAAAATGCAAAAAAAATGCAAAAAAACCACAAAAAATGCAAAAAAAATGCAAAAAAAATGCAAAAAAACCCACAAAAAAATGCAAAAAAACCCACAAAAAATGCAAAAAAAAATGCAAAAAAAAACACAAAAAATGCAAAAAAAATGTAAAAAAAATGCAAAAAAAATGCAAAAAAATGCAAAAAAAAACCACAAAAAATGCAAAAAAAATGCAAAAAAACCCACAAAAAAATGCAAAAAAACCGACAAAAATGCAAAAAAAAATGCAAAAAAACACAAAAAAAATGCAAAAAAAATGCAAAAAAAATGCAAAAAATGCAAAAAAAAATGCAAAAAAACCCACAAAAAATGCAAAAAAAATGCAAAAAAATGCAAAAAAAACCCCAAAAATGCAAAAAAATGCAAAAAACCCCACAAAAAATGCAAAAAAAATGCAAAAAAACCCACAAAAAATGCAAAAAAAATGCAAAAAAAATGCAAAAAACCCCACAAAAAATGCAAAAAAAATGCAAAAAAAATGCAAAAAAACCCACAAAAATGCAAAAAAAATGCAAAAAAAACCACAAAAAATGCAAAAAAAATGCAGAAAACCCCACAAAAATGCAAAAAAAATGCAAAAAAACCCCCAAAAAATGCAAAAAAAATGCAAAAAAACCCACAAAAAATGCAAAAAAAATGCAAAAAAAATGCAAAAAAAATGCAGAAAACCCCACAAAAAATGCAAAAAAAATGCAAAAAAAATGCAAAAAAACCCACAAAAAATGCAAAAAAAATGCAAAAAAAACCACAAAAAAATGCAAAAAAACCCACAAAAAAATGCAATAAACCCCACAAAAAATGCAAAAAAAATGCAAAAAAAATGCAAAAAAAATGCAAAAAACCCCACAAAAAATGCAAAAAAAATGCAAAAAAATCCACAAAAAATGCAAAAAAACCCCACAAAAAAATGCAAAAAAACCCACAAAAAATGCAAAAAAAACACAAAAAAATGCAAAAAAAATGCAAAAAAACCCACAAAAAAATGCAAAAAAACACAAAAAAATGCAAAAAACCCCACAAAAAATGCAAAAAAAATGCAAAAAAACACAAAAAAATGCAAAAAAAAACACAAAAAAAACCCACAAAAAAATGCAAAAAAACCCACAAAAAAATGCAAAAAAAACACAAAAAAATGCAAAAAAAAATGCAAAAAAAACCCACAAAAAAATGCAAAAAAACACAAAAAAATGCAAAAAAAAATGCAAAAAAACACAAAAAAAATGCAAAAAAAATGCAAAAAAAAAACACAAAAAATGCAAAAAAAATGCAAAAAAACCCACAAAAAAATGCAAAAAAAACCCACAAAAAATGCAAAAAAAAATGCAAAAACCCCACAAAAAATGCAAAAAAAATGCAAAAAAAATGCAAAAAAAATGCAAAAAAATCCACAAAAAATGCAAAAAAAAACCACAAAAAAATGCAAAAAAACCCACAAAAAATGCAAAAAAAACACAAAAAAATGCAAAAAAACACAAAAAAATGCAAAAAACCCCACAAAAAATGCAAAAAAAATGCAAAAAAAACACAAAAAAATGCAAAAAAAAACACAAAAAAAACCCACAAAAAAATGCAAAAAAACCCACAAGAAAATGCAAAAAAAACACAAAAAAATGCAAAAAAAATGCAAAAAAAACCCACAAAAAAATGCAAAAAAACACAAAAAATGCAAAAAAAAATGCAAAAAAATGCAAAAAAAAATGCAAAAAAAATGCAAAAAAAAACACAAAAAATGCAAAAAAAATGCAAAAAACCCCACAAAAAAATGCAAAAAAACCCACAAAAAATGCAAAAAAAAATGCAAAAAAAATGCAAAAAAAATGCAAAAAAAATGCAAAAAAAATGCAAAAAACCCCACAAAAAATGCAAAAAAAATGCAAAAAAAATGCAAAAAAAACCCCAAAAATGCAAAAAAAAATGCAAAAAAAATGCAAAAAACCCCACAAAAAATGCAAAAAAAATGCAAAAAAAATGCAAAAAACCCCACAAAAAATGCAAAAAAAATGCAAAAAAAATGCAAAAAAACCCACAAAAATGCAAAAAAAATGCAAAAAAAACCACAAAAAATGCAAAAAAAATGCAGAAAACCCCACAAAAATGCAAAAAAAATGCAAAAAAACCCCCAAAAAATGCAAAAAAACACAAAAAAAATGCAAAAAAAATGCAAAAAAAAAACACAAAAAATGCAAAAAAAATGCAAAAAAACCCACAAAAAATGCAAAAAAAACCCACAAAAAATGCAAAAAAAAATGCAAAAAAACACAAAAAATGCAAAAAAAATGCAAAAAAAATGCAAAAAAATGCAAAAAACCCCAAAAAAAATGCAAAAAAAATGCAAAAAACCCCACAAAAAATGCAAAAAAATGCAAAAAAAAATGCAAAAAAACCCACAAAAAATGCAAAAAAATGCAAAAAAAATGCAAAAAAAACCACAAAAAATGCAAAAAAAAATGCAAAAAAACACAAAAAAAATGCAAAAAAAATGCAAAAAAACCCACAAAAAATGCAAAAAAAATGCAAAAAACCCCACAAAAAATGCAAAAAAAATGCAAAAAAACCCACAAAAAATGCAAAAAAAATGCAAAAAAATGCAAAAAAAATGCAAAAAAAATGCAAAAAAAAACACAAAAAATGCAAAAAAAATGCAAAAAACCCCACAAAAAAATGCAAAAAAACCCACAAAAAATGCAAAAAAAAATGCAAAAAAAATGCAAAAAAAATGCAAAAAAAATGCAAAAAAAATGCAAAAAACCCCACAAAAAATGCAAAAAAAATGCAAAAAAAATGCAAAAAAAACCCCAAAAATGCAAAAAAAAATGCAAAAAACCCCACAAAAAATGCAAAAAAAATGCAAAAAAACCCACAAAAAATGCAAAAAAAATGCAAAAAAAATGCAAAAAACCCCACAAAAAATGCAAAAAAAATGCAAAAAAAATGCAAAAAAACCCACAAAAATGCAAAAAAAATGCAAAAAAAACCACAAAAAATGCAAAAAAAATGCAGAAAACCCCACAAAAATGCAAAAAAAATGCAAAAAAACCCCCAAAAAAATGCAAAAAAAATGCAAAAAAACCCACAAAAAATGCAAAAAAAATGCAAAAAAAATGCAAAAAAAATGCAGAAAACCCCACAAAAAATGCAAAAAAAATGCAAAAAAAATGCAAAAAAACCCACAAAAAAATGCAATAAACCCCACAAAAAATGCAAAAAAAATGCAAAAAAAATGCAGAAAACCCCACAAAAAATGCAAAAAAAATGCAAAAAAAACCACAAAAAAATGCAAAAAAACCCACAAAAAAATGCAATAAACCCCACAAAAAATGCAAAAAAAATGCAAAAAAAATGCAAAAAAAATGCAAAAAACCCCACAAAAAATGCAAAAAAAATGCAAAAAAATCCACAAAAAATGCAAAAAAAACCCACAAAAAAATGCAAAAAAACCCACAAAAAATGCAAAAAAAACACAAAAAAATGCAAAAAAAAATGCAAAAAAACCCACAAAAAAATGCAAAAAAACACAAAAAAATGCAAAAAACCCCACAAAAAATGCAAAAAAAATGCAAAAAAACACAAAAAAATGCAAAAAAAAACACAAAAAAAACCCACAAAAAAATGCAAAAAAACCCACAAAAAAATGCAAAAAAAACACAAAAAAATGCAAAAAAAAATGCAAAAAAAACCCACAAAAAAATGCAAAAAAACACAAAAAAATGCAAAAAAAAATGCAAAAAAACACAAAAAAAATGCAAAAAAAATGCAAAAAAAAAACACAAAAAATGCAAAAAAAATGCAAAAAAACCCACAAAAAAATGCAAAAAAAACCCACAAAAAATGCAAAAAAAAATGCAAAAAAACACAAAAAATGCAAAAAAAATGCAAAAAAAATGCAAAAAAATGCAAAAAACCCCAAAAAAAATGCAAAAAAAATGCAAAAAACCCCACAAAAAATGCAAAAAAATGCAAAAAAAAATGCAAAAAAACCCACAAAAAATGCAAAAAAATGCAAAAAAAATGCAAAAAAACCCACAAAAAATGCAAAAAAAAATGCAAAAAAACACAAAAAAAATGCAAAAAAAATGCAAAAAAACCCACAAAAAATGCAAAAAAAATGCAAAAAAACCCACAAAAAATGCAAAAAAAATGCAAAAAAACCCACAAAAAATGCAAAAAAAATGCAAAAAAACCCACAAAAAAATGCAAAAAAAACACAAAAAAATGCAAAAAAAATGCAAAAAAAACCCACAAAAAAATGCAAAAAAACACAAAAAATGCAAAAAAAAATGCAAAAAAATGCCAAAAAAATGCAAAAAAAATGCAAAAAAAAACACAAAAAATGCAAAAAAAATGCAAAAAACCCCACAAAAAAATGCAAAAAAACCCACAAAAAATGCAAAAAAAAATGCAAAAAAAATGCAAAAAAAATGCAAAAAAAATGCAAAAAAAATGCAAAAAACCCCACAAAAAATGCAAAAAAAATGCAAAAAAAATGCAAAAAAAACCCCAAAAATGCAAAAAAAATGCAAAAAAACCCACAAAAAAATGCAATAAACCCCACAAAAAATGCAAAAAAAATGCAAAAAAAATGCAAAAAAAACCACAAAAAAATGCAAAAAAACCCACAAAAAAATGCAATAAACCCCACAAAAAATGCAAAAAAAATGCAAAAAAAATGCAAAAAACCCCACAAAAAATGCAAAAAAAATGCAAAAAAATCCACAAAAAATGCAAAAAAAACCCACAAAAAAATGCAAAAAAACCCACAAAAAATGCAAAAAAAACACAAAAAAATGCAAAAAAAATGCAAAAAAACCCACAAAAAAATGCAAAAAAACACAAAAAAATGCAAAAAACCCCACAAAAAATGCAAAAAAAATGCAAAAAAACACAAAAAAATGCAAAAAAAACCACAAAAAAAACCCACAAAAAAATGCAAAAAAACCCACAAAAAAATGCAAAAAAAACACAAAAAAATGCAAAAAAAAATGCAAAAAAAATGCAAAAAAATGCAAAAAACCCCCAAAAAAATGCAAAAAGAATGCAAAAAACCCCACAAAAAATGCAAAAAAATGCAAAAAAAAATGCAAAAAAACCCACAAAAAATGCAAAAAAATGCAAAAAAAATGCAAAAAAAACCACAAAAAATGCAAAAAAAAATGCAAAAAAACACAAAAAAAATGCAAAAAAAAATGCAAAAAAACCCACAAAAAATGCAAAAAAAATGCAAAAAAACCCACAAAAAATGCAAAAAAAATGCAAAAAAACCCACAAAAAATGCAAAAAAAATGCAAAAAAATGCAAAAAAAATGCAAAAAACCCCACAAAAAATGCAAAAAAAATGCAAAAAAAATGCAAAAAAACCCACAAAAAATGCAAAAAAAAAAGCAAAAAAACACAAAAAAAATGCAAAAAAAATGCAAAAAAACCCACAAAAAATGCAAAAAAAATGCAAAAAAAATCACAAAAAATGCAAAAAAAATGCAAAAAAACCCACAAAAAATGCAATAAACCCCACAAAAAATGCAAAAAAAATGCAAAAAAAATGCAAAAAAAATGCAAAAAACCCCACAAAAAATGCAAAAAAAATGCAAAAAAATCCACAAAAAATGCAAAAAAAACCCACAAAAAAATGCAAAAAAACCCACAAAAAATGCAAAAAAAACACAAAAAAATGCAAAAAAAATGCAAAAAAACCCACAAAAAAATGCAAAAAAACACAAAAAAATGCAAAAAACCCCACAAAAAATGCAAAAAAAATGCAAAAAAACACAAAAAAATGCAAAAAAAAACACAAAAAAAACCCACAAAAAAATGCAAAAAAACCCACAAAAAAATGCAAAAAAAACACAAAAAAATGCAAAAAAAAATGCAAAAAAAACCCACAAAAAAATGCAAAAAAACACAAAAAAATGCAAAAAAAAATGCAAAAAAACAAAAAAAATGCAAAAAAAATGCAAAAAAAAAACACAAAAAATGCAAAAAAAATGCAAAAAAACCCACAAAAAAATGCAAAAAAAACCCACAAAAAATGCAAAAAAAAATGCAAAAAAACACAAAAAATGCAAAAAAAATGCAAAAAAAATGCAAAAAAATGCAAAAAACCCCCAAAAAAATGCAAAAAAAATGCAAAAAACCCCACAAAAAATGCAAAAAAATGCAAAAAAAAATGCAAAAAAACCCACAAAAAATGCAAAAAAATGCAAAAAAAATGCAAAAAAAACCACAAAAAATGCAAAAAAAAATGCAAAAAAACACAAAAAAAATGCAAAAAAAAATGCAAAAAAACCCACAAAAAATGCAAAAAAAATGCAAAAAACCCCACAAAAAATGCAAAAAAAATGCAAAAAAATCCACAAAAAATGCAAAAAAAACCCACAAAAAAATGCAAAAAAACCCACAAAAAATGCAAAAAAAACACAAAAAAATGCAAAAAAAATGCAAAAAAACCCACAAAAAAATGCAAAAAAACACAAAAAAATGCAAAAAACCCCACAAAAAATGCAAAAAAAATGCAAAAAAACACAAAAAAATGCAAAAAAAAACACAAAAAAAACCCACAAAAAAATGCAAAAAAACCCACAAAAAAATGCAAAAAAAACACAAAAAAATGCAAAAAAAAATGCAAAAAAAACCCACAAAAAAATGCAAAAAAACACAAAAAAATGCAAAAAAAAATGCAAAAAAACAAAAAAAATGCAAAAAAAATGCAAAAAAAAAACACAAAAAATGCAAAAAAAATGCAAAAAAACCCACAAAAAAATGCAAAAAAACCCCACAAAAAATGCAAAAAAAAATGCAAAAAAACACAAAAAATGCAAAAAAAATGCAAAAAAAATGCAAAAAAATGCAAAAAACCCCAAAAAAAATGCAAAAAAAATGCAAAACACCCCACAAAAAATGCAAAAAAATGCAAAAAAAAATGCAAAAAAACCCACAAAAAATGCAAAAAAATGCAAAAAAAATGCAAAAAAAACCACAAAAAATGCAAAAAAAAATGCAAAAAAACACAAAAAAAATGCAAAAAAAAATGCAAAAAAACCCACAAAAAATGCAAAAAAAATGCAAAAAAACCCACAAAAAATGCAAAAAAAATGCAAAAAAACCCACAAAAAATGCAAAAAAAATGCAAAAAAATGCAAAAAAAATGCAAAAAACCCCACAAAAAATGCAAAAAAAATGCAAAAAAAATGCAAAAAAACCCACAAAAAATGCAAAAAAAAAAGCAAAAAAACACAAAAAAAATGCAAAAAAAATGCAAAAAAACCCACAAAAAATGCAAAAAAAATGCAAAAAAAATCACAAAAAATGCAAAAAAAATGCAAAAAAACCCACAAAAAATGCAAAAAAAATGCAAAAAAAATGCAAAAAAACCCACAAAAAATGCAAAAAAAATGCAAAATAACCCACAAAAAATGCAAAAAAAATGCAAAAAAAATGCAAAAAAAATGCAGAAAACCCCACAAAAATGCAAAAAAAATGCAAAAAAACCCACAAAAAATGCAAAAAAAATGCAAAAAAAACCACAAAAAAATGCAAAAAAACCCACAAAAAAATGCAAAAAACCCCACAAAAAATGCAAAAAAAATGCAAAAAAAATGCAAAAAACCCCACAAAAAATGCAAAAAAAATCCACAAAAAATGCAAAAAAAACCCACAAAAAAATGCAAAAAAACCCACAAAAAATGCAAAAAAAACACAAAAAAATGCAAAAAAAATGCAAAAAAACCCACAAAAAAATGCAAAAAAACACAAAAAAATGCAAAAAACCCCACAAAAAATGCAAAAAAAATGCAAAAAAACACAAAAAAATGCAAAAAAAAACACAAAAAAAACCCACAAAAAAATGCAAAAAAACCCACAAAAAAATGCAAAAAAAACACAAAAAAATGCAAAAAAAATGCAAAAAAAACCCACAAAAAAATGCAAAAAAACACAAAAAAATGCAAAAAAAAATGCAAAAAAACACAAAAAAAATGCAAAAAAAATGCAAAAAAAAAACACAAAAAATGCAAAAAAAATGCAAAAAAACCCACAAAAAAATGCAAAAAAAACCCACAAAAAATGCAAAAAAAAATGCAAAAAAACACAAAAAAATGCAAAAAAAATGCAAAAAAAATGCAAAAAAATGCAAAAAACCCCACAAAAAATGCAAAAAAAATGCAAAAAAACCCACAAAAAATGCAAAAAAAATGCAAAAAAAAATGCAAAAAAAATGCAAAAAACCCCACAAAAAATGCAAAAAAAATGCAAAAAAACCCACAAAAAAATGCAAAAAAACCCACAAAAAAATGCAAAAAAAACACAAAAAAATGCAAAAAAAATGCAAAAAAAACCCACAAAAAAATGCAAAAAAACACAAAAAATGCAAAAAAAAATGCAAAAAAACACAAAAAAAATGCAAAAAAAATGCAAAAAAAAACACAAAAAATGCAAAAAAAATGCAAAAAAATCCACAAAAAATGCAAAAAAAACCCACAAAAAAATGTAAAAAAACCCACAAAAAATGCAAAAAAAACACAAAAAAATGCAAAAAAACACAAAAAAATGCAAAAAAAAATGCAAAAAAACACAAAAAAAATGCAAAAAAAATGCAAAAAAAAAACACAAAAAATGCAAAAAAAATGCAAAAAAACCCACAAAAAAATGCAAAAAAAACCCACAAAAAATGCAAAAAAAAATGCAAAAAAACACAAAAAAATGCAAAAAAAATGCAAAAAAAATGCAAAAAAATGCAAAAAACCCCACAAAAAATGCAAAAAAAATGCAAAAAAACCCACAAAAAATGCAAAAAAAATGCAAAAAAAAATGCAAAAAA
Organism: Zingel zingel; assembly: GCA_023566125.1. Lineage (NCBI taxonomy): Eukaryota > Metazoa > Chordata > Actinopteri > Perciformes > Percidae > Zingel > Zingel zingel. The sequence continues at coordinate 22,942 of JAKRKW010000240.1, forward strand.
AATGCAAAAAACCCCACAAAAAATGCAAAAAAAATGCAAAAAAACCCACAAAAAATGCAAAAAAAATGCAAAAAAAATGCAAAAAAACCCCACAAAAAATGCAAAAAAAATGCAAAAAAAAAAGCAAAAAAACCCACAAAAAATGCAAAAAAAATGCAAAAAAAATGCAAAAAAAACCACAAAAAATGCAAAAAAAAATGCAAAAAAACACAAAAAAAATGCAAAAAAAATGCAAAAAAACCCACAAAAAATGCAAAAAAAATGCAAAAAAACCCACAAAAAATGCAAAAAAAATGCAAAAAAACCCACAAAAAATGCAAAAAAAACACAAAAAAATGCAAAAAACCCCACAAAAAATGCAAAAAAAATGCAAAAAAACACAAAAAAATGCAAAAAAAAACACAAAAAAAACCCACAAAAAAATGCAAAAAAACCCACAAAAAAATGCAAAAAAAACACAAAAAAATGCAAAAAAAAATGCAAAAAAAACCCACAAAAAAATGCAAAAAAACACAAAAAAATGCAAAAAAAAATGCAAAAAAACACAAAAAAAATGCAAAAAAAATGCAAAAAAAAAAACACAAAAAATGCAAAAAAAATGCAAAAAAACCCACAAAAAAATGCAAAAAAAACCCACAAAAAATGCAAAAAAAAAATGCAAAAAAACACAAAAAATGCAAAAAAAATGCAAAAAAAATGCAAAAAAATGCAAAAAACCCCAAAAAAAATGCAAAAAAAATGCAAAAAACCCCACAAAAAATGCAAAAAAATGCAAAAAAAAATGCAAAAAAACCCACAAAAAATGCAAAAAAATGCAAAAAAAATGCAAAAAAACCCACAAAAAATGCAAAAAAAAATGCAAAAAAACACAAAAAAAATGCAAAAAAAATGCAAAAAAACCCACAAAAAATGCAAAAAAAATGCAAAAAAACCCACAAAAAATGCAAAAAAAATGCAAAAAAACCCACAAAAAATGCAAAAAAAATGCAAAAAACCCCACAAAAAATGCAAAAAAAATGCAAAAAAAATGCAAAAAAAACCACAAAAAATGCAAAAAAAAATGCAAAAAAACAAAAAAAATGCAAAAAAAATGCAAAAAAACCCACAAAAAATGCAAAAAAAATCACAAAAAATGCAAAAAAAATGCAAAAAAACCCACAAAAAATGCAAAAAAAATGCAAAAAAAATGCAAAAAAACCCACAAAAAATGCAAAAAAAATGCAAAATAACCCACAAAAAATGCAAAAAAAATGCAAAAAAAATGCAAAAAAAATGCAGAAAACCCCACAAAAATGCAAAAAAAATGCAAAAAAACCCACAAAAAATGCAAAAAAAATGCAAAAAAAACCACAAAAAAATGCAAAAAAACCCACAAAAAAATGCAAAAAACCCCACAAAAAATGCAAAAAAAATGCAAAAAAAATGCAAAAAACCCCACAAAAAATGCAAAAAAAATCCACAAAAAATGCAAAAAAAACCCACAAAAAAATGCAAAAAAACCCACAAAAAATGCAAAAAAAACACAAAAAAATGCAAAAAAAATGCAAAAAAACCCACAAAAAAATGCAAAAAAACACAAAAAAATGCAAAAAACCCCACAAAAAATGCAAAAAAAATGCAAAAAAACACAAAAAATGCAAAAAAAAACACAAAAAAAACCCACAAAAAAATGCAAAAAAACCCACAAAAAAATGCAAAAAAAACACAAAAAAATGCAAAAAAAATGCAAAAAAAACCCACAAAAAAATGCAAAAAAACACAAAAAATGCAAAAAAAAATGCAAAAAAACACAAAAAAAATGCAAAAAAAATGCAAAAAAAAACACAAAAAATGCAAAAAAAATGCAAAAAAATCCACAAAAAATGCAAAAAAAACCCACAAAAAAATGTAAAAAAACCCACAAAAAATGCAAAAAAAACACAAAAAAATGCAAAAAAAATGCAAAAAAACCCATAAAAAAATGCAAAAAAACACAAAAAAATGCAAAAAAAAACACAAAAAAAACCCACAAAAAAATGCAAAAAAACCCACAAAAAAATGCAAAAAAAACACAAAAAAATGCAAAAAAAATGCAAAAAAAACCCACAAAAAAATGCAAAAAAACACAAAAAAATGCAAAAAAAAATGCAAAAAAACACAAAAAAAATGCAAAAAAAATGCAAAAAAAAAACACAAAAAATGCAAAAAAAATGCAAAAAAACCCACAAAAAAATGCAAAAAAAAACCCACAAAAAATGCAAAAAAAAATGCAAAAAAACACAAAAAAATGCAAAAAAAATGCAAAAAAAATGCAAAAAAATGCAAAAAACCCCACAAAAAATGCAAAAAAAATGCAAAAAAACCCACAAAAAATGCAAAAAAAATGCAAAAAAAAATGCAAAAAAAATGCAAAAAACCCCACAAAAAATGCAAAAAAAATGCAAAAAAACCCACAAAAAAATGCAAAAAAACCCACAAAAAAATGCAAAAAAAACACAAAAAAATGCAAAAAAAATGCAAAAAAAACCCACAAAAAAATGCAAAAAAACACAAAAAATGCAAAAAAAAATGCAAAAAAACCCACAAAAAATGCAAAAAAAATGCAAAAAAAACCACAAAAAAATGCAAAAAAACCCACAAAAAAATGCAAAAAACCCCACAAAAAATGCAAAAAAAATGCAAAAAAAATGCAAAAAACCCCACAAAAAATGCAAAAAACATGCAAAAAAATCCACAAAAAATGCAAAAAAAACCCACAAAAAAATGCAAAAAAACCCACAAAAATGCAAAAAAAACACAAAAAAATGCAAAAAAAATGCAAAAAAACCCACAAAAAAATGCAAAAAAACACAAAAAAATGCAAAAAACCCCACAAAAAATGCAAAAAAAATGCAAAAAAACACAAAAAAATGCAAAAAAAAACACAAAAAAACCCCACAAAAAAATGCAAAAAAACCCACAAAAAAATGCAAAAAAAACACAAAAAAATGCAAAAAAAATGCAAAAAAAACCCACAAAAAAATGCAAAAAAACACAAAAAATGCAAAAAAAAATGCAAAAAAAATGCAAAAAAAACCCACAAAAAATGCAAAAAAAACACAAAAAAATGCAAAAAAAATGCAAAAAAACCCACAAAAAAATGCAAAAAAACACAAAAAAATGCAAAAAACCCCACAAAAAATGCAAAAAAAATGCAAAAAAACACAAAAAAAATGCAAAAAAACCCACAAAAAAATGCAAAAAAAACACAAAAAAATGCAAAAAAAAATGCAAAAAAAAACCACAAAAAAATGCAAAAAAACACAAAAAAATGCAAAAAAAATGCAAAAAAACACAAAAAAAATGCAAAAAAAATGCAAAAAAAAAACACAAAAAATGCAAAAAAAATGCAAAAAAAACCCCACAAAAAAATGCAAAAAAAATGCAAAAAAAAATGCAAAAAAACCCACAAAAAATGCAAAAAAAATGCAAAAAAAATGCAAAAAAACACAAAAAAAATGCAAAAAAAACCACAAAAAAACCCCACAAAAAAATGCAAAAAAACCCACAAAAAAATGCAAAAAAAACACAAAAAAATGCAAAAAAAATGCAAAAAAAAACCACAAAAAAATGCAAAAAAACACAAAAAAATGCAAAAAAAATGCAAAAAAACACAAAAAAAATGCAAAAAAAATGCAAAAAAAAAACACAAAAAATGCAAAAAAAATGCAAAAAAAACCCCACAAAAAAATGCAAAAAAAATGCAAAAAAAAATGCAAAAAAACCCACAAAAAATGCAAAAAAAATGCAAAAAAAATGCAAAAAAAAACACAAAAAATGCAAAAAAAAATGCAAAAAAACACAAAAAAAATGCAAAAAAAATGCAAAAAAACCCACAAAAAATGCAAAAAAAATGCAAAAAAACCCACAAAAAATGCAAAAAAAAATTCAAAAAAACCCACAAAAAATGCAAAAAAAATGCAAAAAAAATGCAAAAAAAATGCAAAAAACCCCACAAAAAATGCAAAAAAAATGCAAAAAAAATGCAAAAAAAACCACAAAAAATGCAAAAGAAAATGCAAAAAAACACAAAAAAAATGCAAAAAAAATGCAAAAAAACCCACAAAAAATGCAAAAAAAATGCAAAAAAACCCACAAAAAATGCAAAAAAAATGCAAAAAAACCCACAAAAAATGCAAAAAAAATGCAAAAAAAATGCAAAAAAAATGCAGAAAACCCCACAAAAAATGCAAAAAAAATGCAAAAAAAATGCAAAAAATGCAAAAAAAATGCAAAAAAATCCACAAAAAATGCAAAAAAAAACCACAAAAAAAATGCAAAAAAACCCACAAAAAAAGCAAAAAAAACACAAAAAAATGCAAAAAAACCCACAAAAAAATGCAAAAAAACACAAAAAAATGCAAAAAACCCCACAAAAAATGCAAAAAAAATGCAAAAAAACACAAAAAAATGCAAAAAAAAACACAAAAAAACCCACAAAAAAATGCAAAAAAACCCACAAAAAAATGCAAAAAAAACACAAAAAAATGCAAAAAAAATGCAAAAAAAACCCACAAAAAAATGCAAAAAAACACAAAAAAATGCAAAAAAAATGCAAAAAAACCCCACAAAAAATGCAAAAAAAAATGCAAAAAAACAAAAAAAATGCAAAAAAAATGCAAAAAAAATGCAAAAAAATGCAAAAAACCCCACAAAAAATGCAAAAAAAATGCAAAAAAACCCACAAAAAATGCAAAAAAAATGCAAAAAACCTCACAAAAAATGCAAAAAAAATGCAAAAAAACCCACAAAAAATGCAAAAAAAATGCAAAAAAAATGCAAAAAACCCCACAAAAAATGCAAAAAAAATGCAAAAAAAAATGCAAAAAAACCCACAAAAAATGCAAAAAAAATGCAAAAAAAACCACAAAAAATGCAAAAAAAAATGCAAAAAAACACAAAAAAAATGCAAAAAAACCCACAAAAAATGCAAAAAAAATGCAAAAAAAAACCCACAAAAAATGCAAAAAAAATGCAAAAAAAATGCAAAAAAAATGCAAAAAACCCCACAAAAAATGCAAAAAAAATGCAAAAAAAATGCAAAAAATGCAAAAAAAATGCAAAAAAATCCACAAAAAATGCAAAAAAACACAAAAAAAATGCAAAAAAACCCACAAAAAATGCAAAAAAAACACAAAAAAATCCAAAAAAAATGCAAAAAAAACCCACAAAAAAATGCAAAAAACCCCACAAAAAATGCAAAAAAAATGCAAAAAAACACAAAAAAATGCAAAAAAAAACACAAAAAAAACCCACAAAAAAATGCAAAAAAACCCACAAAAAAATGCAAAAAAAACACAAAAAAATGCAAAAAAAACCCACAAAAAAATGCAAAAAAACACAAAAAATGCAAAAAAAAATGCAAAAAAACACAAAAAAAATGCAAAAAAAATGCAAAAAAAAACACAAAAAATGCAAAAAAAATGCAAAAAAAACCACAAAAAATGCAAAAAAAAATGCAAAAAAACAAAAAAAATGCAAAAAAACCCACAAAAAATGCAAAAAAATGCAAAAAAACCCACAAAAAATGCAAAAAAAATGCAAAAAAAATGCAAAAAAAATGCAAAAAACCCCACAAAAAATGCAAAAAAAATGCAAAAAAAATGCAAAAAAACCCACAAAAAATGCAAAAAAAAATGCAAAAAAACCCACAAAAAAATTCAAAAAAAAATGCAAAAAAACACAAAAAAATGCAAAAAAAACACAAAAAAAATGCAAAAAAACCCACAAAAAATGCAAAAAAAATGCAAAAAAACCCACAAAAAAATGCAAAAAAAATGCAAAAAAACCCAAAAAAAATGCAAAAAAAATGCAAAAAAATGCAAAAAAAATTCAAAAAAACCCACAAAAAAATGCAAAAAAACCCACAAAAAATGCAAAAAAAACACAAAAAAATGCAAAAAAACCCCACAAAAAAATGCAAAAAAACACAAAAAATGCAAAAAAAAATGCAAAAAAACACAAAAAAAATGCAAAAAAATGCAAAAAAAAACACAAAAAATGCAAAAAAAATGCAAAAAACCCCACAAAAAAATGCAAAAAAACCCCACAAAAAATGCAAAAAAAAAAGCAAAAAAACACAAAAAAAATGCAAAAAAAATGCAAAAAAAATGCAAAAAACCCCACAAAAAATGCAAAAAAAATGCAAAAAAACCCACAAAAAATGCAAAAAAAATGCAAAAAAACCCACAAAAAATGCAAAAAAATGCAAAAAAAATGCAAAAAAAATGCAAAAAAACCCACAAAAAATGCAAAAAAAAATGCAAAAAAAACCACAAAAAAATGCAAAAAACCCACAAAAAAATGCAAAAAACCCCACAAAAAATGCAAAAAAAATGCAAAAAAAATGCAAAAAACCCCACAAAAAATGCAAAAAAAAATGCAAAAAAAATGCAAAAAAAATCCACAAAAATCCACAAAAAATGCAAAAAAAAACCACAAAAAAATGCAAAAAATGCAAAAAAAACACAAAAAAATGCAAAAAAAACACAAAAAAATGCAAAAAACCCCACAAAAAATGCAAAAAAAATGCAAAAAAAATGCAAAAAAAACACAAAAAAATGCAAAAAAAAACACAAAAAAAACCCACAAAAAAATGCAAAAAAACCCACAAAAAATGCAAAAAAAACACAAAAAAATGCAAAAAAAAATGCAAAAAAAACCCACAAAAAAATGCAAAAAAACACAAAAAATGCAAAAAAAAATGCAAAAAAACACAAAAAAATGCAAAAAAAATGCAAAAAAAAACACAAAAAATGCAAAAAAATGCAAAAAACCCCACAAAAAATGCAAAAAAAATGCAAAAAAACCCACAAAAAATGAAAAAAAAAATGCAAAAAAAATGCAAAAAAAATGCAAAAAACCCCACAAAAAATGCAAAAAAAATGCAAAAAAAATGCAAAAAACCCCACAAAAAATGCAAAAAAAATGCAAAAAAAAACACAAAAAATGCAAAAAAATGCAAAAAAATGCAAAAAAAACCCACAAAAAAATGCAAAAAAACCCACAAAAAATGCAAAAAAAATGCAAAAAAACACAAAAAAAACACAAAAAAAATGCAAAAAAAATGCAAAAAAAACCACAAAAATGCAAAAAAAATGTAAAAAAAATGCAAAAAAATGCAAAAAAATGCAAAAAAAATGCAAAAAAACCCACAAAAAAATGCAAAAAACCCCACAAAAAATGCAAAAAAAATGCAAAAAAACACAAAAAAAATGCAAAAAAAAACACAAAAAATGCAAAAAAAATGCAAAAAAAATGCAAAAAAAAACACAAAAAATGCAAAAAAAATGCAAAAAAACCCACAAAAAAATGCAAAAAAACCCACAAAAAATGCAAAAAAAATGAAAAAAACAAAAAAAATGCAAAAAACCCCACAAAAAATGCAAAAAAAATGCAAAAAAAATGCAAACAAACCCACAAAAAAATGCAAAAAAATACAAAAAATGCAAAAAAAAATGCAAAAAAACACAAAAAAAATGCAAAAAAATGCAAAAAAAAACACAAAAAATGCAAAAAAAATGCAAAAAACCCCACAAAAAAATGCAAAAAAACCCCACAAAAAATGTAAAAAAAAAAGCAAAAAAACACAAAAAAAATGCAAAAAAAATGCAAAAAACCCCACAAAAAATGCAAAAAAAATGCAAAAAAACCCACAAAAAATGCAAAAAAAATGCAAAAAAACCCACAAAAAATGCAAAAAAATGCAAAAAAAATGCAAAAAAACCCACAAAATATGCAAAAAAAATGCAAAAAAAACCACAAAAAAATGCAAAAAACCCACAAAAAAATGCAAAAAACCCCACAAAAAATGCAAAAAAAATGCAAAAAAAATGCAAAAAAATCCACAAAAAATGCAAAAAAAACCCACAAAAAAATGCAAAAAAACCCACAAAAAATGCAAAAAAAACACAAAAAAATGCAAAAAAACACAAAAAAATGCAAAAAACCCCTCAAAAAATGCAAAAAAAATGCAAAAAAAACAAAAAAAAATGCAAAAAAAAAACACAAAAAAAACCCACAAAAAAATGCAAAAAAACCCACAAAAAAATGCAAAAAAAACACAAAAAAATGCAAAAAAACACAAAAAAATGCAAAAAACCCCACAAAAAATGCAAAAAAAATGCAAAAAACCCCACAAAAAATGCAAAAAAAATGCAAAAAAATGCAAAAAAAAACACAAAAAATCCAAAAAAAATGCAAAAAAATGCAAAAAAACCCCACAAAAAAATGCAAAAAAACCCACAAAAAATGCAAAAAAAATGCAAAAAAAATGCAAAAAAACCCACAAAAAATGCAAAAAAACCCACAAAAAATGCAAAAAAAATGCAAAAAAAATGCAAAAAAAAAACACAAAAAATGCAAAAAAAATGCAAAAAAAATGCAAAAAAAAACACAAAAAATGCAAAAAAAATGCAAAAAAAATGCAAAAAAACCCACAAAAAAATGCAAAAAAACCCACAAAAAATGCAAAAAAAAATGCAAAAAAAATGCAAAAAACCCCACAAAAAATGCAAAAAAAATGCAAAAAAAATGCAAAAAAACCCACAAAAAATGCAAAAAAACACAAAAAAAATGCAAAAAAAATGCAAAAAAATGCAAAAAACCCCACAAAAATGCAAAAAAATGCAAAAAAACACAAAAAAAATGCAAAAAAAATGCAAAAAAATGCAAAAAAACCCACAAAAAATGCAAAAAAATGTAAAAAAAAATGCAAAAAAAATGCAAAAAAACCCACAAAAAAATGCAAAAAAAAAACAAAAAAATGCAAAAAAACCCACAAAAAATGCAAAAAAACCCACAAAAAATGCAAAAAAAATGCAAAAAAAATGCAAAAAAAATGCAAAAAAATGCAAAAAAAATGCAAAAAAAATGCAAAAAAACCCACAAAAAATGCAAAAAAATGCAAAAAAAATGCAAAAAAACCCCACAAAAAAATGCAAAAAAACCCACAAAAAATGCAAAAAAAAATGCAAAAAAACACAAAAAAAATGCAAAAAAAAACACAAAAAATGCAAAAAAAATGCAAAAAAAATGCAAAAAAAAACACAAAAAATGCAAAAAAAATGCAAAAAAAATGCAAAAAAACCCACAAAAAAATGCAAAAAAACCCACAAAAAATGCAAAAAAAAATGCAAAAAAAATGCAAAAAACCCCACAAAAAATGCAAAAAAAATGCAAAAAAAATGCAAAAAAACCCACAAAAAATGCAAAAAAACACAAAAAAAATGCAAAAAAAATGCTAAAAAATGCAAAAAACCCCACAAAAAATGCAAAAAAATGCAAAAAAAATGCAAAAAAAATGCAAAAAAACACAAAAAAAATGCAAAAAAAATGCAAAAAAATGCAAAAAAACCCACAAAAAATGCAAAAAAAATGTAAAAAAAAATGCAAAAAAATGCAAAAAAACCCACAAAAAAATGCGAAAAAAAAACAAAAAAATGCAAAAAAACCCACAAAAAATGCAAAAAAACCCACAAAAAATGCAAAAAAAATGCAAAAAAAATGCAAAAAAAATGCAAAAAAATGCAAAAAAAAATGCAAAAAAAATGCAAAAAAACCCACAAAAAAATGCAAAAAAAAACAAAAAAATGCAAAAAAACCCACAAAAAATGCAAAAAAACCCACAAAAAATGCAAAAAAAATGCAAAAAAAATGCAAAAAAATGCAAAAAAAATGCAAAAAAACCCACAAAAAATGCAAAAAAAATGCAAATTAACCCACAAAAAAATGCAAAAAAACCCACAAAAAATGCAAAAAAAAAATGCAAAAAAAATGCAAAAAACCCCACAAAAAATGCAAAAAAAATGCAAAAAAACCCACAAAAAAATGCAAAAAAACCCTCAAAAAATGCAAAAAAAAATGCAAAAAAAATGCAAAAAACCCCACAAAAAATGCAAAAAAAAATGCAAAAAAAATGCAAAAAAACCCACAAAAAATGCAAAAAAACACAAAAAAAATGCAAAAAAATGCAAAAAAACCCACAAAAAATGCAAAAAAAATGCAAAAAAAATGCAAAAAAACCCACAAAAAATGCAAAAAAACACAAAAAAAATGCAAAAAAAATGCTAAAAAATGCAAAAAACCCCACAAAAATGCAAAAAAATGCAAAAAAAATGCAAAAAAAAATGCAAAAAAACAAAAAAAATGCAAAAAAAATGCAAAAAAATGCAAAAAAACCCACAAAAAATGCAAAAAAAATGTAAAAAAAAATGCAAAAAAATGCAAAAAAACCCACAAAAAAATGCAAAAAAAAAACAAAAAAATGCAAAAAAACCCACAAAAAATGCAAAAAAACCCACAAAAAATGCAAAAAAAATGCAAAAAAAATGCAAAAAAAATGCAAAAAAATGCAAAAAAAAATGCAAAAAAAATGCAAAAAAACCCACAAAAAAATGCAAAAAAAAACAAAAAAATGCAAAAAAAACCCACAAAAAATGCAAAAAAACCCACAAAAAATGCAAAAAAAATGCAAAAAAAATGCAAAAAAAATGCAAAAAAATGCAAAAAAAATGCAAAAAAATGCAAAAAAACCCACAAAAAATGCAAAAAAAATGCAAAAAAACCCACAAAAAAATGCAAAAAAACCCACAAAAAATGCAAAAAACCCCACAAAAAATGCAAAAAAAATGCAAAAAAAATGCAAAAAAACCCACAAAAAAATGCAAAAAAACCCACAAAAAATGCAAAAAAAAATGCAAAAAAAATGCAAAAAACCCCACAAAAAATGCAAAAAAAATGCAAAAAAAATGCAAAAAAACCCACAAAAAATGCAAAAAAACACAAAAAAATGCAAAAAAATGCAAAAAAATGCAAAAAACCCCACAAAAAATGCAAAAAAATGCAAAAAAAATGCAAAAAAAAAAGCAAAAAAACCCACAAAAAAAATGCAAAAAAACCCACAAAAAATGCAAAAAAACCCACAAAAAATGCAAAAAAAATGCAAAAAAAATGCAAAAAAAATGCAAAAAAATGCAAAAAAAATGCAAAAAAAATGCAAAAAAACCCACAAAAAAATGCAAAAAAAAACAAAAAAATGCAAAAAAACCCACAAAAAATGCAAAAAAACCCACAAAAAATGCAAAAAAAATGCAAAAAAAATGCAAAAAAAATGCAAAAAAATGCAAAAAAAATGCAAAAAAACCCACAAAAAATGCAAAAAAAATGCAAAAAAACCCACAAAAAAATGCAAAAAAACCCACAAAAAATGCAAAAAAAAATGCAAAAAAAATGCAAAAAACCCCACAAAAAATGCAAAAAAAATGCAAAAAAAATGCAAAAAAACCCACAAAAAAATGCAAAAAAACCCACAAAAAATGCAAAAAAAAATGCAAAAAAAATGCAAAAAACCCCACAAAAAATGCAAAAAAAATGCAAAAAAAATGCAAAAAAACCCACAAAAAATGCAAAAAAACACAAAAAAAATGCAAAAAAATGCAAAAAAATGCAAAAAACCCCACAAAAAATGCAAAAAAATGCAAAAAAAATGCAAAAAAAAAAGCAAAAAAACACAAAAAAAATGCAAAAAAAATGCAAAAAAATGCAAAAAAATGCAAAAAAAATGCAAAAAAAATGCAAAAAAAACCCACAAAAAAATGCAAAAAAACCCACAAAAAATGCAAAAAAAAATGCAAAAAAACACAAAAAAATGCAAAAAAAAACACAAAAAATGCAAAAAAAATGCAAAAAAAATGCAAAAAAAAACACAAAAAATGCAAAAAAAATGCAAAAAAAATGCAAAAAAACCCACAAAAAAATGCAAAAAAACCCACAAAAAATGCAAAAAAAAATGCAAAAAAAATGCAAAAAACCCCACAAAAAATGCAAAAAAAATGCAAAAAAACCCACAAAAAATGCAAAAAAACCCACAAAAAATGCAAAAAAAAATGCAAAAAAAATGCAAAAAACCCCACAAAAAATGCAAAAAAAATGCAAAAAAATGCAAAAAAACCCACAAAAAATGCAAAAAAAATGTAAAAAAAATGCAAAAAAAAATGCAAAAAAACCCACAAAAAATGCAAAAAACCCCACAAAAAATGCAAAAAAAATGCAAAAAAACACAAAAAAAATGCAAAAAAACCCCACAAAAAAATGCAAAAAAACCCACAAAAAAATGCAAAAAAAAACACAAAAAATGCAAAAAAAAATGCAAAAAAATGCAAAAAAAAACACAAAAAATGCAAAAAAAATGCAAAAAACCCCACAAAAAATGCAAAAAAAAAATGCAAAGAAACCCACAAAAAATGCAAAAAAACCCCACAAAAAAATGCAAAAAAACCCACAAAAAATGCAAAAAAAACCCACAAAAAATGCAAAAAAAATGCAAAAAAAATGCAAAAAAAATGCAAAAAAAATGCAAAAAAACACAAAAAAATGCAAAAAAAAATGCAAAAAAAATGCAAAAAAACCCACAAAAAATGCAAAAAAAAATGCAAAAAAACACAAAAAAAATGCAAAAAAAATGCAAAAAATGCAAAAAAAACCACAAAAAATGCAAAAAAAATGCAAAAAAAAACCACAAAAAATGCAAAAAAAATGCAAAAAAAAACACAAAAAAATGCAAAAAAATGCAAAAAAATGCAAAAAAACCCACAAAAAAATGCAAAAAACCCCACAAAAAATGCAAAAAAAAATGCAAAAAAACACAAAAAAAATGCAAAAAAAATGCAAAAAAACCCAAAAAAATGCAAAAAAAATGCAAAAAAAACCACAAAAAATGCAAAAAAAATGTAAAAAAAAGGCAAAAAAAATGCAAAAAAATGCAAAAAAAATGCAAAAAAACCACAAAAAATGCAAAAAAACCCCACAAAAAATGCAAAAAAAAATGCAAAAAACACAAAAAAAATGCAAAAAAAAACACAAAAAATGCAAAAAAAATGCAAAAAAACACAAAAAAAATGCAAAAAAAATGCAAAAAAAACCCACAAAAAAATGCAAAAAAAAACACAAAAAAATGCAAAAAAAAACACAAAAAATGCAAAAAAAAATGCAAAAAAATGCAAAAAAAAACACAAAAAATGCAAAAAAAAATGCAAAAAACCCCACAAAAAATGCAAAAAAAAAATGCAAAGAAACCCACAAAAAATGCAAAAAAACCCCACAAAAAATGCAAAAAAACCCACAAAAAATGCAAAAAAACCCCACAAAAAATGCAAAAAAAATGCAAAAAAAATGCAAAAAAATGCAAAAAAAATGCAAAAAAAATGCAAAAAAAACCACAAAAAATGCAAAAAAAACCCACAAAAAATGCAAAAAAAAATGCAAAAAACACAAAAAAAATGCAAAAAAAAACACAAAAAATGCAAAAAAAATGCAAAAAAACACAAAAAAAATGCAAAAAAAATGCAAAAAAAACCCACAAAAAAATGCAAAAAAAATGCAAAAAACCCCACAAAAAATGCAAAAAAAATGCAAAAAAATGCAAAAAAACCCACAAAAAATGCAAAAAAAATGTAAAAAAAATGCAAAAAAAATGCAAAAAAACCCACAAAAAATGCAAAAAACCCCACAAAAAATGCAAAAAAAAACACAAAAAATGCAAAAAAAAATGCAAAAAAATGCAAAAAAAAACACAAAAAATGCAAAAAAAATGCAAAAAACCCCACAAAAAATGCAAAAAAAAAATGCAAAGAAACCCACAAAAAATGCAAAAAAACCCCACAAAAAATGCAAAAAAACCCACAAAAAATGCAAAAAAACCCCACAAAAAATGCAAAAAAAATGCAAAAAAAATGCAAAAAAAAATGCAAAAAACACAAAAAAAATGCAAAAAAAATGCAAAAAAATGCAAAAAAAATGCAAAAAAACACAAAAAAATGCAAAAAAAATGCAAAAAAACCCCACAAAAAAATGCAAAAAAAAACACAAAAAAATGCAAAAAAAAACACAAAAAATGCAAAAAAAAATGCAAAAAAATGCAAAAAAAAACACAAAAAATGCAAAAAAACCACAAAAAATGCAAAAAAAACCCACAAAAAATGCAAAAAAAAATGCAAAAAACACAAAAAAAATGCAAAAAAAATGCAAAAAAATGCAAAAAAAATGCAAAAAAACACAAAAAAATGCAAAAAAAATGCAAAAAAACCCCACAAAAAAATGCAAAAAAAAACACAAAAAAATGCAAAAAAAAACACAAAAAATGCAAAAAAAAATGCAAAAAAATGCAAAAAAAAACACAAAAAATGCAAAAAACCCCACAAAAAATGCAAAAAAAAAATGCAAAGAAACCCACAAAAAATGCAAAAAAAACCCACAAAAAATGCAAAAAAACCCACAAAAAATGCAAAAAAAACCCACAAAAAATGCAAAAAAAATGCAAAAAAACACAAAAAAATGCAAAAAAAACCCACAAAAAAATGCAAAAAAAATGCAAAAAACCCCACAAAAAATGCAAAAAAAATGCAAAAAAATGCAAAAAAACCCACAAAAAATGCAAAAAAAATGTAAAAAAAATGCAAAAAAAATGCAAAAAAACCCACAAAAAATGCAAAAAACCCCACAAAAAATGCAAAAAAAATGCAAAAAAACCCCACAAAAAAATGCAAAAAAAACCACAAAAAAATGCAAAAAAAAACACAAAAAATGCAAAAAAAAATGCAAAAAAATGCAAAAAAAACACAAAAAATGCAAAAAAAATGCAAAAAAACCCACAAAAAATGCAAAAAAACCCCACAAAAAATGCAAAAGAAATGCAAAAAAACACAAAAAATGCAAAAAAAAATGCAAAAAAATGCAAAAAAAAACACAAAAAATGCAAAAAAAATGCAAAAAAACCCACAAAAAATGCAAAAAAACCCCACAAAAAATGCAAAAGAAATGCAAAAAAACACAAAAAAAATGCAAAAAAAACCACAAAAAAATGCAAAAAAAAACACAAAAAATGCAAAAAAAAATGCAAAAAAATGCAAAAAAAAACACAAAAAATGCAAAAAAAATGCAAAAAAACCCACAAAAAAATGCAAAAAACCCCACAAAAAATGCAAAAAAAATGCAAAAAAACACAAAAAAAATGCAAAAAAAACCCACAAAAAAATGCAAAAAAAACCACAAAAAAATGCAAAAAAAAACACAAAAAATGCAAAAAAAAATGCAAAAAAATGCAAAAAAAACACAAAAAATGCAAAAAAAATGCAAAAAAACCCACAAAAAATGCAAAAAAACCCCACAAAAAATGCAAAAAAAATGCAAAAAAAATGCAAAAAAAATGCAAAAAAAATGCAAAAAACCCCACAAAAAATGCAAAAAAAAAATGCAAAGAAACCCACAAAAAATGCAAAAAAACCCCACAAAAAAATGCAAAAAAACCCACAAAAAATGCAAAAAAACCCCACAAAAAATGCAAAAAAAATGCAAAAAAAATGCAAAAAAAATGCAAAAAAACACAAAAAATGCAAAAAAAAATGCAAAAAAAACCACAAAAAATGCAAAAAAAATGCAAAAAAAACCCACAAAAAATTGTAAAAAAAATGCAAAAAAAAACACAAAAAATGCAAAAAAAAATGCAAAAAAAATGCAAAAAAACCCACAAAAAATGCAAAAAAAAATGCAAAAAACACAAAAAAAATGCAAAAAAAATGCAAAAAAATGCAAAAAAAACCACAAAAAATGCAAAAAAAAATGCAAAAAAAACCCACAAAAAATGCAAAAAAAATGCAAAAAAAAACACAAAAAAATGCAAAAAAATGCAAAAAAAATGCAAAAAAACCCACAAAAAAATGCAAAAAACCCCACAAAAAATGCAAAAAAAAATGCAAAAAAACACAAAAAAAATGCAAAAAAAATGCAAAAAAACCCAAAAAAATGCAAAAAAAATGCAAAAAAAACCACAAAAAATGCAAAAAAAATGTAAAAAAAATGCAAAAAAAATGCAAAAAAATGCAAAAAAAATGCAAAAAAACCACAAAAAATGCAAAAAAACCCCACAAAAAATGCAAAAAAAAATGCAAAAAACACAAAAAAAATGCAAAAAAAAACACAAAAAATGCAAAAAAAATGCAAAAAAACACAAAAAAAATGCAAAAAAAATGCAAAAAAAACCCACAAAAAAATGCAAAAAAAAACACAAAAAAATGCAAAAAAAAACACAAAAAATGCAAAAAAAATGCAAAAAAATGCAAAAAAAAACACAAAAAATGCAAAAAAAAATGCAAAAAACCCCACAAAAAATGCAAAAAAAAAATGCAAAGAAACCCACAAAAAATGCAAAAAAACCCCACAAAAAATGCAAAAAAACCCACAAAAAATGCAAAAAAACCCCACAAAAAATGCAAAAAAAATGCAAAAAAAAATGCAAAAAAAAATGCAAAAAAAATGCAAAAAAAACCACAAAAAATGCAAAAAAAACCCACAAAAAATGCAAAAAAAAATGCAAAAAACACAAAAAAAATGCAAAAAAATGCAAAAAAATGCAAAAAAAATGCAAAAAAACACAAAAAAAATGCAAAAAAAATGCAAAAAAACCCCACAAAAAAATGCAAAAAAAACACAAAAAATGCAAAAAAAAACACAAAAAATGCAAAAAAAAATGCAAAAAAATGCAAAAAAAACACAAAAAATGCAAAAAACCCCACAAAAAATGCAAAAAAAAAATGCAAAGAAACCCACAAAAAATGCAAAAAAAACCCACAAAAAATGCAAAAAAACCCACAAAAAATGCAAAAAAAATGCAAAAAAAATGCAAAAAAAATGCAAAAAAACACAAAAAAATGCAAAAAAAATGCAACAAAAAACACAAAAAATGCAAAAAAAATGCAAAAAACCCCACAAAAAATGCAAAAAAAATGCAAAAAAAATGCAAAAAAACCCACAAAAAATGCAAAAAAAATGCAAAAAACCCCACAAAAAATGCAAAAAAAATGCAAAAAAAATGCAAAAAAACCCACAAAAAATGCAAAAAAAATGCAAAAAAACCCACAAAAAATGCAAAAAAAATGCAAAAAAACACAAAAAAATGCAAAAAAACCCACAAAAAATGCAAAAAAAAATGCAAAAAAATGCAAAAAAAAACACAAAAAATGCAAAAAAAATGCAAAAAAACCCACAAAAAATGCAAAAAAAATGCAAAAAAACACAAAAAAATGCAAAAAAAATGCAAAAAAATGCAAAAAAAACCACAAAAAATGCAAAAAAAAATGCAAAAAAACCCCACAAAAAATGCAAAAAAAATGCAAAAAAAATGCAAAAAAATGCAAAAAAAATGCAAAAAAAATGCAAAAAAAACCACAAAAAATGCAAAAAAAACCCACAAAAAATGCAAAAAAAAATGCAAAAAACACAAAAAAAATGCAAAAAAAAACACAAAAAATGCAAAAAAAATGCAAAAAAACACAAAAAAAATGCAAAAAAAATGCAAAAAAAACCCACAAAAAAATGCAAAAAAAATGCAAAAAACCCCACAAAAAATGCAAAAAAAATGCAAAAAAATGCAAAAAAACCCACAAAAATGCAAAAAAAATGTAAAAAAAATGCAAAAAAAATGCAAAAAAACCCACAAAAAATGCAAAAAACCCCACAAAAAATGCAA
>JAKRKW010000241.1:0-40270 GCA_023566125.1 Zingel zingel
AAAAATGCAAAAAAAATGCAAAAAAAATGCAAAAAAACCCACAAAAAAAATGCAAAAAAACACAAAAAAATGCAAAAAAACACCACAAAAAATGCAAAAAAAATGCAAAAAAAAATGCAAAAAAACCCACAAAAAATGCAAAAAAAATGCAAAAAAACCCACAAAAAATGCAAAAAAACCCACAAAAAATGCAAAAAAAATGCAAAAAAAATGCAAAAAAATGCAAAAAAAATGCAAAAAACCCACAAAAAAATGCAAAAAAACCCACAAAAATGCAAAAAAAATGCAAAAAAACCCACAAAAAAAATGCAAAAAAACCCACAAAAAATGCAAAAAAAATGCAAAAAAATGCAAAAAAAATGCAAAAAACCCCACAAAAAATGCAAAAAAATGCAAAAAAAAATGCAAAAAAACCCACAAAAAAATTCAAAAAAAAATGCAAAAAAAAATGCAAAAAAATGCAAAAAAAAACACAAAAAATGCAAAAAAAAATGCAAAAAAACGCAAAAAAAATGCAAAAAAAATGCAAAAAAAATGCAAAAAAAACCACAAAAAATGCAAAAAAAATGCAAAAAAACCCACAAAAAATGCAAAAAAACCCACAAAAAAATGCAAAAAAATGCAAAAAAACCCACAAAAAAAATGCAAAAAAACCCACAAAAGATGCAAAAAAATGCAAAAAAAATGCAAAAAAACCCCACAAAAATTGCAAAAAAAATGCAAAAAAACCCACAAAAAATGCAAAAAAATGCAAAAAAAAACCACAAAAAATGCAAAAAAAATGCAAAAAACCCCACAAAAAATGCAAAAAAAAATGCAAAAAAAATGCAAAAAACCCCACAAAAAATGCAAAAAAAAATGCAAAAAAATGCAAAAAAACCCACAAAAAATGCAAAAAAAATGCAAAAAACCCCACAAAAAACCCACAAAAAAATGCAAAAAAACCCACAAAAAAATGCAAAAAAAACACAAAAAAATGCAAAAAAAATGCAAAAAAAACCCACAAAAAAATGCAAAAAAAATGCAAAAAAACCCACAAAAAATGCAAAAAAAATGCAAAAAAACCCACAAAAAATGCAAAAAAAATGCAAAAAAACCCACAAAAAAATGCAAAAAAAATGCAAAAAAACCCACAAAAAAATGCAAAAAAACCCACAAAAAAATGCAAAAAAACACAAAAAAATGCAAAAAAACCCCACAAAAAATGCAAAAAAAATGCAAAAAAAAATGCAAAAAAACCCACAAAAAATGCAAAAAAAATGCAAAAAAAACCCACAAAAAAATGCAAAAAAACCCACAAAAAATGCAAAAAAAATGCAAAAAAAATGCAAAAAAAATGCAAAAAAAAATGCAAAAAACCCACAAAAAAATGCAAAAAAACCCACAAAAAATGCAAAAAAAATGCAAAAAAACCCACAAAAAAATGCAAAAAAACCCACAAAAAATGCAAAAAAAATGCAAAAAAAATGCAAAAAAAATGCAAAAAACCCCACAAAAAATGCAAAAAAATGCAAAAAAAAATGCAAAAAAACCCACAAAAAAATTCAAAAAAAAATGCAAAAAAAATGCAAAAAAATGCAAAAAAAAACACAAAAAATGCAAAAAAAAAAATGCAAAAAAACGCAAAAAAAATGCAAAAAAAATGCAAAAAAAACCACAAAAAATGCAAAAAAAATGCAAAAAAACCCACAAAAAATGCAAAAAAACCCACAAAAAAATGCAAAAAAACCCACAAAAAAATGCAAAAAACCCCACAAAAGATGCAAAAAAATGCAAAAAAAATGCAAAAAAAACCCACAAAAAATGCAAAAAAAATGCAAAAAAACCCACAAAAAATGCAAAAAAATGCAAAAAAAAACCCACAAAAAATGCAAAAAAAAATGCAAAAAAAATGCAAAAAACCCCACAAAAAATGCAAAAAAAATGCAAAAAAAATGCAAAAAACCCCACAAAAAATGCAAAAAAAAATGCAAAAAAACCCCACAAAAAAATGCAAAAAAAACCCACAAAAAATGCAAAAAAAAATGCAAAAAACCCCACAAAAAACCCACAAAAAAATGCAAAAAAACCCACAAAAAAATGCAAAAAAAACACAAAAAAATGCAAAAAAAATGCAAAAAAACCCACAAAAAAATGCAAAAAAAATGCAAAAAAACCCACAAAAAATGCAAAAAAACCCACAAAAAAATGCAAAAAACCCCACAAAAAAATGCAAAAAAAATGCAAAAAAACCCACAAAAAAATGCAAAAAACCCCACAAAAAATGCAAAAAAAATGCAAAAAAACCCACAAAAAATGCAAAAAAAATGCAAAAAAACCCACAAAAAAATTCAAAAAAAAAAGCAAAAAAACCCACAAAAAATGCAAAAAAACCCACAAAAAATGCAAAAAAAAATGCAAAAAAACCCACAAAAAATGCAAAAAAAATGCAAAAAAAATGCAAAAAAACCCACAAAAAAATGCAAAAAAAATGCAAAAAAAATGCAAAAAAACCCACAAAAAAATGCAAAAAAACACAAAAAAATGCAAAAAAACCCACAAAAAATGCAAAAAAAATGCAAAAAAAAATGCAAAAAAACCCACAAAAAATGCAAAAAAAATGCAAAAAAACCCACAAAAAATGCAAAAAAAACCCACAAAAAATGCAAAAAAAATGCAAAAAAAAATGCAAAAAAAATGCAAAAAAAATGCAAAAAACCCACAAAAAAATGCAAAAAAACCCACAAAAAATGCAAAAAAAATGCAAAAAAACCCACAAAAAAATGCAAAAAAACCCACAAAAAATGCAAAAAAAATGCAAAAAAATGCAAAAAAAAATGCAAAAAAACCCCACAAAAAATGCAAAAAAATGCAAAAAAAAATGCAAAAAAACCCACAAAAAATTCAAAAAAAAATGCAAAAAAAATGCAAAAAAATGCAAAAAAAAACACACAAAAATGCAAAAAAAAATGCAAAAAAACGCAAAAAAAAATGCAAAAAAAATGCAAAAAAAAATGCAAAAAAAACCACAAAAAATGCAAAAAAAATGCAAAAAAACCCACAAAAAATGCAAAAAAACCCACAAAAAAATGCAAAAAAATGCAAAAAAACCCACAAAAAAATGCAAAAAAACCCACAAAAGATGCAAAAAAATGCAAAAAAAATGCAAAAAAACCCACAAAAATTGCAAAAAAAATGCAAAAAAACCCACAAAAAATGCAAAAAAATGCAAAAAAAACCACAAAAAATGCAAAAAAAATGCAAAAAACCCCCACAAAAAATGCAAAAAAAATGCAAAAAAAATGCAAAAAACCCCACAAAAAATGCAAAAAAAAATGCAAAAAAATGCAAAAAAACCCACAAAAAATGCAAAAAAAATGCAAAAAACCCCACAAAAAACCCACAAAAAAATGCAAAAAAACCCACAAAAAAATGCAAAAAAAACACAAAAAAATGCAAAAAAAATGCAAAAAAACCCACAAAAAAATGCAAAAAAAATGCAAAAAAACCCACAAAAAATGCAAAAAAAATGCAAAAAAACCCACAAAAAATGCAAAAAAAATGCAAAAAAACCCACAAAAAAATGCAAAAAAAATGCAAAAAAACCCACAAAAAAATGCAAAAAAACCCACAAAAAAATGCAAAAAAACACAAAAAAATGCAAAAAACCCCACAAAAAATGCAAAAAAAATGCAAAAAAAAATGCAAAAAAACCCACAAAAAATGCAAAAAAAATGCAAAAAAACCCACAAAAAAATGCAAAAAAACCCACAAAAAATGCAAAAAAAATGCAAAAAAAATGCAAAAAAAAATGCAAAAAAAATGCAAAAAACCCACAAAAAAATGCAAAAAAACCCACAAAAAATGCAAAAAAAATGCAAAAAAACCCACAAAAAAATGCAAAAAAACCCACAAAAAATGCAAAAAAAATGCAAAAAAAATGCAAAAAAAATGCAAAAAACCCCACAAAAAATGCAAAAAAATGCAAAAAAAAATGCAAAAAAACCCACAAAAAAATTCAAAAAAAAATGCAAAAAAAATGCAAAAAAATGCAAAAAAAAACACAAAAAATGCAAAAAAAAAATGCAAAAAAACGCAAAAAAAATGCAAAAAAAATGCAAAAAAAACCACAAAAAATGCAAAAAAAATGCAAAAAAACCCACAAAAAATGCAAAAAAAACCACAAAAAAATGCA
This sequence comes from Zingel zingel, assembly GCA_023566125.1. Taxonomy (NCBI): domain Eukaryota; kingdom Metazoa; phylum Chordata; class Actinopteri; order Perciformes; family Percidae; genus Zingel; species Zingel zingel. The sequence continues at coordinate 4,175 of JAKRKW010000241.1, forward strand.
AAAAAACCCACAAAAAAATGCAAAAAACCCCACAAAAGATGCAAAAAAATGCAAAAAAAATGCAAAAAAACCCACAAAAAATGCAAAAAAAATGCAAAAAAACCCACAAAAAATGCAAAAAAATGCAAAAAAAACCACAAAAAATGCAAAAAAAATGCAAAAAAAAATGCAAAAAACCCCACAAAAAATGCAAAAAAAATGCAAAAAAATGCAAAAAACCCCACAAAAAATGCAAAAAAAAATGCAAAAAAAACCCCACAAAAAAATGCAAAAAAACCCACAAAAAATGCAAAAAAAAATGCAAAAAACCCCACAAAAAACCCACAAAAAAATGCAAAAAAAACACACAAAAAAATGCAAAAAAAACACAAAAAAATGCAAAAAAAATGCAAAAAAACCCACAAAAAAAATGCAAAAAAAATGCAAAAAAACCCACAAAAAATGCAAAAAAAACCCACAAAAAAAATGCAAAAAACCCCACAAAAAAATGCAAAAAAAATGCAAAAAAACCCACAAAAAAATGCAAAAAACCCCACAAAAAATGCAAAAAAAAATGCAAAAAAACCCACAAAAAATGCAAAAAAAATGCAAAAAAACCCACAAAAAAATTCAAAAAAAAAAGCAAAAAAACCCACAAAAAATGCAAAAAAACCCACAAAAAATGCAAAAAAAATGCAAAAAAACCCACAAAAAATGCAAAAAAAAATGCAAAAAAAATGCAAAAAAAATGCAAAAAAAATGCAAAAAAAATGCAAAAAAAATGCAAAAAAACCCACAAAAAATGCAAAAAAAAAGCAAAAAAACCCACAAAAAATGCAAAAAAAATGCAAAAAAACACACAAAAAAATGCAAAAAAAATGCAAAAAAAACCCACAAAAAATGCAAAAAAACCCACAAAAAAATGCAAAAAACCCCACAAAAAAATGCAAAAAAAATGCAAAAAAACCCACAAAAAAATGCAAAAAACCCCACAAAAAATGCAAAAAAAATGCAAAAAATATGCAAAAAAACCCACAAAAAATGCAAAAAAAATGCAAAAAAACCCACAAAAAATGCAAAAAAAATGCAAAAAAAAAATGCAAAAAAAAACACAAAAAAACCCACAAAAAATGCAAAAAAAATGTAAAAAAAAACCACAAAAAAATGCAAAAAAACCCACAAAAAAATGCAAAAAAACCCACAAGAAAAATGCAAAAAAAATGCAAGAAAAAAATGCAAAAAAAAACACAAAAAATGCAAAGAAAAATGCAAAAAAACCCACAAAAAATGCAAAAAAAACCCCACAAAAAAATGCAAAAAAAATGCAAAAAAACCCACAAAAAAATGCAAAAAAACCCACAAAAAATGCAAAAAAAATGCAAAAAAAATGCAAAAAAAATGCAAAAAAACCCCACAAAAAATGCAAAAAAATGCAAAAAAAATGCAAAAAAACCCACAAAAAAATTCAAAAAAAAAATGCAAAAAAAATGCAAAAAAATGCAAAAAAAAACACAAAAAATGCAAAAAAAAATGCAAAAAAAAACAAAAAAAATGCAAAAAAAATGCAAAAAAACCCACAAAAAATGCAAAAAATGCAAAAAAACCCACAAAAAATGCAAAAAAACCCACAAAAAATGCAAAAAAAAATGCAAAAAAATGCAAAAAAAATGCAAAAAAAATGAAAAAAAAAATAAAAAAAATGCAAAAAACCCCACAAAAAATGCAAAAAAAATGCAAAAAAAATGAAAAAAAAATGAAAAAAAAATAAAAAAAATGCAAAAAAACCCCACAAAAAATGCAAAAAAAATGCAAAAAAAATGCAAAAAAAACCCACAAAAAATGCAAAAAAAAATGCAAAAAAAACCCACAAAAAAATGCAAAAAAACCCACAAAAAATGCAAAAAAAAATGCAAAAAAACCCACAAAAAATGCAAAAAAATGCAAAAAAAACCCACAAAAAATGCAAAAAAAATGCAAAAAAACACACAAAAAATGCAAAAAAAATGCAAAAAACCCCACAAAAAATGCAAAAAAAAAATGCAAAAAAATGCAAAAAAACCCACAAAAAATGCAAAAAAAAATGCAAAAAACCCCACAAAAAACCCACAAAAAAATGCAAAAAAAAACCCACAAAAAAATGCAAAAAAAACACAAAAAAATGCAAAAAAAATGCAAAAAAAACCCACAAAAAAATGCAAAAAAAAATGCAAAAAAACCCACAAAAAATGTAAAAAAAATGCAAAAAAAAACACAAAAAATGCAAAAAAACCCACAAAAAAATGCAAAAAAACCCACAAAAAAATGCAAAAAAACCCACAAAAAAATGCAAAAAAACCCACAAAAAAATGCAAAAAAACACAAAAAAATGCAAAAAACCCCACAAAAAATGCAAAAAAAATGCAAAAAAAAATGCAAAAAAACCCACAAAAAATGCAAAAAAAATGCAAAAAAACCACAAAAAAATGCAAAAAAAACCCACAAAAAATGCAAAAAAAATGCAAAAAAAATGCAAAAAAAATGCAAAAAAAATGCAAAAAACCCACAAAAAAATGCAAAAAAACCCACAAAAAATGCAAAAAAAAATGCAAAAAAACCCACAAAAAAATGCAAAAAAACCCACAAAAAATGCAAAAAAAATGCAAAAAAAATGCAAAAAAAATGCAAAAAACCCCACAAAAAATGCAAAAAAAATGCAAAAAAAAAATGCAAAAAAACCCACAAAAAAATTCAAAAAAAAATGCAAAAAAAATGCAAAAAAATGCAAAAAAAAAACACAAAAAATGCAAAAAAAAAATGCAAAAAAACGCAAAAAAAATGCAAAAAAAATGCAAAAAAAATGCAAAAAAAACCACAAAAAATGCAAAAAAAATGCAAAAAAACCCACAAAAAATGCAAAAAAACCCACAAAAAAATGCAAAAAAACCCCACAAAAAAATGCAAAAAACCCCACAAAAGATGCAAAAAAATGCAAAAAAAATGCAAAAAAACCCACAAAAAATGCAAAAAAAATGCAAAAAAACCCACAAAAAATGCAAAAAAATGCAAAAAAAACCACAAAAAATGCAAAAAAAATGCAAAAAAAAATGCAAAAAACCCCACAAAAAATGCAAAAAAAATGCAAAAAAAAATGCAAAAAACCCCACAAAAAATGCAAAAAAAAATGCAAAAAAAATGCAAAAAAAATGCAAAAAACCCACAAAAAAATGCAAAAAAACCCACAAAAAAAGGCAAAAAAACCCACAAAAGATGCAAAAAAATGCAAAAAAAAATGCAAAAAAACCCACAAAAAAATGCAAAAAAAATGCAAAAAAACCCACAAAAAATGCAAAAAAATGCAAAAAAAACCACAAAAAATGCAAAAAAAATGCAAAAAACCCCACAAAAAATGCAAAAAAAATGCAAAAAAAATGCAAAAAACCCCACAAAAAATGCAAAAAAAAATGCAAAAAAATGCAAAAAAACCCACAAAAAATGCAAAAAAAAATGCAAAAAAACCCACAAAAAAATGCAAAAAAACCCACAAAAAAATGCAAAAAAAACACAAAAAAATGCAAAAAAAATGCAAAAAAACCCACAAAAAAATGCAAAAAAAATGCAAAAAAACCCACAAAAAATGTAAAAAAAATGCAAAAAAAAACACAAAAAATGCAAAAAAACCCACAAAAAAATGCAAAAAAAACCCACAAAAAAATGCAAAAAAACCCACAAAAAAATGCAAAAAAACCCACAAAAAAATGCAAAAAAACACAAAAAAATGCAAAAAAAACCCACAAAAAATGCAAAAAAAATGCAAAAAAACCCACAAAAAAATGCAAAAAAACCCACAAAAAATGCAAAAAAAATGCAAAAAAAATGCAAAAAAAATGCAAAAAAAATGCAAAAAACCCACAAAAAAATGCAAAAAAACCCACAAAAAATGCAAAAAAAATGCAAAAAAACCCACAAAAAATGCAAAAAAACCCACAAAAAATGCAAAAAAAATGCAAAAAAAAATGCAAAAAAAATGCAAAAAACCCCACAAAAAATGCAAAAAAATGCAAAAAAAAATGCAAAAAAACCCACAAAAAAATTCAAAAAAAAATGCAAAAAAAATGCAAAAAAATGCAAAAAAAAACACAAAAAATGCAAAAAAAAAATGCAAAAAAACGCAAAAAAAATGCAAAAAAAATGCAAAAAAAATGCAAAAAAAACCACAAAAAATGCAAAAAAAATGCAAAAAAACCCACAAAAAATGCAAAAAAACCCACAAAAAAATGCAAAAAAACCCACAAAAAAATGCAAAAAACCCCACAAAAGATGCAAAAAAATGCAAAAAAAATGCAAAAAAACCCACAAAAAATGCAAAAAAAATGCAAAAAAACCCACAAAAAATGCAAAAAAATGCAAAAAAAACCACAAAAAATGCAAAAAAAATGCAAAAAAAATGCAAAAAACCCCACAAAAAATGCAAAAAAAAATGCAAAAAAAATGCAAAAAACCCCACAAAAAATGCAAAAAAAAATGCAAAAAAACCCCACAAAAAAATGCAAAAAAACCCACAAAAAATGCAAAAAAAAATGCAAAAAACCCCACAAAAAACCCACAAAAAAATGCAAAAAAACACACAAAAAAATGCAAAAAAAACACAAAAAAATGCAAAAAAAATGCAAAAAAACCCACAAAAAAATGCAAAAAAAATGCAAAAAAACCCACAAAAAATGCAAAAAAAACCCACAAAAAAATGCAAAAAACCCCACAAAAAAATGCAAAAAAAATGCAAAAAAACCCACAAAAAAATGCAAAAAACCCCACAAAAAATGCAAAAAAAATGCAAAAAAACCCACAAAAAATGCAAAAAAAATGCAAAAAAACCCCACAAAAAAATTCAAAAAAAAAAGCAAAAAAACCCACAAAAAATGCAAAAAAACCCACAAAAAATGCAAAAAAAAATGCAAAAAAACCCACAAAAAATGCAAAAAAAATGCAAAAAAAATGCAAAAAAAATGCAAAAAAAATGCAAAAAAAATGCAAAAAAACCCACAAAAAATGCAAAAAAAAAGCAAAAAAAACCCACAAAAAAATGCAAAAAAAATGCAAAAAAACACACAAAAAAATGCAAAAAAAATGCAAAAAAACCCACAAAAAATGCAAAAAAAACCCACAAAAAAATGCAAAAAACCCCACAAAAAAATGCAAAAAAAATGCAAAAAAACCCACAAAAAAATGCAAAAAACCCCACAAAAAATGCAAAAAAATGCAAAAAATATGCAAAAAAACCCACAAAAAATGCAAAAAAAATGCAAAAAAACCCACAAAAAATGCAAAAAAAAATGCAAAAAAAAATGCAAAAAAAACACAAAAAAACCCACAAAAAATGCAAAAAAAATGCAAAAAAAAAACCACAAAAAAATGCAAAAAAACCCACAAAAAAATGCAAAAAAACCCACAAGAAAAATGCAAAAAAAATGCAAGAAAAAAATGCAAAAAAAAACACAAAAAATGCAAAGAAAAATGCAAAAAAACCCACAAAAAATGCAAAAAAACCCCACAAAAAAATGCAAAAAAAATGCAAAAAAACCCACAAAAAAATGCAAAAAAACCCACAAAAAATGCAAAAAAAATGCAAAAAAAATGCAAAAAAATGCAAAAAACCCCACAAAAAATGCAAAAAAATGCAAAAAAAATGCAAAAAAACCCACAAAAAAATTCAAAAAAAAATGCAAAAAAAATGCAAAAAAATGCAAAAAAAAACACAAAAAATGCAAAAAAAAATGCAAAAAAAAAACAAAAAAAAATGCAAAAAAAATGCAAAAAAACCCACAAAAAATGCAAAAAATGCAAAAAAACCCACAAAAAATGCAAAAAAACCCACAAAAAATGCAAAAAAAAATGCAAAAAAATGCAAAAAAAATGCAAAAAAAATGAAAAAAAAAATAAAAAAAATGCAAAAAACCCCACAAAAAATGCAAAAAAAATGCAAAAAAAATGAAAAAAAAATGAAAAAAAAATAAAAAAAATGCAAAAAACCCCACAAAAAATGCAAAAAAAATGCAAAAAAAATGCAAAAAAACCCACAAAAAATGCAAAAAAAATGCAAAAAAAACCCACAAAAAAATGCAAAAAAACCCACAAAAAATGCAAAAAAAATGCAAAAAAACCCACAAAAAATGCAAAAAAATGAAAAAAAACCCACAAAAAATGCAAAAAAAATGCAAAAAAACCCACAAAAAAATGCAAAAAAACCCACAAAAAAATGCAAAAAAAACACAAAAAAATGCAAAAAAAATGCAAAAAAAACCCACAAAAAAATGCAAAAAAAATGTAAAAAAAATGCAAAAAAAATGCAAAAAAAATGCAAAAAAATGCAAAAAACCCCACAAAAAAATGCAAAAAAAAACACAAAAAAATGCAAAAAAACCCACAAAAAATGCACACAAAAAAATGCAAAAAAACCCACAAAAAATGCAAAAAAAATGCAAAAAAAAATGCAAAAAAAAACCACAAAAAATGCAAAAAAAAATGCAAAAAAAATGCAAAAAAACCCACAAAAAAATGCAAAAAAACCCACAAAAAATGCAAAAAAAATGCAAAAAAAATGCAAAAAAATGCAAAAAAAATGCAAAAAACCCCACAAAAAATGCAAAAAAATGCAAAAAAAATGCAAAAAAACCCACAAAAAATGCAAAAAAAAATGCAAAAAACCCCACAAAAAACCCACAAAAAAATGCAAAAAAACCCACAAAAAAATGCAAAAAAAACACAAAAAAATGCAAAAAAAATGCAAAAAAACCCACAAAAAAATGCAAAAAAAATGCAAAAAAACCCACAAAAAATGCAAAAAAACCCACAAAAAAATGCAAAAAACCCCACAAAAAAATGCAAAAAAAATGCAAAAAAACCCACAAAAAAATGCAAAAAACCCCACAAAAAATGCAAAAAAAATGCAAAAAAACCCACAAAAAATGCAAAAAAAATGCAAAAAAACCCACAAAAAAATTCAAAAAAAAAAGCAAAAAAACCACAAAAAATGCAAAAAAACCACAAAAAATGCAAAAAAAAATGCAAAAAAACCCACAAAAAATGCAAAAAAAAATGCAAAAAAAATGCAAAAAAAAATGCAAAAAAAATGCAAAAAAAATGCAAAAAAAACCACAAAAAATGCAAAAAAAAGCAAAAAAACCCACAAAAAAATGCAAAAAAAATGCAAAAAAACACACAAAAAAATGCAAAAAAAATGCAAAAAAACCCACAAAAAATGCAAAAAAACCCACAAAAAAATGCAAAAAACCCCACAAAAAAATGCAAAAAAAATGCAAAAAAACCACAAAAAAATGCAAAAAACCCCACAAAAAATGCAAAAAAAATGCAAAAAATATGCAAAAAAACCCACAAAAAATGCAAAAAAAATGCAAAAAAACCCACAAAAAATGCAAAAAAAATGCAAAAAAAAATGCAAAAAAAATGCAAAAAAAACACAAAAAAATCCACAAAAAATGCAAAAAAAATGCAAAAAAAAACCACAAAAAAATGCAAAAAAACCCACAAAAAAATGCAAAAAAAAATGCAAAAAAACCCACAAAAAATGCAAAAAAATGCAAAAAAACCCACAAAAAATGCAAAAAAAATGCAAAAAAACCCACAAAAAATGCAAAAAAACCCACAAAAAAATGCAAAAAAAACACAAAAAAATGCAAAAAAAATGCAAAAAAACCCACAAAAAAATGCAAAAAAAATGTAAAAAAAATGCAAAAAAAATGCAAAAAAAATGCAAAAAAATGCAAAAAACCCCACAAAAAAATGCAAAAAAAACACAAAAAAATGCAAAAAAACCACAAAAAATGCAAAAAAAATGCAAAAAAAAATGCAAAAAAAAACCACAAAAAATGCAAAAAAAAATGCAAAAAAAATGCAAAAAAACCCACAAAAAAATGCAAAAAAACCCACAAAAAATGCAAAAAAAATGCAAAAAAAATGCAAAAAAATGCAAAAAAAATGCAAAAAACCCCACAAAAAATGCAAAAAAATGCAAAAAAAATGCAAAAAAACCCACAAAAAAATTCAAAAAAAAATGCAAAGCAAAAAAAAAACACAAAAAATGCAAAAAAAAAATGCAAAAAAACACAAAAAAAAATGCAAAAAAAATGCAAAAAAACCCACAAAAAAAATGCAAAAAAATGCAAAAAAACACACAAAAAAATGCAAAAAACCCCACAAAAAATGCAAAAAAAATGCAAAAAAAACCCACAAAAAATGCAAAAAAAAATGCAAAAAAAATGCAAAAAAACCCACAAAAAAATGCAAAAAAACCCACAAAAAATGCAAAAAAAATGCAAAAAATGCAAAAAAAATGCAAAAAAAATGCAAAAAAAATGCAAAAAAACACAAAAAAAATGCAAAAAAAAAGCAAAAAAATGCAAAAAAAATGCAAAAAACCCCACAAAAAATGCAAAAAAAAATGCAAAAAAAACCCACAAAAAATGCAAAAAAATGCAAAAAAACCCACAAAAAATGCAAAAAAACCCACAAAAAATGCAAAAAAAAATGCAAAAAAATGCAAAAAAAATGCAAAAAAAATGCAAAAAACCCCACAAAAAATGCAAAAAAATGCAAAAAAACCCACAAAAAATGCAAAAAAAATGCAAAAAAAATGAAAAAAAAATGAAAAAAAAATAAAAAAAATGCAAAAAACCCCACAATAAATGCAAAAAAAATGCAAAAAAAATGAAAAAAAACCCACAAAAAATGCAAAAAAAAATGCAAAAAAAACCCACAAAAAAATGCAAAAAAAAATGCAAAAAAACCCACAAAAAATGCAAAAAAAATGCAAAAAAAATGCAAAAAAACCACAAAAAATGCAAAAAAAATGCAAAAAAACCCACAAAAAAATGCAAAAAAACCCACAAAAAAATGCAAAAAAAACACAAAAAAATGCAAAAAAAATGCAAAAAAACCCACAAAAAAATGCAAAAAAAATGTAAAAAAAATGCAAAAAAAATGCAAAAAAAATGCAAAAAAAATGCAAAAAACCCCACAAAAAAATGCAAAAAAAAACACAAAAAAATGCAAAAAAACCCACAAAAAATGCAAAAAAAATGCAAAAAAAAATGCAAAAAAAACCCACAAAAAATGCAAAAAAAAATGCAAAAAAAATGCAAAAAAACCCACAAAAAAATGCAAAAAAAACCCACAAAAAATGCAAAAAAAATGCAAAAAAAATGCAAAAAAATGCAAAAAAAAATGCAAAAAACCCCACAAAAAATGCAAAAAAATGCAAAAAAAATGCAAAAAAACCCACAAAAAAATTCAAAAAAAAATGCAAAAAAAATGCAAAAAAATGCAAAAAAAACACAAAAAATGCAAAAAAAAAAATGCAAAAAAACACAAAAAAAATGCAAAAAAATGCAAAAAAACCCACAAAAAAATGCAAAAAAATGCAAAAAAACACACAAAAAATGCAAAAAAACCCACAAAAAATGCAAAAAAAAATGCAAAAAAATGCAAAAAAAATGCAAAAAACCCCACAAAAAATGCAAAAAAAATGCAAAAAAAACCCACAAAAAATGCAAAAAAAAAATGCAAAAAAACCCACAAAAAAATGCAAAAAAACCCACAAAAAATGCAAAAAAAATGCAAAAAATGCAAAAAAAATGCAAAAAAAAATGCAAAAAAAATGCAAAAAAAATGCAAAAAAATGCAAAAAACCCCACAAAAAATGCAAAAAAAATGCAAAAAAAATGCAAAAAAACCCACAAAAAATGCAAAAAAATGCAAAAAAAACCCACAAAAAAATGCAAAAAAACCCACAAAAAATGCAAAAAAAAATGCAAAAAAACCCACAAAAAATGCAAAAAAAATACAAAAAAAATGCAAAAAAATGCAAAAAAAATGCAAAAAAACCCACAAAAAAATTCAAAAAAAAATGCAAAAAAACACAAAAAAATGCAAAAAAAATGCAAAAAAAATGCAAAAAAACCCACAAAAAAAGGCAAAAAAAACACAAAAAAATGCAAAAAAACCCCACAAAAAATGCAAAAAAAAATGCAAAAAAAATGCAAAAAAAATGCAAAAAAAATGCAAAAAAACCCACAAAAAATGCAAAAAAAAGCAAAAAAACCCACAAAAAAATGCAAAAAAAACACAAAAAAATGCAAAAAAAAATGCAAAAAAACCCACAAAAAAATGCAAAAAAAAATGCAAAAAAACCCACAAAAAATGCAAAAAAACCCACAAAAAAATGCAAAAAAACCCACAAAAAAATGCAAAAAAAATGCAAAAAAACCCACAAAAAAATGCAAAAAACCCCACAAAAAATGCAAAAAAATGCAAAAAATATGCAAAAAAACCCACAAAAAATGCAAAAAAAATGCAAAAAAACCCACAAAAAAATTCAAAAAAAAAAGCAAAAAAAACCCACAAAAAATGCAAAAAAAATGCAAAAAAAAATGCAAAAAAAATGCAAAAAAAACACAAAAAAACCCACAAAAAATGCAAAAAAAATGCAAAAAAAAACCACAAAAAAATGCAAAAAACCCCACAAAAAAAATGCAAAAAAACCCACAAGAAAAATGCAAAAAAACCCACAAAAAATGCAAAAAAAAATGCAAAAAATGCAAAAAAAATGCAAAAAAAATGCAAAAAAAAATGCAAAAAAAATGCAAAAAAATGCAAAAAAAAATGCAAAAAAAATGCAAAAAAACCCACAAAAAAATGCAAAAAAACCCACAAAAAATGCAAAAAAAATGCAAAAAATGCAAAAAAAATGCAAAAAAAATGCAAAAAAAATGCAAAAAAATGCAAAAAAATGCAAAAAACCCCACAAAAAATGCAAAAAAAATGCAATAAAAATGCAAAAAAACCCACAAAAAATGCAAAAAAATGCAAAAAAAACCCACAAAAAAATGCAAAAAAAAAATGCAAAAAAACCCACAAAAAATGCAAAAAAACCCACAAAAAATGCAAAAAAAATACAAAAAAAATGCAAAAAAAATGCAAAAAAAATGCAAAAAAACCCACAAAAAATGCAAAAAAAATGCAAAAAAACCCACAAAAAAATGCAAAAAAAATGCAAAAAAACCCACAAAAAAATGCAAAAAACCCACAAAAAAATGCAAAAAAAATGCAAAAAAACCCACAAAAAAATGCAAAAAACCCCACAAAAAATGCAAAAAAAATGCAAAAAAACCCACAAAAAATGCAAAAAAAATGCAAAAAAACCCACAAAAAAATTCAAAAAAAAATGCAAAAAAACACAAAAAAATGCAAAAAAAATGCAAAAAAAATGCAAAAAAACCCACAAAAAAAGGCAAAAAAAACACAAAAAAATGCAAAAAAAAACCCACAAAAAATGCAAAAAAAATGCAAAAAAAAATGCAAAAAAAATGCAAAAAAAATGCAAAAAAACCCACAAAAAATGCAAAAAAATGCAAAAAAACCCACAAAAAAATGCAAAAAAAACACAAAAAAATGCAAAAAAAATGCAAAAAAACCCACAAAAAAATGCAAAAAAAATGCAAAAAAACCCACAAAAAATGCAAAAAAACCCACAAAAAAATGCAAAAAACCCCACAAAAAAATGCAAAAAAAAATGCAAAAAAACCCCACAAAAAAATGCAAAAAACCCCACAAAAAATGCAAAAAAAAATGCAAAAAATATGCAAAAAAACCCACAAAAAATGCAAAAAAATGCAAAAAAACCCACAAAAAAAATTCAAAAAAAAAGCAAAAAAACCCACAAAAAATGCAAAAAAAATGCAAAAAAAAAATGCAAAAAAAATGCAAAAAAAACACAAAAAAACCCACAAAAAATGCAAAAAAAATGCAAAAAAAAACCACAAAAAATGCAAAAAAACCCACAAAAAAATGCAAAAAAACCCACAAGAAAAATGCAAAAAAAATGCAAGAAAAAAATGCAAAAAAAAACACAAAAAATGCAAAAAAAATGCAAAAAAAAATGCAAAAAAACCACAAAAAATGCAAAAAAATGCAAAAAAAACCACAAAAAATGCAAAAAAAATGCAAAAAACCCCACAAAAAATGTAAAAAAAATGCAAAAAAAAACACAAAAAATGCAAAAAAAACCACAAAAAAATGCAAAAAAACCCACAAAAAAATGCAAAAAAACTCACAAAAAAATGCAAAAAAACCCACAAAAAAATGCAAAAAAACACAAAAAAATGCAAAAAAACCCACAAAAAATGCAAAAAAAACCCACAAAAAAATGCAAAAAAAATGCAAAAAAACCCACAAAAAAATGCAAAAAAACCCACAAAAAATGCAAAAAAAATGCAAAAAAAATGCAAAAAAAATGCAAAAAACCCCACAAAAAATGCAAAAAAATGCAAAAAAAAATGCAAAAAAACCCACAAAAAAATTCAAAAAAAAATGCAAAAAAAATGCAAAAAAATGCAAAAAAAAACACAAAAAATGCAAAAAAAAATGCAAAAAAACACAAAAAAAATGCAAAAAAAATGCAAAAAAACCCACAAAAAATGCAAAAAAATGCAAAAAAACCCACAAAAAATGCAAAAAAACCCACAAAAAATGCAAAAAAAAATGCAAAAAAATGCAAAAAAAATGCAAAAAAAATGCAAAAAAAATGCAAAAAACCCCACAAAAAATGCAAAAAAATGCAAAAAAACCCACAAAAAATGCAAAAAAAATGCAAAAAAAATGAAAAAAAAATAAAAAAAATGCAAAAAACCCCACAAAAAATGCAAAAAAAATGCAAAAAAAATGCAAAAAAACCCACAAAAAATGCAAAAAAAATGCAAAAAAAACCCACAAAAAAATGCAAAAAAACCCACAAAAAATGCAAAAAAAAATGCAAAAAAACCCACAAAAAATGCAAAAAAAATGCAAAAAAAATGCAAAAAACCCCACAAAAAATGCAAAAAAAATGCAAAAAAACCCACAAAAAATGCAAAAAAAACCACAAAAAAATGCAAAAAAAACACAAAAAAATGCAAAAAAAATGCAAAAAAACCCACAAAAAAATGCAAAAAAAATGTAAAAAAAATGCAAAAAAAAACCACAAAAAAATGCAAAAAAACCCACAAAAAAATGCAAAAAAACCCACAAGAAAAATGCAAAAAAAACCCACAAAAAATGCAAAAAAAATGCAAAAAATGCAAAAAAAATGCAAAAAAAAATGCAAAAAAAATGCAAAAAAAATGCAAAAAAATGCAAAAAAAAATGCAAAAAAAATGCAAAAAAACCCACAAAAAAATGCAAAAAAACCCACAAAAAATGCAAAAAAAATGCAAAAAATGCAAAAAAAATGCAAAAAAAATGCAAAAAAAATGCAAAAAAAATGCAAAAAAATGCAAAAAACCCCACAAAAAATGCAAAAAAAATGCAATAAAAATGCAAAAAAACCCACAAAAAATGCAAAAAAATGCAAAAAAAACCCACAAAAAAATGCAAAAAAACCCACAAAAAATGCAAAAAAAAATGCAAAAAAACCCACAAAAAATGCAAAAAAAATACAAAAAAAATGCAAAAAAAATGCAAAAAAAATGCAAAAAAACCCACAAAAAATGCAAAAAAAATGCAAAAAAACCCACAAAAAAATGCAAAAAAACCCACAAAAAAATGCAAAAAAAATGCAAAAAAACCCACAAAAAAATGCAAAAAACCCCACAAAAAATGCAAAAAAAATGCAAAAAATATGCAAAAAAACCCACAAAAAATGCAAAAAAATGCAAAAAAACCCACAAAAAAATTCAAAAAAAAAGCAAAAAAACCCACAAAAAATGCAAAAAAAATGCAAAAAAAAATGCAAAAAAAATGCAAAAAAAACACAAAAAAACCCACAAAAAATGCAAAAAAAATGCAAAAAAAACCACAAAAAAATGCAAAAAAACCCACAAAAAAATGCAAAAAAACCCACAAGAAAAATGCAAAAAAAATGCAAGAAAAAAATGCAAAAAAAAACACAAAAAATGCAAAAAAAATGCAAAAAAACCACAAAAAATGCAAAAAAATGCAAAAAAAACCACAAAAAATGCAAAAAAAATGCAAAAAACCCCACAAAAAATGTAAAAAAAAAATGCAAAAAAAAACACAAAAAATGCAAAAAAACCCACAAAAAAATGCAAAAAAACCCACAAAAAAATGCAAAAAAACTCACAAAAAAATGCAAAAAAACCCACAAAAAAATGCAAAAAAACACAAAAAAATGCAAAAAAACCCACAAAAAATGCAAAAAAAATGCAAAAAAAAATGCAAAAAAACCCACAAAAATGCAAAAAAACCCACAAAAAAATGCAAAAAAAATGCAAAAAAACCCACAAAAAAATGCAAAAAAACCCACAAAAAATGCAAAAAAAATGCAAAAAAAATGCAAAAAAAATGCAAAAAACCCCACAAAAAATGCAAAAAAATGCAAAAAAAATGCAAAAAAACCCACAAAAAAATTCAAAAAAAAATGCAAAAAAAATGCAAAAAAATGCAAAAAAAAACACAAAAAATGCAAAAAAAAATGCAAAAAAACACAAAAAAAATGCAAAAAAAATGCAAAAAAACCCACAAAAAATGCAAAAAAATGCAAAAAAACCCACAAAAAATGCAAAAAAACCCACAAAAAATGCAAAAAAAAAATGCAAAAAAATGCAAAAAAAATGCAAAAAAAATGCAAAAAAAATGCAAAAAAACCCACAAAAAATGCAAAAAAAATGCAAAAAAAATGCAAAAAAAATGAAAAAAAAATAAAAAAAATGCAAAAAACCCCACAAAAAATGCAAAAAAAATGCAAAAAAAATGCAAAAAAACCCACAAAAAATGCAAAAAAAATGCAAAAAAAACCCACAAAAAAATGCAAAAAAACCCACAAAAAATGCAAAAAAAAATGCAAAAAAACCCACAAAAAATGCAAAAAAAATGCAAAAAAAATGCAAAAAACCCCACAAAAAATGCAAAAAAAATGCAAAAAAACCCACAAAAAATGCAAAAAAAACCACAAAAAAATGCAAAAAAAACACAAAAAAATGCAAAAAAAATGCAAAAAAACCCACAAAAAAATGCAAAAAAAATGTAAAAAAAATGCAAAAAAAATGCAAAAAAAATGCAAAAAAAATGCAAAAAACCCCACAAAAAATGCAAAAAAAACACAAAAAAATGCAAAAAAACCCACAAAAAATGCAAAAAAAATGCAAAAAAAATGCAAAAAAAACCCACAAAAAATGCAAAAAAAAATGCAAAAAAAATGCAAAAAAAATGTAAAAAAAATGCAAAAAAAATGCAAAAAAAATGCAAAAAAAATGCAAAAAAACCCACAAAAAAATGCAAAAAAAATGCAAAAAAAATGCAAAAAAATGCAAAAAAAATGCAAAAAACCCCACAAAAAATGCAAAAAAATGCAAAAAAAAATGCAAAAAAACCCACAAAAAAATTCAAAAAAAAATGCAAAAAAATGCAAAAAAAAACACAAAAAATGCAAAAAAAAAATGCAAAAAAACACAAAAAAAATGCAAAAAAAATGCAAAAAAACCCACAAAAAAATGCAAAAAAATGCAAAAAAACACACAAAAAAATGCAAAAAAATGCAAAAAAAATGCAAAAAACCCCACAAAAAATGCAAAAAAAATGCAAAAAAAACCCACAAAAAATGCAAAAAAAAACCCACAAAAAAATGCAAAAAAACCCACAAAAAATGCAAAAAAAATGCAAAAAATGCAAAAAAAATGCAAAAAAAATGCAAAAAAAATGCAAAAAAAATGCAAAAAAATGCAAAAAACCCCACAAAAAATGCAAAAAAAATGCAAAAAAAATGCAAAAAAACCCACAAAAAATGCAAAAAAATGCAAAAAAAAACCACAAAAAAATGCAAAAAAACCCACAAAAAATGCAAAAAAAAATGCAAAAAAACCCACAAAAAATGCAAAAAAAATACAAAAAAAATGCAAAAAAAATGCAAAAAAAATGCAAAAAAACCCACAAAAAATGCAAAAAAAATGCAAAAAAACCCACAAAAAAATGCAAAAAAAACCCCAAAAAAATGCAAAAAAAATGCAAAAAAACCCACAAAAAAATGCAAAAAAACCCACAAAAAATGCAAAAAAAATGCAAAAAAAATGCAAAAAAACACACAAAAAATGCAAAAAAAATGCAAAAAAACCCACAAAAAAATTCAAAAAAAAATGCAAAAAAACACAAAAAAATGCAAAAAAAATGCAAAAAAAATGCAAAAAAACCCACAAAAAAGGCAAAAAAAATGCAAAAAAAACCCACAAAAAATGCAAAAAAAATGCAAAAAAAATGCAAAAAAACCCACAAAAAATGCAAAAAAATTGCAAAAAAAAATGCAAAAAAAAATGCAAAAAAATGCAAAAAAACCCACAAAAAATGCAAAAAAAATGCAAAAAAACCCACAAAAAATGCAAAAAAACCCACAAAAAAATGCAAAAAACCCCACAAAAAATGCAAAAAAAATGCAAAAAAAAATGCAAAAAAAATGCAAAAAAAATGCAAAAAAACCCACAAAAAATGCAAAAAAAATGCAAAAAAACCCACAAAAAATGCAAAAAAACCCACAAAAAAATGCAAAAAAACCCACAAAAAATGCAAAAAAAATGCAAAAAAACCCACAAAAAAATGCAAAAAAACCCACAAAAAAATGCAAAAAAAACACAAAAAAATGCAAAAAAAATGCAAAAAAACCCACAAAAAAATGCAAAAAAAATGCAAAAAAACCCACAAAAAATGCAAAAAAACCCACAAAAAAATGCAAAAAACCCCACAAAAAAATGCAAAAAAATGCAAAAAAACCCACAAAAAAATGCAAAAAACCCCACAAAAAATGCAAAAAAAATGCAAAAAAAATGCAAAAAACCCCACAAAAAATGCAAAAAAAATGCAAAAAAACCCACAAAAAAATTCAAAAAAAAAAGCAAAAAAACCCACAAAAAATGCAAAAAAAATGCAAAAAAAAATGCAAAAAAAATGCAAAAAAAACACAAAAAATGCAAAAAAAATGCAAAAAAAACCACAAAAAATGCAAAAAAAATGCAAAAAAACCCACAAAAAATGCAAAAAAACCCACAAAAAAATGCAAAAAAACCCACAAAAAAATGCAAAAAAACCCACAAAAAAATGCAAAAAAAATGCAAAAAAACCCACAAAAAAATGCAAAAAAACACAAAAAAATGCAAAAAAACCCACAAAAAAATGCAAAAAAAACCCACAAAAAAATGCAAAAAAACCCACAAAAAAATGCAAAAAAAATGCAAAAAAACCCACAAAAAAATGCAAAAAAACACAAAAAAATGCAAAAAAACCCACAAAAAATGCAAAAAAAATGCAAAAAAAAATGCAAAAAAACCCACAAAAAATGCAAAAAAACCCACAAAAAATGCAAAAAAAATGCAAAAAAAATGCAAAAAAAATGCAAAAAACCCCACAAAAAATGCAAAAAAATGCAAAAAAAATGCAAAAAAACCCACAAAAAAATTCAAAAAAAAATGCAAAAAAAATGCAAAAAAATGCAAAAAAAAACACAAAAAATGCAAAAAAAAATGCAAAAAATGCAAAAAAAAATGCAAAAAACCCCACAAAAAATGCAAAAAAAATGCAAAAAAAATGCAAAAAAACCCACAAAAAATGCAAAAAAAATGCAAAAAAACCCACAAAAAAATGCAAAAAAACCCACAAAAAAA
This sequence comes from Zingel zingel, assembly GCA_023566125.1. Classification (NCBI taxonomy): domain Eukaryota; kingdom Metazoa; phylum Chordata; class Actinopteri; order Perciformes; family Percidae; genus Zingel; species Zingel zingel. Next base: position 21,784 of record JAKRKW010000241.1, read on the forward strand.
TGCAAAAAAAACACAAAAAAATGCAAAAAAAATGCAAAAAAACCCACAAAAAAATGCAAAAAAAATGCAAAAAAACCCACAAAAAATGCAAAAAAATGCAAAAAACCCCACAAAAAAATGCAAAAAAATGCAAAAAAACCCACAAAAAAATGCAAAAAACCCCACAAAAAAGCAAAAAAAATGCAAAAAAAATGCAAAAAACCCCACAAAAAAGCAAAAAAAATGCAAAAAAAATGCAAAAAAACCCACAAAAAAATTCAAAAAAAAAGCAAAAAAACCCACAAAAAATGCAAAAAAAATGCAAAAAAAATGCAAAAAAAATGCAAAAAAACCACAAAAAATGCAAAAAAAATGCAAAAAAAACCACAAAAAATGCAAAAAAAATGCAAAAAAACCCACAAAAAATGTAAAAAAAATGCAAAAAAAAACACAAAAAATGCAAAAAAACCCACAAAAAAATGCAAAAAAACCCACAAAAAAATGCAAAAAAACCCACAAAAAAATGCAAAAAACCCCACAAAAAAGCAAAAAAAATGCAAAAAAAATGCAAAAAAACCCACAAAAAAATTCAAAAAAAAAGCAAAAAAACCCACAAAAAATGCAAAAAAAATGCAAAAAAAAATGCAAAAAAAATGCAAAAAAAATGCAAAAAAAACACAAAAAATGCAAAAAAAATGCAAAAAAAACCACAAAAAATGCAAAAAAAATGCAAAAAAAACCCACAAAAAATGTAAAAAAAATGCAAAAAAAAACACAAAAAATGCAAAAAAACCCACAAAAAAATGCAAAAAAACCCACAAAAAAATGCAAAAAAACCCACAAAAAAACACAAAAAAATGCAAAAAAAACCCACAAAAAATGCAAAAAAAATGCAAAAAAAAATGCAAAAAAACCCACAAAAAATGCAAAAAAACCCACAAAAAAATGCAAAAAAAATGCAAAAAAACCCACAAAAAAATGCAAAAAAACCCACAAAAAATGCAAAAAAAAATGCAAAAAAAATGCAAAAAAAATGCAAAAAACCCCACAAAAAATGCAAAAAAATGCAAAAAAAATGCAAAAAAACCCACAAAAAAATTCAAAAAAAAATGCAAAAAAAATGCAAAAAAACCCACAAAAAATGTAAAAAAAATGCAAAAAAAAACACAAAAAATGCAAAAAAACCCACAAAAAAATGCAAAAAAACCCACAAAAAAATGCAAAAAAACCCACAAAAAAATGCAAAAAAAATGCAAAAAAACCCACAAAAAAATGCAAAAAAACACAAAAAAATGCAAAAAAAACCCACAAAAAATGCAAAAAAAATGCAAAAAAAAATGCAAAAAAACCCACAAAAAATGCAAAAAAACCCACAAAAAAATGCAAAAAAAATGCAAAAAAACCCACAAAAAAATGCAAAAAAACCCACAAAAAATGCAAAAAAAATGCAAAAAAAATGCAAAAAAAATGCAAAAAACCCCACAAAAAATGCAAAAAAATGCAAAAAAATGCAAAAAAACCCACAAAAAAATTCAAAAAAAAATGCAAAAAAAATGCAAAAAAATGCAAAAAAAAACACAAAAAATGCAAAAAAAAATGCAAAAAAACGCAAAAAAAATGCAAAAAAAATGCAAAAAAAATGCAAAAAAACCCACAAAAAATGCAAAAAAAATGCAAAAAAACCCACAAAAAATGCAAAAAAACCCACAAAAAAATGCAAAAAAACCCACAAAAAAATGCAAAAAAAATGCAAAAAAACCCACAAAAAAATGCAAAAAAAATGCAAAAAAACCCACAAAAAAATGCAAAAAACCCCACAAAAAATGCAAAAAAAATGCAAAAAAAATGCAAAAAACCCCACAAAAAATGCAAAAAAAATGCAAAAAAAATGCAAAAAAACCCACAAAAAATGCAAAAAAAATGCAAAAAAAACCCACAAAAAAATGCAAAAAAACCCACAAAAAATGCAAAAAAAAATGCAAAAAAACCCACAAAAAATGCAAAAAAAATGCAAAAAAAATGGAAAAAAAAAGGAAAAAAAATGCAAAAAAACCCACAAAAAATGCAAAAAAATGCAAAAAAACCCACAAAAAAATGCAAAAAAACCCACAAAAAAATGCAAAAAAAACACAAAAAAATGCAAAAAAAATGCAAAAAAAATGCAAAAAAACCCACAAAAAAAGGCAAAAAAAAACACAAAAAAATGCAAAAAAAACCACAAAAAAATGCAAAAAAAACACAAAAAAATGCAAAAAAAAATGCAAAAAAACCCACAAAAAAATGCAAAAAAAATGCAAAAAAACCCACAAAAAATGCAAAAAAACCCACAAAAAAAAGCAAAAAACCCCACAAAAAATGCAAAAAAAATGCAAAAAATATGCAAAAAAACCCACAAAAAATGCAAAAAAAATGCAAAAAAACCCACAAAAAAATTCAAAAAAAAAGCAAAAAAACCCACAAAAAATGCAAAAAAATGCAAAAAAAAATGCAAAAAAAATGCAAAAAAAACACAAAAAAACCCACAAAAAATGCAAAAAAAATGCAAAAAAAAACCACAAAAAAATGCAAAAAAACCCACAAAAAAATGCAAAAAAACCCACAAGAAAAATGCAAAAAAATGCAAGAAAAAAATGCAAAAAAAAACACAAAAAATGCAAAAAAAAATGCAAAAAAAAAGCAAAAAAACCCACAAAAAATGCAAAAAAAATGCAAAAAAAAATGCAAAAAAAATGCAAAAAAACCACAAAAAATGCAAAAAAATGCAAAAAAAACCACAAAAAATGCAAAAAAAAATGCAAAAAAACCCACAAAAAATGTAAAAAAAATGCAAAAAAAAACACAAAAAATGCAAAAAAACCCACAAAAAAATGCAAAAAAACCCACAAAAAAATGCAAAAAAACTCACAAAAAAATGCAAAAAAACCCACAAAAAAATGCAAAAAAACACAAAAAAATGCAAAAAAACCCACAAAAAATGCAAAAAAAATGCAAAAAAAAATGCAAAAAAACCCACAAAAAATGCAAAAAAACCCACAAAAAAATGCAAAAAAAATGCAAAAAAACCCACAAAAAAATGCAAAAAAACCCACAAAAAATGCAAAAAAAATGCAAAAAAAATGCAAAAAAAATGCAAAAAACCCCACAAAAAATGCAAAAAAATGCAAAAAAATGCAAAAAAACCCACAAAAAAATTCAAAAAAAAATGCAAAAAAAATGCAAAAAAATGCAAAAAAAAACACAAAAAATGCAAAAAAAATGCAAAAAAACACAAAAAAAATGCAAAAAAAATGCAAAAAAACCCACAAAAAATGCAAAAAAATGCAAAAAAACACAAAAAATGCAAAAAAACCCACAAAAAATGCAAAAAAAAATGCAAAAAAATGCAAAAAAAATGCAAAAAAAATGCAAAAAAAATGCAAAAAACCCCACAAAAAATGCAAAAAAATGCAAAAAAACCCACAAAAAATGCAAAAAAAATGCAAAAAAAATGCAAAAAAAATGAAAAAAAAATAAAAAAAATGCAAAAAACCCCACAAAAAATGCAAAAAAAATGCAAAAAAAATGCAAAAAAACCCACAAAAAATGCAAAAAAAATGCAAAAAAAACCCACAAAAAAATGCAAAAAAAATGCAAAAAAACCCACAAAAAATGCAAAAAAAATGCAAAAAAAATGCAAAAAAACCCACAAAAAATGCAAAAAAAATGCAAAAAAACCCACAAAAAAATGCAAAAAAAACACAAAAAAATGCAAAAAAAATGCAAAAAAACCCACAAAAAAATGCAAAAAAAATGTAAAAAAAATGCAAAAAAAATGCAAAAAAAATGCAAAAAAAATGCAAAAAACCCCACAAAAAAATGCAAAAAAAACACAAAAAAATGCAAAAAAAACCCACAAAAAATGCAAAAAAAATGCAAAAAAAACCCACAAAAAATGCAAAAAAAAATGCAAAAAAAATGCAAAAAAACCCACAAAAAAATGCAAAAAAACCCACAAAAAATGCAAAAAAATGCAAAAAAACCCACAAAAAAATTCAAAAAAAAATGCAAAAAAAATGCAAAAAAATGCAAAAAAAAACACAAAAAATGCAAAAAAAAAATGCAAAAAACACAAAAAAAATGCAAAAAAACCCACAAAAAATGCAAAAAAATGCAAAAAAACCCACAAAAAAATTCAAAAAAAAATGCAAAAAAAATGCAAAAAAATGCAAAAAAAAACACAAAAAATGCAAAAAAAAAATGCAAAAAACACAAAAAAAATGCAAAAAAACCCACAAAAAATGCAAAAAAAAATGCAAAAAAACACACAAAAAAATGCAAAAAAACCCACAAAAAATGCAAAAAAAAATGCAAAAAAATGCAAAAAAATGCAAAAAACCCCACAAAAAATGCAAAAAAAATGCAAAAAAACCCCACAAAAAATGCAAAAAAAATGCAAAAAAACCCACAAAAAAATGCAAAAAAAACCCCACAAAAAATGCAAAAAAAATGCAAAAAATGCAAAAAAAATGCAAAAAAAATGCAAAAAAAATGCAAAAAAAATGCAAAAAAATGCAAAAAACCCCACAAAAAATGCAAAAAAAATGCAAAAAAAATGCAAAAAAACCCACAAAAAATGCAAAAAAATGCAAAAAAAATGCAAAAAAACCCACAAAAAAATGCAAAAAAATGCAAAAAAAATGCAAAAAAATGCAAAAAAAATGCAAAAAAACCCACAAAAAAATTCAAAAAAAAATGCAAAAAAACCCACAAAAAATGCAAAAAAAACCACAAAAAATGCAAAAAAAAATGCAAAAAAATGCAAAAAAAATGCAAAAAAAATGCAAAAAACCCCACAAAAAATGCAAAAAAATGCAAAAAAACCCACAAAAAATGCAAAAAAAATGAAAAAAAAATGAAAAAAAAATAAAAAAAATGAAAAAAACCCCACAAAAAATGCAAAAAAAATGCAAAAAAAATGCAAAAAAACCCACAAAAAATGCAAAAAAAATGCAAAAAAAACCCACAAAAAAATGCAAAAAAAATGCAAAAAAAACCCACAAAAAATGCAAAAAAAATGCAAAAAAAATGCAAAAAAACCCACAAAAAATGCAAAAAAAATGCAAAAAAACCCACAAAAAAATGCAAAAAAACCCACAAAAAAATGCAAAAAAAACACAAAAAAATGCAAAAAAAATGCAAAAAAACCCACAAAAAAATGCAAAAAAACACACAAAAAAATGCAAAAAAACCCACAAAAAATGCAAAAAAAAATGCAAAAAAATGCAAAAAAATGCAAAAAAAATGCAAAAAACCCCACAAAAAATGCAAAAAAAATGCAAAAAAAACCCACAAAAAATGCAAAAAAAAATGCAAAAAAAATGCAAAAAAACCCACAAAAAAATGCAAAAAAAACCCCACAAAAAATGCAAAAAAAATGCAAAAAATGCAAAAAAAATGCAAAAAAAATGCAAAAAAAATGCAAAAAAAATGCAAAAAAATGCAAAAAACCCCACAAAAAATGCAAAAAAAATGCAAAAAAAATGCAAAAAAACCCACAAAAAATGCAAAAAAATGCAAAAAAAATGCAAAAAAATGCAAAAAAAATGCAAAAAAATGCAAAAAAAATGCAAAAAAACCCACAAAAAAATTCAAAAAAAAATGCAAAAAAAACCACAAAAAATGCAAAAAAAAATGCAAAAAAACCCACAAAAAATGTAAAAAAAATGCAAAAAAAAACACAAAAAATGCAAAAAAACCCACAAAAAAATGCAAAAAAACCCACAAAAAAATGCAAAAAAACTCACAAAAAAATGCAAAAAAACCCACAAAAAATGCAAAAAAAATGCAAAAAAAAATGCAAAAAAACCCACAAAAAATGCAAAAAAACCCACAAAAAAATGCAAAAAAAATGCAAAAAAACCCACAAAAAAATGCAAAAAAACCCACAAAAAATGCAAAAAAAATGCAAAAAAAATGCAAAAAAAATGCAAAAAACCCCACAAAAAATGCAAAAAAATGCAAAAAAAATGCAAAAAAACCCACAAAAAAATTCAAAAAAAAATGCAAAAAAAATGCAAAAAAATGCAAAAAAAAACACAAAAAATGCAAAAAAAATGCAAAAAAACACAAAAAAAATGCAAAAAAAATGCAAAAAAACCCACAAAAAATGCAAAAAAATGCAAAAAAACACAAAAAATGCAAAAAAACCCACAAAAAATGCAAAAAAAAATGCAAAAAAATGCAAAAAAAATGCAAAAAAAATGCAAAAAAAATGCAAAAAACCCCACAAAAAATGCAAAAAAATGCAAAAAAACCCACAAAAAATGCAAAAAAAATGCAAAAAAAATGCAAAAAAAATGAAAAAAAAATAAAAAAAATGCAAAAAACCCCACAAAAAATGCAAAAAAAATGCAAAAAAAATGCAAAAAAACCCACAAAAAATGCAAAAAAAATGCAAAAAAAACCCACAAAAAAATGCAAAAAAAATGCAAAAAAACCCACAAAAAATGCAAAAAAAATGCAAAAAAAATGCAAAAAAACCCACAAAAAATGCAAAAAAAATGCAAAAAAAATGCAAAAAAACCCACAAAAAAATGCAAAAAAAACACAAAAAAATGCAAAAAAAATGCAAAAAAACCCACAAAAAAATGCAAAAAAAATGTAAAAAAAATGCAAAAAAAATGCAAAAAAAATGCAAAAAACCCCACAAAAAAATGCAAAAAAAACACAAAAAAATGCAAAAAAAACCCACAAAAAATGCAAAAAAAATGCAAAAAAAACCCACAAAAAATGCAAAAAAAAATGCAAAAAAAATGCAAAAAAACCCACAAAAAAATGCAAAAAAACCCACAAAAAATGCAAAAAAATGCAAAAAAACCCACAAAAAAATTCAAAAAAAAATGCAAAAAAAATGCAAAAAAATGCAAAAAAAAACACAAAAAATGCAAAAAAAAAATGCAAAAAACACAAAAAAAATGCAAAAAAACCCACAAAAAATGCAAAAAAAAATGCAAAAAAACACACAAAAAAATGCAAAAAAACCCACAAAAAATGCAAAAAAAAATGCAAAAAAATGCAAAAAAAATGCAAAAAACCCCACAAAAAATGCAAAAAAAATGCAAAAAAACCCCACAAAAAATGCAAAAAAAAATGCAAAAAAAATGCAAAAAAACCCACAAAAAAATGCAAAAAAAACCCCACAAAAAATGCAAAAAAAATGCAAAAAATGCAAAAAAAATGCAAAAAAAATGCAAAAAAAATGCAAAAAAAATGCAAAAAAATGCAAAAAACCCCACAAAAAATGCAAAAAAATGCAAAAAAAATGCAAAAAAACCCACAAAAAATGCAAAAAAATGCAAAAAAAATGCAAAAAAACCCACAAAAAAATGCAAAAAAATGCAAAAAAAATGCAAAAAAATGCAAAAAAAATGCAAAAAAACCCACAAAAAAATTCAAAAAAAAATGCAAAAAAACCCACAAAAAATGCAAAAAAAACCACAAAAAATGCAAAAAAAAATGCAAAAAAATGCAAAAAAAATGCAAAAAAAATGCAAAAAAAATGCAAAAAACCCCACAAAAAATGCAAAAAAATGCAAAAAAACCCACAAAAAATGCAAAAAAAATGAAAAAAAAATGAAAAAAAAATAAAAAAAATGAAAAAAACCCCACAAAAAATGCAAAAAAAATGCAAAAAAAATGCAAAAAAACCCACAAAAAATGCAAAAAAAATGCAAAAAAAACCCACAAAAAAATGCAAAAAAAATGCAAAAAAACCCACAAAAAATGCAAAAAAAATGCAAAAAAAATGCAAAAAAACCCACAAAAAATGCAAAAAAAATGCAAAAAAACCCACAAAAAAATGCAAAAAAACCCACAAAAAAATGCAAAAAAAACACAAAAAAATGCAAAAAAAATGCAAAAAAACCCACAAAAAAATGCAAAAAAACACACAAAAAAATGCAAAAAAACCCACAAAAAATGCAAAAAAAAATGCAAAAAAATGCAAAAAAATGCAAAAAAAATGCAAAAAACCCCACAAAAAATGCAAAAAAAATGCAAAAAAAACCCACAAAAAATGCAAAAAAAAATGCAAAAAAAATGCAAAAAAACCCACAAAAAAATGCAAAAAAAACCCCACAAAAAATGCAAAAAAAATGCAAAAAATGCAAAAAAAATGCAAAAAAAATGCAAAAAAAATGCAAAAAAAATGCAAAAAAATGCAAAAAACCCCACAAAAAATGCAAAAAAAATGCAAAAAAAATGCAAAAAAACCCACAAAAAATGCAAAAAAATGCAAAAAAAATGCAAAAAAACCCACAAAAAAATGCAAAAAAATGCAAAAAAAATGCAAAAAAATGCAAAAAAAATGCAAAAAAACCCACAAAAAAATTCAAAAAAAAATGCAAAAAAACCCACAAAAAATGCAAAAAAAACCACAAAAAATGCAAAAAAAAATGCAAAAAAATGCAAAAAAAATGCAAAAAAAATGCAAAAAAAATGCAAAAAACCCCACAAAAAATGCAAAAAAATGAAAAAAAAATGAAAAAAAAATAAAAAAAATGAAAAAAACCCCACAAAAAATGCAAAAAAAATGCAAAAAAAATGCAAAAAAAACCACAAAAAATGCAAAAAAAATGCAAAAAAAACCCACAAAAAAATGCAAAAAAAATGCAAAAAAACCCACAAAAAATGCAAAAAAAATGCAAAAAAAATGCAAAAAAAACCCACAAAAAATGCAAAAAAAATGCAAAAAAACCCACAAAAAAATGCAAAAAAACCCACAAAAAAATGCAAAAAAAACACAAAAAAATGCAAAAAAAATGCAAAAAAACCCACAAAAAAATGCAAAAAAAATGTAAAAAAAATGCAAAAAAAATGCAAAAAAACCCACAAAAAATGCAAAAAAAATGCAAAAAAAATGCAAAAAAACCCACAAAAAATGCAAAAAAAATGCAAAAAAACCCACAAAAAAATGCAAAAAACCCCACAAAAAAATGCAAAAAAAACACAAAAAAATGCAAAAAACCCCACAAAAAATGCAAAAAAAATGCAAAAAAAAAATGCAAAAAAAACCCACAAAAAATGCAAAAAAAAATGCAAAAAAAATGCAAAAAAACCCACAAAAAAATGCAAAAAAACCCACAAAAAATGCAAAAAAATGCAAAAAAAATGCAAAAAAACCCACAAAAAAATTCAAAAAAAAATGCAAAAAAAATGCAAAAAAATGCAAAAAAAACACAAAAAATGCAAAAAAAAAAATGCAAAAAAACACAAAAAAAATGCAAAAAAAATGCAAAAAAACCCACAAAAAAATGCAAAAAAACACACAAAAAAATGCAAAAAAACCCACAAAAAATGCAAAAAAAAATGCAAAAAAATGCAAAAAAATGCAAAAAAAATGCAAAAAACCCCACAAAAAATGCAAAAAAAATGCAAAAAAAACCCACAAAAAATGCAAAAAAAAATGCAAAAAAAATGCAAAAAAACCCACAAAAAAATGCAAAAAAACCCACAAAAAATGCAAAAAAAATGCAAAAAATGCAAAAAAAATGCAAAAAAAATGCAAAAAAAATGCAAAAAAATGCAAAAAACCCCACAAAAAATGCAAAAAAAATGCAAAAAAAATGCAAAAAAACCCACAAAAAATGCAAAAAAATGCAAAAAAAATGCAAAAAAACCCACAAAAAAATGCAAAAAAATGCAAAAAAAAAGCAAAAAAATGCAAAAAAAATGCAAAAAAACCCACAAAAAAATTCAAAAAAAAATGCAAAAAAAATGCAAAAAAATGCAAAAAAAAACACAAAAAATGCAAAAAAAAAATGCAAAAAAACACAAAAAAAATGCAAAAAAAATGCAAAAAAACCCACAAAAAAATGCAAAAAAATGCAAAAAAACACACAAAAAAAATGCAAAAAAACCCACAAAAAATGCAAAAAAAAATGCAAAAAAATGCAAAAAAAATGCAAAAAACCCCACAAAAAATGCAAAAAAAATGCAAAAAAAACCCACAAAAAATGCAAAAAAAAATGCAAAAAAAATGCAAAAAAACCCACAAAAAAATTCAAAAAAAAATGCAAAAAAACACAAAAAAATGCAAAAAAAAATGCAAAAAAACCCACAAAAAAAGGCAAAAAAAACACAAAAAAATGCAAAAAAAACCCACAAAAAATGCAAAAAAAATGCAAAAAAAATGCAAAAAAACCCACAAAAAATGCAAAAAAAATGCAAAAAAAATGCAAAAAAAATGCAAAAAAAAATGCAAAAAAAATGCAAAAAAAATGCAAAAAAACCCACAAAAAATGCAAAAAAAATGCAAAAAAACCCACAAAAAATGCAAAAAAACCCACAAAAAAATGCAAAAAACCCCACAAAAAATGCAAAAAAAATGCAAAAAAAATGCAAAAAAACCCACAAAAAATGCAAAAAAAATGCAAAAAAACCCACAAAAAATGCAAAAAAATGCAAAAAAACCCACAAAAAATGCAAAAAAAATGCAAAAAAAATGCAAAAAAAAATGCAAAAAACCCCACAAAAAATGCAAAAAAAATGCAAAAAAAACCCACAAAAAATGCAAAAAAACCCACAAAAAATGCAAAAAAAAATGCAAAAAAACCCACAAAAAATGCAAAAAAAAATGCAAAAAAACCCACATAAAATGCAAAAAAAATGCCAAAAAAATGCAAAAAAACCCACAAAAAATGCAAAAAAATGCAAAAAAAAACCCACAAAAAAATGCAAAAAAACCCACAAAAAATGCAAAAAAAAATGCAAAAAAACCCACAAAAAATGCAAAAAAAATACAAAAAAAATGCAAAAAAACCCACAAAAAATGCAAAAAAAATGCAAAAAAAATGCAAAAAAAATGCAAAAAAAATGCAAAAAAACCCACAAAAAATGCAAAAAAAAAAGCAAAAAAACCCACAAAAAAATGCAAAAAAAAACACAAAAAAATGCAAAAAAATGCAAAAAAACCCACAAAAAAATGCAAAAAAAATGCAAAAAAACCCACAAAAAATGCAAAAAAACCCACAAAAAAATGCAAAAAACCCCACAAAAAAATGCAAAAAAAAATGCAAAAAAACCCACAAAAAATGCAAAAAAAATACAAAAAAAATGCAAAAAAACCCACAAAAAATGCAAAAAAAATGCAAAAAAAATGCAAAAAAATGCAAAAAAAATGCAAAAAAACCCACAAAAAATGCAAAAAAAAGCAAAAAAACCCACAAAAAAATGCAAAAAAAACACAAAAAAATGCAAAAAAAATGCAAAAAAACCCACAAAAAAATGCAAAAAAAATGCAAAAAAACCCACAAAAAATGCAAAAAAACCCACAAAAAAATGCAAAAAACCCCACAAAAAAATGCAAAAAAAATGCAAAAAACCCACAAAAAAATGCAAAAAACCCCACAAAAAATGCAAAAAAAATGCAAAAAATATGCAAAAAAACCCACAAAAAATGCAAAAAAAATTCAAAAAAACCCACAAAAAAATTCAAAAAAAAAAGCAAAAAAACCCACAAAAAATGCAAAAAAAATGCAAAAAAAAATGCAAAAAAAATGCAAAAAAAACACAAAAAATGCAAAAAAAACCACAAAAAATGCAAAAAAAATGCAAAAAAAATGCAAAAAAATCAAAAAAATGCAAAAAAAAAGCAAAAAAACCCACAAAAAAATGCAAAAAAAACACAAAAAAATGCAAAAAAAATGCAAAAAAACCCACAAAAAAATGCAAAAAAAATGCAAAAAAACCCACAAAAAATGCAAAAAAACCCACAAAAAAATGCAAAAAACCCCACAAAAAAATGCAAAAAAAATGCAAAAAAACCCACAAAAAAATGCAAAAAACCCCACAAAAAATGCAAAAAAAATGCAAAAAATATGCAAAAAAACCCACAAAAAATGCAAAAAAAATTCAAAAAAACCCACAAAAAAATTCAAAAAAAAAAGCAAAAAAACCCACAAAAAATGCAAAAAAAATGCAAAAAAAAATGCAAAAAAAATGCAAAAAAAACACAAAAAATGCAAAAAAAACCACAAAAAATGCAAAAAAAATGCAAAAAAAATGCAAAAAATTCAAAAAAAATGCAAAAAAAATGCAAAAAAACCCACAAAAAATGCAAAAAAAATGCAAAAAAAAACCACAAAAAAATGCAAAAAAACCCACAAAAAAATGCAAAAAAACCCACAAGAAAAATGCAAAAAAATGCAAGAAAAAAATGCAAAAAAAAACACAAAAAATGCAAAAAAAAATGCAAAAAAAAAGCAAAAAAACCCACAAAAAATGCAAAAAAAATGCAAAAAAAAATGCAAAAAAAATGCAAAAAAACCACAAAAAATGCAAAAAAATGCAAAAAAAACCACAAAAAATGCAAAAAAAATGCAAAAAACCCCACAAAAAATGTAAAAAAAATGCAAAAAAAAACACAAAAAATGCAAAAAAAACCCACAAAAAAATGCAAAAAAACCCACAAAAAAATGCAAAAAAACTCACAAAAAAATGCAAAAAAACCCACAAAAAAATGCAAAAAAAATGCAAAAAAAAATGCAAAAAAACCCACAAAAAATGCAAAAAAAATGCAAAAAAACCCACAAAAAAATGCAAAAAAACCCACAAAAAATGCAAAAAAAATGCAAAAAAAATGCAAAAAAAATGCAAAAAAAATGCAAAAAAAATGCAAAAAACCCACAAAAAAATGCAAAAAAACCCACAAAAAATGCAAAAAAAATGCAAAAAAACCCACAAAAAAATGCAAAAAACCCCACAAAAAATGCAAAAAAATGCAAAAAAAATGCAAAAAAACCCACAAAAAAATTCAAAAAAAAATGCAAAAAAAATGCAAAAAAATGCAAAAAAAAACACAAAAAATGCAAAAAAAAATGCAAAAAAACGCAAAAAAAATGCAAAAAAAATGCAAAAAAAATGCAAAAAAAACCACAAAAAATGCAAAAAAAATGCAAAAAAAAATGCAAAAAAACCCACAAAAAATGCAAAAAAACCCACAAAAAAATGCAAAAAAAATGCAAAAAAACCCACAAAAAAATGCAAAAAAACCCACAAAAAATGCAAAAAAAATGCAAAAAAAATGCAAAAAAAATGCAAAAAAACCCACAAAAAATGCAAAAAAATGCAAAAAAAATGCAAAAAAACCCACAAAAAAATTCAAAAAAAAATGCAAAAAAAATGCAAAAAAATGCAAAAAAAACACAAAAAATGCAAAAAAAAAATGCAAAAAAACACAAAAAAAATGCAAAAAAAATGCAAAAAAACCCACAAAAAAATGCAAAAAAACACACAAAAAAATGCAAAAAAACCCACAAAAAATGCAAAAAAAAATGCAAAAAAATGCAAAAAAATGCAAAAAAAATGCAAAAAACCCCACAAAAAATGCAAAAAAAATGCAAAAAAAACCCACAAAAAATGCAAAAAAAAATGCAAAAAAAATGCAAAAAAACCCACAAAAAAATGCAAAAAAACCCACAAAAAATGCAAAAAAAATGCAAAAAATGCAAAAAAAATGCAAAAAAAATGCAAAAAAAATGCAAAAAAAATGCAAAAAAATGCAAAAAACCCCACAAAAAATGCAAAAAAAATGCAAAAAAAATGCAAAAAAACCCACAAAAAATGCAAAAAAATGCAAAAAAAATGCAAAAAAACCCACAAAAAAATGCAAAAAAATGCAAAAAAAATGCAAAAAAATGCAAAAAAATGCAAAAAAACCCACAAAAAAATTCAAAAAAAAATGCAAAAAAAATGCAAAAAAATGCAAAAAAAAACACAAAAAATGCAAAAAAAAAATGCAAAAAAACACAAAAAAAATGCAAAAAAAATGCAAAAAAACCCACAAAAAAATGCAAAAAAATGCAAAAAAACACACAAAAAAAATGCAAAAAAACCCACAAAAAATGCAAAAAAAAATGCAAAAAAATGCAAAAAAAATGCAAAAAACCCCACAAAAAATGCAAAAAAAATGCAAAAAAACCCCACAAAAAATGCAAAAAAAAATGCAAAAAAAATGCAAAAAAACCCACAAAAAAATTCAAAAAAAAATGCAAAAAAACACAAAAAAATGCAAAAAAAATGCAAAAAAAATGCAAAAAAACCCACAAAAAAAGGCAAAAAAAACACAAAAAAATGCAAAAAAAACCCACAAAAAATGCAAAAAAAATGCAAAAAAAATGCAAAAAAACCCACAAAAAATGCAAAAAAAATGCAAAAAAAATGCAAAAAAAATGCAAAAAAAAATGCAAAAAAAATGCAAAAAAACCCACAAAAAATGCAAAAAAAAATGCAAAAAAACCCACAAAAAATGCAAAAAAACCCACAAAAAAATGCAAAAAACCCCACAAAAAATGCAAAAAAAATGCAAAAAAAATGCAAAAAAACCCACAAAAAATGCAAAAAAAATGCAAAAAAACCCACAAAAAATGCAAAAAAATGCAAAAAAACCCACAAAAAATGCAAAAAAAATGCAAAAAAAATGCAAAAAAATGCAAAAAACCCCACAAAAAATGCAAAAAAAATGCAAAAAAAACCCACAAAAAAATGCAAAAAAACCCACAAAAAATGCAAAAAAAAATGCAAAAAAACCCACAAAAAATGCAAAAAAAAATGCAAAAAAACCCACATAAAATGCAAAAAAAATGCAAAAAAAATGCAAAAAAAATGCAAAAAAACCCACAAAAAATGCAAAAAAAATGCAAAAAAACCCACAAAAAAATGCAAAAAAACCCACAAAAAAATGCAAAAAAAACACAAAAAAATGCAAAAAAAATGCAAAAAAACCCACAAAAAAATGCAAAAAAAATGCAAAAAAATGCAAAAAACCCCACAAAAAATGCAAAAAAAATGCCAAAAAAATGCAAAAAAACCCACAAAAAATGCAAAAAAATGCAAAAAAAACCCACAAAAAAATGCAAAAAAACCCACAAAAAATGCAAAAAAAAATGCAAAAAAACCCACAAAAAATGCAAAAAAAATACAAAAAAAATGCAAAAAAACCCACAAAAAATGCAAAAAAAATGCAAAAAAAATGCAAAAAAAATGCAAAAAAAATGCAAAAAAACCCACAAAAAATGCAAAAAAAAAGCAAAAAAACCCACAAAAAAATGCAAAAAAAACACAAAAAAATGCAAAAAAAATGCAAAAAAACCCACAAAAAAATGCAAAAAAAATGCAAAAAAACCCACAAAAAATGCAAAAAAACCCACAAAAAAATGCAAAAAACCCCACAAAAAAATGCAAAAAAAATGCAAAAAAACCCACAAAAAAATGCAAAAAACCCCACAAAAAATGCAAAAAAAATGCAAAAAAACCCACAAAAAATGCAAAAAAAAATGCAAAAAAACCCACAAAAAATGCAAAAAAAATGCAAAAAAAATGCAAAAAAAATGCAAAAAAAATGCAAAAAACCCCACAAAAAATGCAAAAAAATGCAAAAAAACCCACAAAAAATGCAAAAAAAATGAAAAAAAAATGAAAAAAAAATAAAAAAAATGAAAAAAACCCCACAAAAAATGCAAAAAAAATGCAAAAAAAATGCAAAAAAACCCACAAAAAATGCAAAAAAAATGCAAAAAAAACCCACAAAAAAATGCAAAAAAAATGCAAAAAAACCCACAAAAAATGCAAAAAAAATGCAAAAAAAATGCAAAAAAACCCACAAAAAATGCAAAAAAAATGCAAAAAAACCCACAAAAAAATGCAAAAAAACCCACAAAAAAATGCAAAAAAAACACAAAAAAATGCAAAAAAAATGCAAAAAAACCCACAAAAAAATGCAAAAAAACACACAAAAAAATGCAAAAAAACCCACAAAAAATGCAAAAAAAAATGCAAAAAAATGCAAAAAAATGCAAAAAAAATGCAAAAAACCCCACAAAAAATGCAAAAAAAATGCAAAAAAAACCCACAAAAAATGCAAAAAAAAATGCAAAAAAAATGCAAAAAAACCCACAAAAAAATGCAAAAAAAACCCCACAAAAAATGCAAAAAAAATGCAAAAAATGCAAAAAAAATGCAAAAAAAATGCAAAAAAAATGCAAAAAAAATGCAAAAAAATGCAAAAAACCCCACAAAAAATGCAAAAAAAATGCAAAAAAAATGCAAAAAAACCCACAAAAAATGCAAAAAAATGCAAAAAAAATGCAAAAAAACCCACAAAAAAATGCAAAAAAATGCAAAAAAAATGCAAAAAAATGCAAAAAAAATGCAAAAAAACCCACAAAAAAATTCAAAAAAAAATGCAAAAAAACCCACAAAAAATGCAAAAAAAACCACAAAAAATGCAAAAAAAAATGCAAAAAAATGCAAAAAAAATGCAAAAAAAATGCAAAAAAAATGCAAAAAACCCCACAAAAAATGCAAAAAAATGCAAAAAAACCCACAAAAAATGCAAAAAAAATGAAAAAAAAATGAAAAAAAAATAAAAAAAATGAAAAAAACCCCACAAAAAATGCAAAAAAAATGCAAAAAAAATGCAAAAAAAACCACAAAAAATGCAAAAAAAATGCAAAAAAAACCCACAAAAAAATGCAAAAAAAATGCAAAAAAACCCACAAAAAATGCAAAAAAAATGCAAAAAAAATGCAAAAAAAACCCACAAAAAATGCAAAAAAAATGCAAAAAAACCCACAAAAAAATGCAAAAAAAACACAAAAAAATGCAAAAAAAATGCAAAAAAACCCACAAAAAAATGCAAAAAAATGTAAAAAAAATGCAAAAAAAATGCAAAAAAACCCACAAAAAATGCAAAAAAAATGCAAAAAAAATGCAAAAAAACCCACAAAAAATGCAAAAAAAA
The DNA here is from genome assembly GCA_023566125.1 of Zingel zingel. NCBI lineage: Eukaryota > Metazoa > Chordata > Actinopteri > Perciformes > Percidae > Zingel > Zingel zingel. The sequence goes on from JAKRKW010000241.1 coordinate 38,540, forward strand.
TGCAAAAAAACCCACAAAAAAATGCAAAAAACCCCACAAAAAAATGCAAAAAAAACACAAAAAAATGCAAAAAACCCCACAAAAAATGCAAAAAAAATGCAAAAAAAAATGCAAAAAAAACCCACAAAAAATGCAAAAAAAAATGCAAAAAAAATGCAAAAAAACCCACAAAAAAATGCAAAAAAACCCACAAAAAATGCAAAAAAATGCAAAAAAAATGCAAAAAAACCCACAAAAAAATTCAAAAAAAAATGCAAAAAAAATGCAAAAAAATGCAAAAAAAACACAAAAAATGCAAAAAAAAAATGCAAAAAAACACAAAAAAAATGCAAAAAAAATGCAAAAAAACCCACAAAAAAATGCAAAAAAACACACAAAAAAATGCAAAAAAACCCACAAAAAATGCAAAAAAAAATGCAAAAAAATGCAAAAAAATGCAAAAAAAATGCAAAAAACCCCACAAAAAATGCAAAAAAAATGCAAAAAAAACCCACAAAAAATGCAAAAAAAAATGCAAAAAAAATGCAAAAAAACCCACAAAAAAATGCAAAAAAACCCACAAAAAATGCAAAAAAAATGCAAAAAATGCAAAAAAAATGCAAAAAAAATGCAAAAAAAATGCAAAAAAATGCAAAAAACCCCACAAAAAATGCAAAAAAAATGCAAAAAAAATGCAAAAAAACCCACAAAAAATGCAAAAAAATGCAAAAAAAATGCAAAAAAACCCACAAAAAAATGCAAAAAAATGCAAAAAAAATGCAAAAAAATGCAAAAAAAATGCAAAAAAACCCACAAAAAAATTCAAAAAAAAATGCAAAAAAAATGCAAAAAAATGCAAAAAAAAACACAAAAAATGCAAAAAAAAAATGCAAAAAAACACAAAAAAAATGCAAAAAAAATGCAAAAAAACCCACAAAAAAATGCAAAAAAATGCAAAAAAACACACAAAAAAAATGCAAAAAAACCCACAAAAAATGCAAAAAAAAATGCAAAAAAATGCAAAAAAAATGCAAAAAACCCCACAAAAAATGCAAAAAAAATGCAAAAAAAACCCACAAAAAATGCAAAAAAAAATGCAAAAAAAATGCAAAAAAACCCACAAAAAAATTCAAAAAAAATGCAAAAAAACACAAAAAAATGCAAAAAAAATGCAAAAAAAACCCACAAAAAAAGGCAAAAAAAACACAAAAAAATGCAAAAAAAACCCACAAAAAATGCAAAAAAAATGCAAAAAAAATGCAAAAAAACCCACAAAAAATGCAAAAAAAATGCAAAAAAATGCAAAAAAAATGCAAAAAAAAATGCAAAAAAAATGCAAAAAAAATGCAAAAAAACCCACAAAAAATGCAAAAAAAATGCAAAAAAACCCACAAAAAATGCAAAAAAACCCACAAAAAAATGCAAAAAACCCACAAAAAATGCAAAAAAAATGCAAAAAAAATGCAAAAAAACCCACAAAAAATGCAAAAAAAATGCAAAAAAACCCACAAAAAATGCAAAAAAATGCAAAAAAACCCACAAAAAATGCAAAAAAAATGCAAAAAAAATGCAAAAAAAAATGCAAAAAACCCCACAAAAAATGCAAAAAAAATGCAAAAAAAACCCACAAAAAAATGCAAAAAAACCCACAAAAAATGCAAAAAAAAATGCAAAAAAACCCACAAAAAATGCAAAAAAAAATGCAAAAAAACCCACATAAAATGCAAAAAAAATGCCAAAAAAATGCAAAAA
>JAKRKW010000242.1:0-40204 GCA_023566125.1 Zingel zingel
TGCAAAAAAAAATGCAAAAAAAATGCAAAAAAAATGCAAAAAAAATGCAAAAAAAATGCAAAAAAAATGCAAAAAAATGTAAAAAAAAATGCAAAAAAATGTAAAAAAAAATGCAAAAAAAATGCAAAAAAAATGCAAAAAAATGCAAAAAAAAATGCAAAAAAAATGCAAAAAAAAATGCAAAAAAAATGCAAAAAAAATGCAAAAAAAAATGTAAAAAAAATGCAAAAAAAATGCAAAAAAAATTGCAAAAAAAATGCAAAAAAAAATGCAAAAAAAATGCAAAAAAAAATGCAAAAAAAATGCAAAAAAAAATGCAAAAAATGCAAAAAAAAATGCAAAAAAAATGTAAAAAAATGCAAAAAAAATGAAAAAAAAAATGCAAAAAAATGCAAAAAAAAAATGCAAAAAAATGCAAAAAAAAATGCAAAAAAAATGTAAAAAAAAAATGCAAAAAAAATGCAAAAAAAAATGCAAAAAAATGCAAAAAAATGCAAAAAAAATGCAAAAAAAAAATGCAAAAAAATGCAAAAAAAAATGCAAAAAAATGTAAAAAAAAAATGCAAAAAAAATGCAAAAAAAAATACAAAAAAATGCAAAAAAAATGCAAAAAAATGCAAAAAAAAATGCAAAAAAATGCAAAAAAAAATGCAAAAAAATGCAAAAAAAAATGCAAAAAAAATGCAAAAAAAATGCAAAAAAAATGCTAAAAAAATGCAAAAAAAATGCAAAAAAAATTGCAAAAAAAATGCAAAAAAAATGCAAAAAAAATGCAAAAAAAAATGCAAAAAAAATGCAAAAAAAAATGCAAAAAAATGCAAAAAAAAATGCAAAAAAAATGCTAAAAAAAAATGCAAAAAAAATGCAAAAAAAAATGCAAAAAAAATGTAAAAAAAATGCAAAAAAAATGCAAAAAAAAATGCAAAAAAAATGCAAAAAAAATGCAAAAAAAAATGCAAAAAAAATGCAAAAAAAATGCAAAAAAAAATGCAAAAAAATGCTAAAAAAAAATGCAAAAAAATGTAAAAAAAATGCAAAAAAAATGCAAAAAAAAATGCAAAAAAAATGCAAAAAAAAATGCAAAAAAAATGCAAAAAAATGTAAAAAAAATGCAAAAAAATGTAAAAAAAAATGCAAAAAAAATGCAAAAAAAATGCAAAAAAATGCAAAAAAAATGCAAAAAAAATGCAAAAAAAAATGCAAAAAAATGCAAAAAAAATGCAAAAAAAATGTAAAAAAAAATGCAAAAAAAATGCAAAAAAAAATGCAAAAAAAATGCAAAAAAAATGCAAAAAAATGCAAAAAAAAATGCAAAAAAAATGCAAAAAAATGCAAAAAAATGCAAAAAAAATGCAAAAAAATGCAAAAAAAATGCAAAAAAATGCAAAAAAAATGCAAAAAAAATGCAAAAAAAATGCAAAAAAAATGCAAAAAAAATGCAAAAAAATGCAAAAAAAAAATGCAAAAAATGCAAAAAAAAATGCAAAAAAATGTAAAAAAAAATGCAAAAAAAATGCAAAAAAAAATGCAAAAAAATGCAAAAAAAATGCAAAAAAATGCAAAAAAAAAATGCAAAAAAAATGCAAAAAAAAATGCAAAAAAAATGTAAAAAAAAATGCAAAAAAAATGCAAAAAAAAATGCAAAAAAATGCAAAAAAAAATGCAAAAAAAATGCAAAAAAAAATGCAAAAAAAATGCAAAAAAAAATGCAAAAAAATGCAAAAAAAATGCAAAAAAAATGTAAAAAAAAATGCAAAAAAAATGCAAAAAAAATGCAAAAAAATGCAAAAAAAAATGCAAAAAAAATGCAAAAAAAAATGCAAAAAAAATGCAAAAAAAAATGCAAAAAAATGCAAAAAAAATGCAAAAAAATGCAAAAAAAATGCAAAAAAATGCAAAAAAAAATGCAAAAAAAATGCAAAAAAAATGCAAAAAAAAATGCAAAAAAAATGCAAAAAAAAATGCAAAAAAAATGCAAAAAAAATGCAAAAAAATGCAAAAAAAAATGCAAAAAAATGCAAAAAAAATGCAAAAAAAATGCAAAAAAAATGCAAAAAAAATGCAAAAAAAAAATGCAAAAAAAATGCAAAAAAAAATGCAAAAAAATGCTAAAAAAAATGCAAAAAAAATGCAAAAAAAATGCAAAAAAAATGCAAAAAAAATGCAAAAAAAAATGCAAAAAAAAATGCAAAAAAAATGCAAAAAAAATGCAAAAAAAAATGCAAAAAAATGTAAAAAAAAATGCAAAAAAAATGCAAAAAAAAATGCAAAAAAAATGCAAAAAAAAATGCAAAAAAAATGCAAAAAAAAATGCAAAAAAATGTAAAAAAATGCAAAAAAAATGCAAAAAAAAAATGCAAAAAAATGTAAAAAAAATGCAAAAAAATGTAAAAAAAAATGCAAAAAAAATGCAAAAAAAAATGCAAAAAAAATGCAAAAAAAATGCAAAAAAAATGCAAAAAAAATGCAAAAAAAATGCAAAAAAAATGCAAAAAAATGCAAAAAAAATGCAAAAAAAATGCAAAAAAAATGCAAAAAAATGCAAAAAAAAATGCAAAAAAATGCAAAAAAAATGCAAAAAAAATGCAAAAAAAAATGCAAAAAAAATGCAAAAAAAAATGCAAAAAAATGCAAAAAAAATGCAAAAAAAATGCTAAAAAAAATGCAAAAAAAATGCAAAAAAAAAATGCAAAAAAATGTAAAAAAAATGCAAAAAAATGTAAAAAAAAATGCAAAAAAAATGCAAAAAAAATGCAAAAAAAATGCAAAAAAAATGCAAAAAAAATGCAAAAAAAATGCAAAAAAAATGCAAAAAAATGTAAAAAAAAATGCAAAAAATGTAAAAAAAAATGCAAAAAAAATGCAAAAAAAATGCAAAAAAATGCAAAAAAAAATGCAAAAAAAATGCAAAAAAAATGCAAAAAAATGCAAAAAAAATGCAAAAAAAATGCAAAAAAAAATGCAAAAAAATGTCAAAAAAAATGCAAAAAAATGTAAAAAAAAATGCAAAAAAAATGCAAAAAAAAATGCAAAAAAAATGCAAAAAAAATGCAAAAAAAATGCAAAAAAAATGCAAAAAAATGCAAAAAAAAATGCAAAAAAATGAAAAATGCAAAAAAAATGCAAAAAAAAATGCAAAAAAATGCAAAAAAAAATGCAAAAAAAATGCAAAAAAAATGCAAAAAAAATGCAAAAAAAATGCAAAAAAAATGCAAAAAAATGCAAAAAAAAATGCAAAAAAAATGCAAAAAAAATGCAAAAAAAATGCAAAAAAAAATGCAAAAAAATGCAAAAAAAAATGCAAAAAAAATGCAAAAAAAAATGCAAAAAAATGCAAAAAAAATGCAAAAAAATGCAAAAAAAAATGCAAAAAAAATGCAAAAAAAATGCAAAAAAAATGCAAAAAAAAATGCAAAAAAAAATGCAAAAAAAATGCAAAAAAATGCAAAAAAATGCAAAAAAAATGCAAAAAAAATGCAAAAAAAAAATGCAAAAAAAATGCAAAAAAATGTAAAAAAAAATGCAAAAAAAATGCAAAAAAAAAATGCAAAAAAAATGCAAAAAAAAATGCAAAAAAATGCAAAAAAAATGCAAAAAAAATGCAAAACAAAAAATGCAAAAAAAATGCTAAAAAAATGCAAAAAAAATGCAAAAAAAAAATGCAAAAAAATGTAAAAAAAAATGCAAAAAAATGTAAAAAAAAATGCAAAAAAATGCAAAAAAAAATGCAAAAAAAAATGCAAAAAAAATGCAAAAAAAATGCAAAAAAAATGCAAAAAAAATGCAAAAAAAATGCAAAAAAAATGTAAAAAAAAATGCAAAAAAAATGTAAAAAAAAATGCAAAAAAAATGCAAAAAAAAATGCAAAAAAAATGCAAAAAAAAATGCAAAAAAAATGCAAAAAAAAATGCAAAAAAATGCAAAAAAAAATGCAAAAAAAAATGCAAAAAAAATGCAAAAAAAATGCAAAAAAAATGCAAAAAAAATGCAAAAAAAAATGCAAAAAAAATGCAAAAAAAAATGCAAAAAAAATGCAAAAAAAAATGCAAAAAAATGCAAAAAAAAATGCAAAAAAAATGTAAAAAAAAATGCAAAAAAAATGCAAAAAAAAATGCAAAAAAAATGCAAAAAAAAATGCAAAAAAATGCAAAAAAAAATGCAAAAAATGCAAAAAAAATGCAAAAAAAATGCAAAAAAAATGCAAAAAAATGCAAAAAAAATGCAAAAAAATGCAAAAAAAAATGCAAAAAAAATGCAAAAAAAATGCAAAAAAATGCAAAAAAAAATGCAAAAAAAATGCAAAAAAAAATGCAAAAAAATGCAAAAAAAATGCAAAAAAATGCAAAAAAAAATGCAAAAAAATGCAAAAAAAAATGCAAAAAAAATGCAAAAAAAAATGCAAAAAAAATGCAAAAAAAAAATGCAAAAAAAATGCAAAAAAAAATGCAAAAAAAATGCAAAAAAATGCAAAAAAAATGCAAAAAAATGCAAAAAAAAATGCAAAAAAAAATGCAAAAAAAAAATGCAAAAAAATGCAAAAAAAAATGCAAAAAAAATGCAAAAAAAAATGCAAAAAAAATGTAAAAAAAAATGCAAAAAAAATGCAAAAAAAAATGCAAAAAAAATGCAAAAAAAAATGCAAAAAAAATGCAAAAAAAAATGCAAAAAAAATGCAAAAAAAAATGCAAAAAAATGCAAAAAAAAATGCAAAAAAAATGTAAAAAAAATGCAAAAAAAATGCAAAAAAAAAATGCAAAAAAATGTAAAAAAAAATGCAAAAAAAATGTAAAAAAAAATGCAAAAAAAATGCAAAAAAAATGCAAAAAAAATGCAAAAAAAATGCAAAAAAAATGCAAAAAAAATGCAAAAAAAAATGCAAAAAAATGTAAAAAAAATGCAAAAAAAATGCTAAAAAAAATGCAAAAAAAATGCAAAAAAAATGCAAAAAAATGCAAAAAAAAATGCAAAAAAAATGCAAAAAAAAATGCAAAAAAAATGCAAAAAAATGCAAAAAAATGCAAAAAAAAATGCAAAAAAATGCAAAAAAAATGCAAAAAAATGTAAAAAAAAATGCAAAAAAAATGCAAAAAAAAATGCAAAAAAAAATGCAAAAAAAATGCAAAAAAAATGCAAAAAAAATGCAAAAAAAAATGCAAAAAAATGTAAAAAAAAATGCAAAAAAATGTAAAAAAAAATGCAAAAAAAATGCAAAAAAAATGCAAAAAAAATGCAAAAAAAAATGCAAAAAAAATGCAAAAAAAAATGCAAAAAAATGCAAAAAAAATGCAAAAAAAAATGTAAAAAAAATGCAAAAAAAATGCAAAAAAAATTGCAAAAAAAATGCAAAAAAAATGCAAAAAAAATGCAAAAAAAAATGCAAAAAAAATGCAAAAAAAATGCAAAAAAATGCAAAAAAAAATGCAAAAAAAATGTAAAAAAATGCAAAAAAAATGCAAAAAAAAAATGCAAAAAAATGCAAAAAAAAAATGCAAAAAAATGCAAAAAAAAATGCAAAAAAATGTAAAGAAAAAATGCAAAAAAAATGCAAAAAAAATGCAAAAAAATGCAAAAAAAATGCAAAAAAAATGCAAAAAAAAAATGCAAAAAAATGCAAAAAAAATGCAAAAAAAATGTAAAAAAAAAATGCAAAAAAATGCAAAAAAAAATGCAAAAAAATGCAAAAAAATGCAAAAAAAATGCAAAAAAAAAATGCAAAAAAATGCAAAAAAAAAATGCAAAAAAATGCAAAAAAAAATGCAAAAAAATGTAAAAAAAAATGCAAAAAAATGCAAAAAAAAATGCAAAAAAATACAAAAAAATGCAAAAAAAATGCAAAAAAAATGCAAAAAAAAATGCAAAAAAAATGCAAAAAAAATGCAAAAAAATGCAAAAAAAAATGCAAAAAAAAGTAAAAAAAAAATGCAAAAAAATGCAAAAAAAAATGCAAAAAAATGCAAAAAAAAATGCAAAAAAATGTAAAAAAAATGCAAAAAAAAATGCAAAAAAAATGTAAAAAAAATGCAAAAAAAAGTAAAAAAAAAAATGCAAAAAAATGCAAAAAAAAAATGCAAAAAAATGCAAAAAAAATGCAAAAAAAATGCAAAAAAAAATGCAAAAAAAATGCAAAAAAAAAATGCAAAAAATGCAAAAAAAAATGCAAAAAAAATGTAAAAAAAATGCAAAAAAAATGAAAAAAAAAATGCAAAAAAATGCAAAAAAAAAATGCAAAAAAATGCAAAAAAAAATGCAAAAAAATGTAAAAAAAAATGCAAAAAAAATGCAAAAAAAATGTAAAAAAATGCAAAAAAAATGCAAAAAAAAAATGCAAAAAAAATGTAAAAAAAATGCAAAAAAATGTAAAAAAAAATGCAAAAAAAATGCAAAAAAAATGCAAAAAAAATGCAAAAAAAATGCAAAAAAAATGTAAAAAAAATGCAAAAAAAATGCAAAAAAATGTAAAAAAAAATGCAAAAAAATGTAAAAAAAAAATGCAAAAAAAATGCAAAAAAAATGCAAAAAAATGCAAAAAAAAATGCAAAAAAAATGCAAAAAAAAATGCAAAAAAATGCAAAAAAATGCAAAAAAAAATGTAAAAAAAATGCAAAAAAAATGCAAAAAAAATTGCAAAAAAAATGCAAAAAAAATGCAAAAAAAATGCAAAAAAAAATGCAAAAAAAATGCAAAAAAAATGCAAAAAATGCAAAAAAAAATGCAAAAAAAATGTAAAAAAATGCAAAAAAAATGAAAAAAAAAATGCAAAAAAATGCAAAAAAAAATGCAAAAAAATGCAAAAAAAAATGCAAAAAAATGTAAAAAAAAAATGCAAAAAAAATGCAAAAAAAAATGCAAAAAAATGCAAAAAAATGCAAAAAAAATGCAAAAAAAAATGCAAAAAAATGCAAAAAAAAATGCAAAAAAATGTAAAAAAAAAATGCAAAAAAATGCAAAAAAAATGCAAAAAAATGCAAAAAAATGCAAAAAAAATGCAAAAAAATGTAAAAAAAATGCAAAAAAAAGTAAAAAAAAAAATGCAAAAAAATGCAAAAAAAAAATGCAAAAAAATGCAAAAAAAAATGCAAAAAAAATGCAAAAAAAAATGCAAAAAAAATGCAAAAAAAAATGCAAAAAAATGCAAAAAAAAATGCAAAAAAAATGCTAAAAAAATGCAAAAAAAAATGCAAAAAAAAAATGCAAAAAAATGCAAAAAAAAATGCAAAAAAATGCAAAAAAAAATGCAAAAAAATGTAAAAAAAAATGCAAAAAAAATGCAAAAAAAATGTAAAAAAAATGCAAAAAAAATGCAAAAAAAAAATGCAAAAAAATGTAAAAAAAATGCAAAAAAATGTAAAAAAAAATGCAAAAAAAATGCAAAAAAAATGCAAAAAAAATGCAAAAAAAATGCAAAAAAAATGCAAAAAAAATGCAAAAAAAATGCAAAAAAATGTAAAAAAAAATGCAAAAAAATGTAAAAAAAAAATGCAAAAAAAATGCAAAAAAAAATGCAAAAAAATGCAAAAAAAAATGCAAAAAAAAATGCAAAAAAAAATGCAAAAAAATGCAAAAAAAATGCAAAAAAAATGTAAAAAAAATGCAAAAAAAATGCAAAAAAAATTGCAAAAAAAATGCAAAAAAAATGCAAAAAAAATGCAAAAAAAAAATGCAAAAAAAATGCAAAAAAAAATGCAAAAAATGCAAAAAAAAATGCAAAAAAAATGTAAAAAAATGCAAAAAAAATGAAAAAAAAAATGCAAAAAAATGCAAAAAAAAATGCAAAAAAATGCAAAAAAAAATGCAAAAAAATGTAAAAAAAAAATGCAAAAAAAATGCAAAAAAAATGCAAAAAAATGCAAAAAAATGCAAAAAAAATGCAAAAAAAAAATGCAAAAAAATGCAAAAAAAAATGCAAAAAAAATGTAAAAAAAAATGCAAAAAAAATGCAAAAAAAAATGCAAAAAAATGCAAAAAAATGCAAAAAAAAATGCAAAAAAATGCAAAAAAAAATGCAAAAAAATGCAAAAAAAAATGCAAAAAAAATGTAAAAAAAAATGCAAAAAAAATGCAAAAAAAAATGCAAAAAAATACAAAAAAATGCAAAAAAAAATGCAAAAAAATGCAAAAAAAAATGCAAAAAAAATGCAAAAAAAAATGCAAAAAAAATGCAAAAAAAAATGCAAAAAAATGCAAAAAAAAATGCAAAAAAAGTAAAAAAAAAATGCAAAAAAAATGCAAAAAAAAAATGCAAAAAAAAATGCAAAAAAAATGTAAAAAAATGCAAAAAAAAATGCAAAAAAAATGTAAAAAAAATGAAAAAAATGCTAAAAAAAAAATGCAAAAAAATGCAAAAAAAAATGCAAAAAAATGTAAAAAAAATGCAAAAAAATGCAAAAAAAAATGCAAAAAAATACAAAAAAATGCAAAAAAAATGCAAAAAATGCAAAAAAAATGCAAAAAAAAATGCAAAAAAAATGCAAAAAAATGCAAAAAAAATGCAAAAAAAAATGCAAAAAAAGTAAAAAAAAAAATGCAAAAAAATGCAAAAAAAAAATGCAAAAAAAATGCAAAAAAAAATGCAAAAAAAATGTAAAAAAATGCAAAAAAAAATGCAAAAAAATGTAAAAAAAATGAAAAAAAAGTAAAAAAAAAAAATGCAAAAAAATGCAAAAAAAAAATGCAAAAAAATGCAAAAAAAAATGCAAAAAAAATGCAAAAAAAAATGCAAAAAAAATGCAAAAAAAAATGCAAAAAATGCAAAAAAAAATGCAAAAAAAATGTAAAAAAATGCAAAAAAAATGAAAAAAAAAAATGCAAAAAAATGCAAAAAAAAAATGCAAAAAAATGCAAAAAAAAATGCAAAAAAATGTAAAAAAAAATGCAAAAAAAATGCAAAAAAAATGTAAAAAAATGCAAAAAAAATGCAAAAAAAAAATGCAAAAAAATGTAAAAAAAATGCAAAAAAATGTAAAAAAAAATGCAAAAAAAATGCAAAAAAAATGCAAAAAAAATGCAAAAAAAATGCAAAAAAAATGTAAAAAAAATGCAAAAAAAATGCAAAAAAATGTAAAAAAAAATGCAAAAAAATGTAAAAAAAAAATGCAAAAAAAATGCAAAAAAAATGCAAAAAAAAATGCAAAAAAAAATGCAAAAAAAAATGCAAAAAAATGCAAAAAAAATGCAAAAAAAAATGTAAAAAAAATGCAAAAAAAATGCAAAAAAAATTGCAAAAAAAATGCAAAAAAAATGCAAAAAAAATGCAAAAAAAAATGCAAAAAAAATGCAAAAAAAAATGCAAAAAATGCAAAAAAAAATGCAAAAAAAATGTAAAAAAATGCAAAAAAAATGAAAAAAAAAAATGCAAAAAAATGCAAAAAAAAAATGCAAAAAAATGAAAAAAAAAATGCAAAAAAATGTAAAAAAAAAATGCAAAAAAAATGCAAAAAAAAATGCAAAAAAATGCAAAAAAATGCAAAAAAAATGCAAAAAAAAAATGCAAAAAAATGCAAAAAAAAAATGCAAAAAAATGTAAAAAAAAAATGCAAAAAAATGCAAAAAAAAAATGCAAAAAAATGCAAAAAAATGCAAAAAAAATGCAAAAAAATGCAAAAAAAAATGCAAAAAAATGCAAAAAAAAATGCAAAAAAATGTAAAAAAAAAATGCAAAAAAAATGCAAAAAAAAATGCAAAAAAATACAAAAAAATGCAAAAAAAAATGCAAAAAAATGCAAAAAAAAATGCAAAAAAAATGCAAAAAAAAATGCAAAAAAAATGCAAAAAAAATGCAAAAAAATGCAAAAAAAAATGCAAAAAAAGTAAAAAAAAAAATGCAAAAAAATGCAAAAAAAAAATGCAAAAAAAATGCAAAAAAAAATGTAAAAAAAATGCAAAAAAAAATGCAAAAAAATGTAAAAAAAATGAAAAAAAAGTAAAAAAAAAAAATGCAAAAAAATGCAAAAAAAAAATGCAAAAAAAATGCAAAAAAAAATGCAAAAAAAATGCAAAAAAAAATGCAAAAAAAATGCAAAAAAAAATGCAAAAAAATGCAAAAAAAAATGCAAAAAAAATGTAAAAAAATGCAAAAAAAATGAAAAAAAAAAATGCAAAAAAATGCAAAAAAAAAAAATGCAAAAAAAATGCAAAAAAAAATGCAAAAAAATGTAAAAAAAAAATGCAAAAAAAATGCAAAAAAAAATGCAAAAAAATGCAAAAAAATGCAAAAAAAAATGCAAAAAAAAATGCAAAAAAATGCAAAAAAAATGCAAAAAAATGTAAAAAAAAAATGCAAAAAAAATGCAAAAAAAAATGCAAAAAAAATGCAAAAAAAATGCAAAAAAATGCAAAAAAAAAATGCAAAAAAATGCAAAAAAAAAATGCAAAAAAATGCAAAAAAAAATGCAAAAAAATGTAAAAAAAAAATGCAAAAAAAATGCAAAAAAAAATGCAAAAAAATACAAAAAAATGCAAAAAAAAATGCAAAAAAATGCAAAAAAAAATGCAAAAAAAATGCAAAAAAAAATGCAAAAAAAATGCAAAAAAAATGCAAAAAAAATGCAAAAAAAAATGCAAAAAAAGTAAAAAAAAAAATGCAAAAAAATGCAAAAAAAAAATGCAAAAAAAATGCAAAAAAAAATGCAAAAAAAATGTAAAAAAATGCAAAAAAAAATGCAAAAAAATGTAAAAAAAATGCAAAAAAAGTAAAAAAAAAAATGCAAAAAAATGCAAAAAAAAAATGCAAAAAAATGCAAAAAAAAAATGCAAAAAAAATGCAAAAAAAAATGCAAAAAAAATGTAAAAAAATGCAAAAAAAATGCAAAAAAAAAATGCAAAAAAATGTAAAAAAAATGCAAAAAAAGTAAAAAAAAAAATGCAAAAAAATGCAAAAAAAAAATGCAAAAAAATGCAAAAAAAAATGCAAAAAAAATGCAAAAAAAAATGCAAAAAAATGCAAAAAAAAATGCAAAAAAAAATGTAAAAAAAATGCAAAAAAAATGCAAAAAAAATTGCAAAAAAAATGCAAAAAAAATGCAAAAAAATACAAAAAAATGCAAAAAAAAATGCAAAAAAATGCAAAAAAAAATGCAAAAAAAATGCAAAAAAAAATGCAAAAAAAATGCAAAAAAAATGCAAAAAAATGCAAAAAAAATGCAAAAAAAAATGTAAAAAAAATGCAAAAAAAATGCAAAAAAAATTGCAAAAAAAATGCAAAAAAATGCAAAAAAAATGCAAAAAAAAATGCAAAAAAATGCAAAAAAAAATGCAAAAAATGCAAAAAAAAATGCAAAAAAAATGTAAAAAAATGCAAAAAAATGCAAAAAAAAAATGCAAAAAAATGTAAAAAAAATGCAAAAAAATGTAAAAAAAAATGCAAAAAAAATGCAAAAAAAATGCAAAAAAAATGCAAAAAAAATGCAAAAAAAATGCAAAAAAAATGCAAAAAAAATGCAAAAAAATGTAAAAAAAAAATGCAAAAAAATGTAAAAAAAAATGCAAAAAAAATGCAAAAAAAATGCAAAAAAATGCAAAAAAAAATGCAAAAAAAATGCAAAAAAAAATGCAAAAAAAATGTAAAAAAATGCAAAAAAAATGCAAAAAAAAAATGCAAAAAAATGTAAAAAAAATGCAAAAAAATGTAAAAAAAAATGCAAAAAAAATGCAAAAAAAATGCAAAAAAAATGCAAAAAAAATGCAAAAAAAATGCAAAAAAAATGCAAAAAAAATGCAAAAAAATGTAAAAAAAAATGCAAAAAAATGTAAAAAAAAATGCAAAAAAAATGCAAAAAAAATGCAAAAAAATGCAAAAAAAAATGCAAAAAAAATGCAAAAAAAATGCAAAAAAAATGCAAAAAAAATGCAAAAAATGCAAAAAAAAATGCAAAAAAAATGTAAAAAAATGCAAAAAAAATGAAAAAAAAAAATGCAAAAAAATGCAAAAAAAAAATGCAAAAAAATGCAAAAAAAAATGCAAAAAAATGTAAAAAAAAATGCAAAAAAAATGCAAAAAAAAATGCAAAAAAATGCAAAAAAATGAAAAAAAAATGCAAAAAAAAAATGCAAAAAAATGCAAAAAAAATGCAAAAAAATGTAAAAAAAAAATGCAAAAAAAATGCAAAAAAAAATGCAAAAAAATGCAAAAAAATGCAAAAAAAAAATGCAAAAAAATGTAAAAAAAAAATGCAAAAAAAATGCAAAAAAAAATGCAAAAAAATACAAAAAAATGCAAAAAAAAATGCAAAAAAATGCAAAAAAAATGCAAAAAAAATGCAAAAAAAAATGCAAAAAAAATGCAAAAAAAATGCAAAAAAAATGCAAAAAAAAATGCAAAAAAAGTAAAAAAAAAAATGCAAAAAAATGCAAAAAAAAAATGCAAAAAAAATGCAAAAAAAAATGCAAAAAAAATGTAAAAAAATGCAAAAAAAAATGCAAAAAAATGTAAAAAAAATGCAAAAAAAGTAAAAAAAAAAATGCAAAAAAATGCAAAAAAAAAATGCAAAAAAATGCCAAAAAAAATGCAAAAAAAATGCAAAAAAAAATGCAAAAAAAATGTAAAAAAATGCAAAAAAAATGCAAAAAAAAAATGCAAAAAAATGTAAAAAAAAATGCAAAAAAATGTAAAAAAAAATGCAAAAAAAATGCAAAAAAAATGCAAAAAAAATGCAAAAAAAATGCAAAAAAAATGCAAAAAAAATGCAAAAAAAATGCAAAAAAATGTAAAAAAAAATGCAAAAAAATGTAAAAAAAAATGCAAAAAAAATGCAAAAAAAATGCAAAAAAATGCAAAAAAAAATGCAAAAAAAATGCAAAAAAAAATGCAAAAAAATGCAAAAAAAATGCAAAAAAAAATGTAAAAAAAATGCAAAAAAAATGCAAAAAAAATTGCAAAAAAAATGCAAAAAAAATGCAAAAAAAATGCAAAAAAAAATGCAAAAAAAATGCAAAAAAAAATGCAAAAAAATGCAAAAAAAAATGCAAAAAAAATGTAAAAAAATGCAAAAAAAATGAAAAAAAAATGCAAAAAAATGCAAAAAAAAAATGCAAAAAAATGCAAAAAAAAATGCAAAAAAATGTAAAAAAAAAAAGCAAAAAAAATGCAAAAAAAAATGCAAAAAAATGCAAAAAAATGCAAAAAAAATGCAAAAAAATGCAAAAAAAATGCAAAAAAATGTAAAAAAAAAATGCAAAAAAAATGCAAAAAAAAATGCAAAAAAATGCAAAAAAAAATGCAAAAAAATGTAAAAAAAAAATGCAAAAAAAATGCAAAAAAAAATGCAAAAAAATACAAAAAAATGCAAAAAAAAATGCAAAAAAATGCAAAAAAAAATGCAAAAAAAATGCAAAAAAAAATGCAAAAAAAATGCAAAAAAATGTAAAAAAAAATGCAAAAAAATGCAAAAAAAATGCAAAAAAATGTAAAAAAAAAAATGCAAAAAAATGCAAAAAAAAAATGCAAAAAAATGCAAAAAAAAATGCAAAAAAATGTAAAAAAAAAATGCAAAAAAAATGCAAAAAAAAATGCAAAAAAATACAAAAAAATGCAAAAAAAAATGCAAAAAAATGCAAAAAAAAATGCAAAAAAAATGCAAAAAAAAATGCAAAAAAAATGCAAAAAAAATGCAAAAAAATGCAAAAAAAATGCAAAAAAAAATGCAAAAAATGCAAAAAAAAAATGCAAAAAAAATGTAAAAAAATGCAAAAAAAATGCAAAAAAAAAATGCAAAAAAATGTAAAAAAAAATGCAAAAAAATGTAAAAAAAAATGCAAAAAAAATGCAAAAAAAAATGCAAAAAAAATGCAAAAAAAATGCAAAAAAAATGCAAAAAAAATGCAAAAAAAATGCAAAAAAATGTAAAAAAAAATGCAAAAAAATGTAAAAAAAAATGCAAAAAAAATGCAAAAAAAATGCAAAAAAATGCAAAAAAAAATGCAAAAAAAAATGCAAAAAAAAATGCAAAAAAAATGTTAAAAAAATGCAAAAAAAATGCAAAAAAAAAATGCAAAAAAATGTAAAAAAAATGCAAAAAAATGTAAAAAAAAATGCAAAAAAAATGCAAAAAAAATGCAAAAAAAATGCAAAAAAAATGCAAAAAAAATGCAAAAAAAATGCAAAAAAAATGCAAAAAAATGTAAAAAAAAATGCAAAAAAATGTAAAAAAAAATGCAAAAAAAATGCAAAAAAAATGCAAAAAAATGCAAAAAAAAATGCAAAAAAAATGCAAAAAAAAATGCAAAAAAAATGTAAAAAAAATGCAAAAAAAATGCAAAAAAAAAATGCAAAAAAATGTAAAAAAAATGCAAAAAAATGTAAAAAAAAATGCAAAAAAAATGCAAAAAAAAATGCAAAAAAAATGCAAAAAAAATGCAAAAAAAAATGCAAAAAAAATGCAAAAAAAATGCAAAAAAATGTAAAAAAAAATGCAAAAAAATGTAAAAAAAAATGCAAAAAAAATGCAAAAAAAATGCAAAAAAAATGCAAAAAAATGCAAAAAAAAATGCAAAAAAAATGCAAAAAAAAATGCAAAAAAATGCAAAAAAAATGCAAAAAAAAATGTAAAAAAATGCAAAAAAAAATGCAAAAAAAATTGCAAAAAAAATGCAAAAAAAATGCAAAAAAAATGCAAAAAAAAATGCAAAAAAAATGCAAAAAAAAATGCAAAAAATGCAAAAAAAAATGTAAAAAAATGTAAAAAAATGCAAAAAAAATGAAAAAAAAAAATGCAAAAAAATGCAAAAAAAAAATGCAAAAAAATGCAAAAAAAAATGCAAAAAAATGTAAAAAAAAAATGCAAAAAAAATGCAAAAAAATGCAAAAAAAATGCAAAAAAAAAATGCAAAAAAATGCAAAAAAAATGCAAAAAAATGTAAAAAAAAAAATGCAAAAAAAATGCAAAAAAAAATGCAAAAAAATGCAAAAAAATGCAAAAAAAATGCAAAAAAAAAATGCAAAAAAATGCAAAAAAAAAATGCAAAAAAATGCAAAAAAAAATGCAAAAAAATGTAAAAAAAAAATGCAAAAAAAATGCAAAAAAAAATGCAAAAAAATACAAAAAAATGCAAAAAAAAAAGCAAAAAAATGCAAAAAAAAATGCAAAAAAAATGCAAAAAAAAATGCAAAAAAAATGCAAAAAAAATGCAAAAAAAATGCAAAAAAAAATGCAAAAAAAGTAAAAAAAAAAATGCAAAAAAATGCAAAAAAAAAATGCAAAAAAAATGCAAAAAAAAATGCAAAAAAAATGTAAAAAAATGCAAAAAAAAATGCAAAAAAATGTAAAAAAAATGCAAAAAAAGTAAAAAAAAAAATGCAAAAAAATGCAAAAAAAAAATGCAAAAAAATGCAAAAAAAAATGCAAAAAAAATGCAAAAAAAAAAGCAAAAAAAATGTAAAAAAATGCAAAAAAAATGCAAAAAAAAAATGCAAAAAAATGTAAAAAAAATGCAAAAAAAGTAAAAAAAAAAATGCAAAAAAATGCAAAAAAAAAATGCAAAAAAATGCAAAAAAAAATGCAAAAAAAATGCAAAAAAAATGCAAAAAAATGCAAAAAAAATGCAAAAAAAAATGTAAAAAAAATGCAAAAAAAATGCAAAAAAAATTGCAAAAAAAATGCAAAAAAAATGCAAAAAAAAATGCAAAAAAATGTAAAAAAAAAATGCAAAAAAAATGCAAAAAAATGCAAAAAAAATGCAAAAAAAAAATGCAAAAAAATGCAAAAAAAATGCAAAAAAATGTAAAAAAAAAAATGCAAAAAAAATGCAAAAAAAAATGCAAAAAAATGCAAAAAAATGCAAAAAAAATGCAAAAAAAAAATGCAAAAAAATGCAAAAAAAAAATGCAAAAAAATGCAAAAAAAAATGCAAAAAAATGTAAAAAAAAAATGCAAAAAAAATGCAAAAAAAAATGCAAAAAAATACAAAAAAATGCAAAAAAAAAAGCAAAAAAATGCAAAAAAAAATGCAAAAAAAATGCAAAAAAAAATGCAAAAAAAATGCAAAAAAAATGCAAAAAAAATGCAAAAAAAATGCAAAAAAAAGTAAAAAAAAAAATGCAAAAAAATGCAAAAAAAAATGCAAAAAAAATGCAAAAAAAAATGCAAAAAAAATGTAAAAAAATGCAAAAAAAAATGCAAAAAAATGTAAAAAAAATGCAAAAAAAGTAAAAAAAAAAATGCAAAAAAATGCAAAAAAAAAATGCAAAAAAATGCAAAAAAAAAATGCAAAAAAAATGCAAAAAAAAAAGCAAAAAAAATGTAAAAAAATGCAAAAAAAATGCAAAAAAAAAATGCAAAAAAATGTAAAAAAAATGCAAAAAAAGTAAAAAAAAAAATGCAAAAAAATGCAAAAAAAAAATGCAAAAAAATGCAAAAAAAAATGCAAAAAAAATGCAAAAAAAAATGCAAAAAAATGCAAAAAAAAATGCAAAAAAAAATGTAAAAAAAATGCAAAAAAAATGCAAAAAAAATTGCAAAAAAAATGCAAAAAAAATGCAAAAAAAATGCAAAAAAAAATGCAAAAAAAATGCAAAAAAAAATGCAAAAAATGCAAAAAAAAATGCAAAAAAAATGTAAAAAAATGCAAAAAAAAATGCAAAAAAAAAATGCAAAAAAATGCAAAAAAAAAATGCAAAAAAATGCAAAAAAAAATGCAAAAAAATGTAAAAAAAAATGCAAAAAAAATGCAAAAAAAAATGCAAAAAAATGCAAAAAAATGCAAAAAAAATGCAAAAAAAAATGCAAAAAAATGCAAAAAAAAAATGCAAAAAAAAATGCAAAAAAATGCAAAAAAATGCAAAAAAAATGCAAAAAAAATGCAAAAAATGTAAAAAAAAAAATGCAAAAAAAATGCAAAAAAATGCAAAAAAATGCAAAAAAAAATGCAAAAAAAATGCAAAAAAATGTAAAAAAAAATGTAAAAAAAATGCAAAAAAAATGCAAAAAAAATTGCAAAAAAAATGCAAAAAAAATGCAAAAAAAATGCAAAAAAAAATGCAAAAAAAATGCAAAAAAAAATGCAAAAAATGCAAAAAAAAATGCAAAAAAAATGTAAAAAAATGCAAAAAAAATGCAAAAAAATGCAAAACAATGCAAAAAAAAAATGCAAAAAAATGCAAAAAAAAATGCAAAAAAATGTAAAAAAAAAATGCAAAAAAAATGCAAAAAAAAATGCAAAAAAATGCAAAAAAATGCAAAAAAAATGCAAAAAAAAAATGCAAAAAAATGCAAAAAAAAATGCAAAAAAATGTAAAAAAAAAAATGCAAAAAAAATGCAAAAAAAAATGCAAAAAAATGCAAAAAAATGCAAAAAAAAATGCAAAAAAAAAATGCAAAAAAATGCAAAAAAAAAATGCAAAAAAATGCAAAAAAAAATGCAAAAAAATGTAAAAAAAAAATGCAAAAAAAATGCAAAAAAAAATGCAAAAAAATACAAAAAAATGCAAAAAAAATGCAAAAAAAATGCAAAAAAAATGCAAAAAAATGCAAAAAAAATGCAAAAAAAAATGTAAAAAAAAATGCAAAAAAAATGCAAAAAAAATTGCAAAAAAAATGCAAAAAAAATGCAAAAAAAATGCAAAAAAAAATGCAAAAAAAATGCAAAAAAAAATGCAAAAAATGCAAAAAAAAATGCAAAAAAAATGTAAAAAAATGCAAAAAAAATGAAAAAAAAAATGCAAAAAAATGCAAAAAAAAAATGCAAAAAAAATGCAAAAAAAAATGCAAAAAAATGTAAAAAAAAAATGCAAAAAAAATGCAAAAAAAAATGCAAAAAAATGCAAAAAAATGCAAAAAAAATGCAAAAAAAAAATGCAAAAAAATGCAAAAAAAATGCAAAAAAATGTAAAAAAAAAATGCAAAAAAAATGCAAAAAAAAATGCAAAAAAATGCAAAAAAAATGCAAAAAAAATGCAAAAAAAAATGCAAAAAAATGCAAAAAAAAAATGCAAAAAAATGCAAAAAAAAATGCAAAAAAAAATGCAAAAAAATGTAAAAAAAAAATGCAAAAAAAATGCAAAAAAAAATGCAAAAAAATACAAAAAAATGCAAAAAAAAATGCAAAAAAAATGCAAAAAAAAATGCAAAAAAATGCAAAAAAAAATGCAAAAAAAATGCAAAAAAAATGCAAAAAAATGTAAAAAAAAATGCAAAAAAATGCAAAAAAATGTAAAAAAAAAATGCAAAAAAATGTAAAAAAAAATGCAAAAAAAATGCAAAAAAAAATGCAAAAAAATGCAAAAAAAAATGCAAAAAAAATGCAAAAAAAAATGCAAAAAAATGCAAAAAAAATGCAAAAAAAAATGTAAAAAAAAATGCAAAAAAAATGCAAAAAAAAATGCAAAAAAAATGTAAAAAAATGAAAAAAAAATGAAAAAAAAAAAATGCAAAAAAATGCAAAAAAAAAATGCAAAAAAATGCAAAAAAAATTGCAAAAAAAATGTAAAAAAAAAATGCAAAAAAAATGCAAAAAAAAAATGCAAAAAAAATGCAAAAAAAATGCAAAAAAAAATGCAAAAAAAAAATGCAAAAAAATGCAAAAAAAAATGCAAAAAAAATGTAAAAAAAAAATGCAAAAAAAATGCAAAAAAAAATGCAAAAAAATGCAAAAAAATGCAAAAAAAATGCAAAAAAAAAATGCAAAAAAATGCAAAAAAAAAATGCAAAAAAAATGCAAAAAAAAAATGCAAAAAAAATGTAAAAAAAAAATGCAAAAAAAATGCAAAAAAAAATGCAAAAAAATACAAAAAAATGCAAAAAAAAATGCAAAAAAATGCAAAAAAAAATGCAAAAAAAATGCAAAAAAAAATGCAAAAAAAATGCAAAAAAAAATGCAAAAAAAATGCAAAAAAAAATGCAAAAAAAGTAAAAAAAAAAATGCAAAAAAATGCAAAAAAAAAATGCAAAAAAAATGCAAAAAAAAATGCAAAAAAAATGTAAAAAAATGCAAAAAAAATGCAAAAAAATGTAAAAAAAAATGCAAAAAAAGTAAAAAAAAAATGCAAAAAAATGCAAAAAAAAAATGCAAAAAAATGCAAAAAAAAATGCAAAAAAAATGCAAAAAAAAATGCAAAAAAAATGTAAAAAAAAGTAAAAAAAATGCAAAAAAAATGCAAAAAAAAAATGCAAAAAAATGTAAAAAAAATGCTAAAAAAAATGTAAAAAAAATGCAAAAAAATGCAAAAAAAAATGCAAAAAAAAATGTAAAAAAAATGCAAAAAAAATGCAAAAAAAATTGCAAAAAAAATGCAAAAAAAATGCAAAAAAAATGCAAAAAAAAATGCAAAAAAATGCAAAAAAAATGCAAAAAATGCAAAAAAAAATGCAAAAAAATGTAAAAAAAATGCAAAAAAAAATGCAAAAAAAAAATGCAAAAAAATGCAAAAAAAAAATGCAAAAAAATGCAAAAAAAAATGCAAAAAAATGTAAAAAAAAATGCAAAAAAAATGCAAAAAAAAATGCAAAAAAATGCAAAAAAATGCAAAAAAAATGCAAAAAAAAATGCAAAAAAATGCAAAAAAAAAAATGCAAAAAAAATGCAAAAAAATGCAAAAAAATGCAAAAAAAATGCAAAAAAAATGCAAAAAATGTAAAAAAAAAATGCAAAAAAAATGCAAAAAAATGCAAAAAAATGCAAAAAAATGCAAAAAAAAATGCAAAAAAATGTAAAAAAAATGTAAAAAAAATGCAAAAAAAATGCAAAAAAAATTGCAAAAAAAATGCAAAAAAAATGCAAAAAAAATGCAAAAAAAATGCAAAAAAAATGCAAAAAAAAATGCAAAAAATGCAAAAAAAAATGCAAAAAAAATGTAAAAAAATGCAAAAAAAATGCAAAAAAATGCAAAACAATGCAAAAAAAAAAATGCAAAAAAATGCAAAAAAAAATGCAAAAAAATGTAAAAAAAAATGCAAAAAAAATGCAAAAAAAAATGCAAAAAAATGCAAAAAAATGCAAAAAAAATGCAAAAAAATGCAAAAAAATGCAAAAAAAATGCAAAAAAAATGCAAAAAATGTAAAAAAAAAAATGCAAAAAAAATGCAAAAAAATGCAAAAAATGCAAAAAAAATGCAAAAAAAAATGCAAAAAAATGTAAAAAAAATGTAAAAAAAATGCAAAAAAAATGCAAAAAAAATTGCAAAAAAAATGCAAAAAAAATGCAAAAAAAATGCAAAAAAAATGCAAAAAAAATGCAAAAAAAAATGCAAAAAATGCAAAAAAAAATGCAAAAAAAATGTAAAAAAATGCAAAAAAAATGCAAAAAAATGCAAAACAATGCAAAAAAAAAATGCAAAAAAATGCAAAAAAAAAATGCAAAAAAAAATGCAAAAAAATGCAAAAAAATGCAAAAAAAATGCAAAAAAAATGCAAAAAATGTAAAAAAAAAATGCAAAAAAAAATGTAAAAAAAAAAATGCAAAAAAAATGCAAAAAAAAATGCAAAAAAATACAAAAAAATGCAAAAAAAAATGCAAAAAAATGCAAAAAAAAATGCAAAAAAAATGCAAAAAAAAATGCAAAAAAAATGCAAAAAAAGTAAAAAAAAAAATGCAAAAAAATGCAAAAAAAAAATGCAAAAAAAATGCAAAAAAAAATGCAAAAAAAATGCAAAAAAAAATGCAAAAAAAATGTAAAAAAATGCAAAAAAAATGCAAAAAAAAAATGCAAAAAAATGTAAAAAAATGCAAAAAAAATGTAAAAAAAATGCAAAAAAAATGCAAAAAAAATGCAAAAAAATGCAAAAAAAAAATGCAAAAAAAAATGCAAAAAAAATGCAAAAAAAATGCAAAAAAATGTAAAAAAAAATGCAAAAAAATGTAAAAAAAAATGCAAAAAAAATGCAAAAAAAAATGCAAAAAAATGCAAAAAAAATGCAAAAAAAATGCAAAAAAATGCAAAAAAAATGCAAAAAAATGCAAAAAAAAATGCAAAAAATGCAAAAAAATGCAAATAAAATGCAAAAAAAATGCAAAAAAAATGCAAAAAAAAATGCAAAAAAAGTTAAAAAAAATGCAAAAAAATGCAAAAAAATGTAAAAAAAAATGCAAAAAAAAATGCAAAAAAAAAATGCAAAAAAATGCAAAAAAATGCAAAAAAAATGCAAAAAAAAAATGCAAAAAAATGCAAAAAAAAAATGCAAAAAAATGCAAAAAAAAATGCAAAAAAATGTAAAAAAAAAATGCAAAAAAAATGCAAAAAAAAAATGCAAAAAATACAAAAAAATGCAAAAAAAAATGCAAAAAAATGCAAAAAAAAAATGCAAAAAAAAATGCAAAAAAAATGCAAAAAAAATGCAAAAAAAGTAAAAAAAAAAATGCAAAAAAATGCAAAAAAAAAAATGCAAAAAAAATGCAAAAAAAAATGCAAAAAAAATGCAAAAAAAAATGCAAAAAAATGTAAAAAAATGCAAAAAAAATGCAAAAAAAAAATGCAAAAAAATGTAAAAAAAATGCAAAAAAATGTAAAAAAAATGCAAAAAAAAATGCAAAAAAAATGCAAAAAAAATGCAAAAAAAAATGCAAAAAAAATGCAAAAAAAAATGCAAAAAAAATGCAAAAAAATGTAAAAAAAAATGCAAAAAAATGTAAAAAAAAATGCAAAAAAAAATGCAAAAAAAATGCAAAAAAATGCAAAAAAAATGCAAAAAAATGCAAAAAAATGCAAAAAAATGCAAAAAAAAATGCAAAAAAAAAATGCAAAAAAATGCAAAAAAAAATGCAAAAAAATGTAAAAAAAAATGCAAAAAAAATGCAAAAAAAAATGCAAAAAAATGCAAAAAATGCAAAAAAAATGCAAAAAAAAAATGCAAAAAAATGCAAAAAAAAAATGCAAAAAAATGCAAAAAAAATGCAAAAAATGTAAAAAAAAAATGCAAAAAAAATGCATAAAAAAATGCAAAAAAAATGTAAAAAATGCAAAAAAATGCAAAAAAAAAATGCAAAAAAATGTAAAAAAAATGCAAAAAAATGTAAAAAAAAAATGCAAAAAAAATGCAAAAAAAATGCAAAAAAAATGCAAAAAAAATGCAAAAAAAATGCAAAAAAATGCAAAAAAAATGCAAAAAAATGTAAAAAAAATGCAAAAAATGTAAAAAAAAATGCAAAAAAAATGCAAAAAAAATGCAAAAAAATGCAAAAAAAAATGCAAAAAAAATGCAAAAAAAAATGCAAAAAAATGCAAAAAAAAATGCAAAAAAAAATGTAAAAAAAATGCAAAAAAAATGCAAAAAAAATTGCAAAAAAAATGCAAAAAAAAATGCAAAAAAAATGCAAAAAAAAATGCAAAAAAAATGCAAAAAAAAATGCAAAAAATGCAAAAAAAAATGCAAAAAAAATGTAAAAAAATGCAAAAAAAATGAAAAAAAAAATGCAAAAAAATGCAAAAAAAAATGCAAAAAAATGCAAAAAAAAATGCAAAAAAATGTAAAAAAAAAATGCAAAAAAAATGCAAAAAAAAATGCAAAAAAATGCAAAAAAATGCAAAAAAAATGCAAAAAATGCAAAAAAAATGCAAAAAAAAAATGCAAAAAAATGCAAAAAAAATGCAAAAAAATGTAAAAAAAAAAATGCAAAAAAAATGCAAAAAAAAATGCAAAAAAATGCAAAAAAATGCAAAAAAAATGCAAAAAAAAAATGCAAAAAAATGCAAAAAAAAAATGCAAAAAAATGCAAAAAAAAATGCAAAAAAATGTAAAAAAAAAATGCAAAAAAAATGCAAAAAAAAATGCAAAAAAATACAAAAAAATGCAAAAAAAAATGCAAAAAAATGCAAAAAAAAATGCAAAAAAAATGCAAAAAAAAATGCAAAAAAAATGCAAAAAAAAATGCAAAAAAAGTAAAAAAAAAAATGCAAAAAAATGCAAAAAAAAAATGCAAAAAAAATGCAAAAAAAAATGCAAAAAAAATGTAAAAAAATGCAAAAAAAAATGCAAAAAAATGTAAAAAAAAAATGCAAAAAAAGTAAAAAAAAAAATGCAAAAAAATGCAAAAAAAAAATGCAAAAAAAAATGTAAAAAAAATGCAAAAAAAATGCAAAAAAAATTGCAAAAAAAATGCAAAAAAAATGCAAAAAAAATGCAAAAAAAAATGCAAAAAAAATGCAAAAAAAAATGCAAAAAATGCAAAAAAAAATGCAAAAAAAATGTAAAAAAATAATGCAAAAAAAAATGCAAAAAAATGCAAAAAAATGCAAAAAAAATGCAAAAAATGTAAAAAAAAAAAATGCAAAAAAAATGCAAAAAAATGCAAAAAAATGCAAAAAAAATGCAAAAAAAAATGCAAAAAAATGTAAAAAAAAATGGAAAAAAAATGCAAAAAAAATGCAAAAAAAATTGCAAAAAAAATGCAAAAAAAATGCAAAAAAAATGCAAAAAAAATGCAAAAAAAATGCAAAAAAAAATGCAAAAAATGCAAAAAAAAATGCAAAAAAAATGTAAAAAAATGCAAAAAAAATTCAAAAAAAAAATGCAAAAAAATGCAAAAAAAATGCAAAAAAAATGCAAAAAAAATGCAAAAAAAATGCAAAAAAAATGCAAAAAAAATGCAAAAAAAATGCAAAAAAATGTAAAAAAAAATGCAAAAAAATGTAAAAAAAAATGCAAAAAAAATGCAAAAAAAATGCAAAAAAATGCAAAAAAAAATGCAAAAAAAATGCAAAAAAAATGCAAAAAAATGCAAAAAAAATGCAAAAAAAAATGTAAAAAAAATGCAAAAAAAATGCAAAAAAAATTGCAAAAAAAATGCAAAAAAAATGCAAAAAAAATGCAAAAAAAAAATGCAAAAAATGCAAAAAAAAATGCAAAAAAAATGTAAAAAAATGCAAAAAAATGAAAAAAAAAATGCAAAAAAATGCAAAAAAAAAATGCAAAAAAATGCAAAAAAAAATGCAAAAAAATGTAAAAAAAAAATGCAAAAAAAATGCAAAAAAAAATGCAAAAAAATGCAAAAAAATGCAAAAAAAATGCAAAAAAAAAATGCAAAAAAATGCAAAAAAAATGCAAAAAAATGTAAAAAAAAAATGCAAAAAAAATGCAAAAAAAAATGCAAAAAAATACAAAAAAATGCAAAAAAAAATGCAAAAAAATGCAAAAAAAAATGCAAAAAAAATGCAAAAAAAAATGCAAAAAAAATGCAAAAAAAATGCAAAAAAAATGCAAAAAAAAATGCAAAAAAAGTAAAAAAAAAAATGCAAAAAAATGCAAAAAAAAAATGCAAAAAAAATGCAAAAAAAAATGCAAAAAAAATGTAAAAAAATGCAAAAAAAAATGCAAAAAAATGTAAAAAAAAATGCAAAAAAAGTAAAAAAAAAAATGCAAAAAAATGCAAAAAAAAAATGCAAAAAAATGCAAAAAAAAATGCAAAAAAAATGCAAAAAAAAATGCAAAAAAAATGTAAAAAAATGCAAAAAAAATGCAAAAAAAAAATGCAAAAAAAAATGCAAAAAAAATGTAAAAAAATGCAAAAAAAAATGCAAAAAAATGTAAAAAAAATGCAAAAAAAGTAAAAAAAAAATGCAAAAAAATGCAAAAAAAAAATGCAAAAAAATGCAAAAAAAATGCAAAAAAAATGCAAAAAAAAATGCAAAAAAATGCAAAAAAAAATGCAAAAAAAAATGTAAAAAAAATGCAAAAAAAATGCAAAAAAAATTGCAAAAAAAATGCAAAAAAAATGCAAAAAAAATGCAAAAAAAAAATGCAAAAAAAATGCAAAAAAAAATGCAAAAAATGCAAAAAAAAATGCAAAAAAAATGTAAAAAAATGCAAAAAAAATGCAAAAAAAAAATGCAAAAAAATGCAAAAAAAAAATGCAAAAAAATGCAAAAAAAAATGCAAAAAAATGTAAAAAAAAATGCAAAAAAAATGCAAAAAAAAATGCAAAAAAATGCAAAAAAATGCAAAAAAAATGCAAAAAAAAAATGCAAAAAAATGCAAAAAAAAAATGCAAAAAAAAATGCAAAAAAATGCAAAAAAATGCAAAAAAAATGCAAAAAAAAAATGCAAAAAAATGCAAAAAAAAATGCAAAAAAAAAATGCAAAAAAATGCAAAAAAATGCAAAAAAAATGCAAAAAAAATGCAAAAAATGTAAAAAAAAAAATGCAAAAAAAATGCAAAAAAATGCAAAAAAATGCAAAAAAAATGCAAAAAAAAATGCAAAAAAATGTAAAAAAAAATGTAAAAAAAATGCAAAAAAAATGCAAAAAAAATTGCAAAAAAAATGCAAAAAAAATGCAAAAAAAATGCAAAAAAAAATGCAAAAAAAATGCAAAAAAAAATGCAAAAAATGCAAAAAAAAATGCAAAAAAAATGTAAAAAAATGCAAAAAAAAATGCAAAAAAAATGCAAAACAATGCAAAAAAAAAATGCAAAAAAATGCAAAAAAAAATGCAAAAAAATGTAAAAAAAAAATGCAAAAAAAATGCAAAAAAAAATGCAAAAAAATGCAAAAAAATGCAAAAAAAATGCAAAAAAAAAATGCAAAAAAATGCAAAAAAAAATGCAAAAAAATGTAAAAAAAAAATGCAAAAAAAATGCAAAAAAAAATGCAAAAAAATGCAAAAAAATGCAAAAAAAATGCAAAAAAAAAATGCAAAAAAATGCAAAAAAAAAATGCAAAAAAATGCAAAAAAAAATGCAAAAAAATGTAAAAAAAAAATGCAAAAAAAAATGCAAAAAAATACAAAAAAATGCAAAAAAAAATGCAAAAAAATGCAAAAAAAAATGCAAAAAAAATGCAAAAAAAAATGCAAAAAAAATGCAAAAAAAATGCAAAAAAAATGCAAAAAAAAATGCAAAAAAAGTAAAAAAAAAAATGCAAAAAAATGCAAAAAAAAAATGCAAAAAAATGCAAAAAAAAATGCAAAAAAAATGCAAAAAAAAATGCAAAAAAAATGTAAAAAAATGCAAAAAAAATGCAAAAAAAAAATGCAAAAAAATGTAAAAAAAATGCAAAAAAATGTAAAAAAAAATGCAAAAAAAATGCAAAAAAAATGCAAAAAAATGCAAAAAAAAATGCAAAAAAAATGCAAAAAAAATGCAAAAAAAATGCAAAAAAATGTAAAAAAAAATGCAAAAAAATGTAAAAAAAAATGCAAAAAAAATGCAAAAAAAAATGCAAAAAAATACAAAAAAATGCAAAAAAAATGTAAAAAAATGCAAAAAAAATGCAAAAAAAAAATGCAAAAAAATTTAAAAAAAATGCAAAAAAAATGAAAAAAAAAATGCAAAAAAATGCAAAAAAAAAATGCAAAAAAATGCAAAAAAAAATGCAAAAAAATGTAAAAAAAAAATGCAAAAAAAATGCAAAAAAAAATGCAAAAAAATGTAAAAAAAAAATGCAAAAAAAATGCAAAAAAAAATGCAAAAAAATACAAAAAAATGCAAAAAAAAATGCAAAAAAATGCAAAAAAAAATGCAAAAAAAATGCAAAAAAAAATGCAAAAAAAATGCAAAAAAAATGCAAAAAAAATGCAAAAAAAAATGCAAAAAAAGTAAAAAAAAAAATGCAAAAAAATGCAAAAAAAAAATGCAAAAAAATGCAAAAAAAAATGCAAAAAAAATGCAAAAAAAAATGCAAAAAAAATGTAAAAAAATGCAAAAAAAATGCAAAAAAAAAATGCAAAAAAATGTAAAAAAAATGCAAAAAAATGTAAAAAAAAATGCAAAAAAAATGCAAAAAAAATGCAAAAAAATGCAAAAAAAAATGCAAAAAAAATGCAAAAAAAATGCAAAAAAAATGCAAAAAAATGTAAAAAAAAATGCAAAAAAATGTAAAAAAAAATGCAAAAAAAATGCAAAAAAAAATGCAAAAAAATACAAAAAAATGCAAAAAAAATGTAAAAAAATGCAAAAAAAATGCAAAAAAAAAATGCAAAAAAATGTAAAAAAAATGCAAAAAAAATGAAAAAAAAAATGCAAAAAAATGCAAAAAAAAAATGCAAAAAAATGCAAAAAAAAATGCAAAAAAATGTAAAAAAAAAATGCAAAAAAAATGCAAAAAAAAATGCAAAAAAATGCAAAAAAATGCAAAAAAAATGCAAAAAAAAAATGCAAAAAAATGCAAAAAAATGCAAAAAAATGTAAAAAAAAAATGCAAAAAAAATGCAAAAAAAATGCAAAAAAATGCAAAAAAATGCAAAAAAAATGCAAAAAAAAAATGCAAAAAAATGAAAAAAAAAATGCAAAAAAATGCAAAAAAAAAATGCAAAAAAATGCAAAAAAAAATGCAAAAAAATGTAAAAAAAAAAATGCAAAAAAAATGCAAAAAAAAATGCAAAAAAATGCAAAAAAATGCAAAAAAAATGCAAAAAAAAAATGCAAAAAAATGCAAAAAAAATGCAAAAAAATGTAAAAAAAAAATGCAAAAAAAATGCAAAAAAAATGCAAAAAAATGCAAAAAAATGCAAAAAAAATGCAAAAAAAAAATGCAAAAAAATGCAAAAAAAAAATGCAAAAAAATGCAAAAAAAAATGCAAAAAAATGTAAAAAAAAATGCAAAAAAAATGCAAAAAAAAATGCAAAAAAATACAAAAAAATGCAAAAAAAAATGCAAAAAAATGCAAAAAAAAATGCAAAAAAAATGCAAAAAAAAATGCAAAAAAAATGCAAAAAAAATGCAAAAAAAATGCAAAAAAATGTAAAAAAAAATGCAAAAAAAGTAAAAAAAAAAATGCAAAAAAATGCAAAAAAAAAATGCAAAAAAATGCAAAAAAAAATGCAAAAAAAATGCAAAAAAAAATGCAAAAAAAATGTAAAAAAATGCAAAAAAAATGCAAAAAAAAATGCAAAAAAAAATGCAAAAAAAATGTAAAAAAATGCAAAAAAAAATGCAAAAAAATGTAAAAAAAATGCAAAAAAAGTAAAAAAAAAAATGCAAAAAAATGCAAAAAAAAAATGCAAAAAAATGCAAAAAAAAATGCAAAAAAAATGCAAAAAAAAATGCAAAAAAATGCAAAAAAAATGCAAAAAAAAATGTAAAAAAAATGCAAAAAAAATGCAAAAAAAATTGCAAAAAAAATGCAAAAAAAATGCAAAAAAAATGCAAAAAAAATGCAAAAAAAATGCAAAAAAAAATGCAAAAAATGCAAAAAAAAATGCAAAAAAAATGTAAAAAAAATGCAAAAAAAATGCAAAAAAAAAATGCAAAAAAATGCAAAAAAAAATGCAAAAAAATGCAAAAAAAAATGCAAAAAAATGTAAAAAAAAATGCAAAAAAAATGCAAAAAAAAATGCAAAAAAATGCAAAAAAATGCAAAAAAAATGCAAAAAAAAAATGCAAAAAAATGCAAAAAAAAAATGCAAAAAAAAATGCAAAAAAATGCAAAAAAATGCAAAAAAAATGCAAAAAAAATGCAAAAAATGTAAAAAAAAAAATGCAAAAAAAAATGCAAAAAATGCAAAAAAAAATGCAAAAAAAATGTAAAAAAAATGCAAAAAAAATGAAAAAAAAAATGCAAAAAAATGCAAAAAAAAAATGCAAAAAAATGCAAAAAAAAATGCAAAAAAATGTAAAAAAAAAATGCAAAAAAAATGCAAAAAAAAATGCAAAAAAATGCAAAAAAATGCAAAAAAAATGCAAAAAAAAAATGCAAAAAAATGCAAAAAAAATGCAAAAAAATGTAAAAAAAAAATGCAAAAAAAATGCAAAAAAAATGCAAAAAAATGCAAAAAAATGCAAAAAAAATGCAAAAAAAAAATGCAAAAAAATGCAAAAAAAAAATGCAAAAAAATGCAAAAAAAAATGCAAAAAAATGTAAAAAAAAATGCAAAAAAAATGCAAAAAAAAATGCAAAAAAATACAAAAAAATGCAAAAAAAAATGCAAAAAAATGCAAAAAAAAATGCAAAAAAAATGCAAAAAAAAATGCAAAAAAAATGCAAAAAAAATGCAAAAAAAATGCAAAAAAATGTAAAAAAAAATGCAAAAAAAGTAAAAAAAAAAATGCAAAAAAAATGTAAAAAAATGCAAAAAAAAATGCAAAAAAAAATGCAAAAAAAAATGCAAAAAAAATGTAAAAAAATGCAAAAAAAAATGCAAAAAAATGTAAAAAAAATGCAAAAAAAGTAAAAAAAAAAATGCAAAAAAATGCAAAAAAAAAATGCAAAAAAATGCAAAAAAAAATGCAAAAAAAATGCAAAAAAAAATGCAAAAAAATGCAAAAAAAATGCAAAAAAAAATGTAAAAAAAATGCAAAAAAAATGCAAAAAAAATTGCAAAAAAAATGCAAAAAAAATGCAAAAAAAATGCAAAAAAAAATGCAAAAAAAATGCAAAAAAAAATGCAAAAAATGCAAAAAAAAATGCAAAAAAAATGTAAAAAAAATGCAAAAAAAATGCAAAAAAAAAATGCAAAAAAATGCAAAAAAAAATGCAAAAAAATGCAAAAAAAAATGCAAAAAAATGTAAAAAAAAATGCAAAAAAAATGCAAAAAAAAATGCAAAAAAATGCAAAAAAATGCAAAAAAAATGCAAAAAAAAAATGCAAAAAAATGCAAAAAAAAAATGCAAAAAAAAATGCAAAAAAATGCAAAAAAATGCAAAAAAAATGCAAAAAAAATGCAAAAAATGTAAAAAAAAAAATGCAAAAAAAATGCAAAAAAATGCAAAAAAATGCAAAAAAAATGCAAAAAAAAATGCAAAAAAATGTAAAAAAAAATGTAAAAAAAATGCAAAAAAAATGCAAAAAAAATTGCAAAAAAAATGCAAAAAAAATGCAAAAAAAATGCAAAAAAAAATGCAAAAAAAATGCAAAAAAAAATGCAAAAAATGCAAAAAAAAATGCAAAAAAAATGTAAAAAAATGCAAAAAAAATGCAAAAAAAATGCAAAACAATGCAAAAAAAAAATGCAAAAAAATGCAAAAAAAAATGCAAAAAAATGTAAAAAAAAAATGCAAAAAAAAATGCAAAAAAAAATGCAAAAAAATGCAAAAAAATGCAAAAAAAATGCAAAAAAAAAATGCAAAAAAATGCAAAAAAAAATGCAAAAAAATGTAAAAAAAAAATGCAAAAAAAATGCAAAAAAAAATGCAAAAAAATGCAAAAAAATGCAAAAAAAATGCAAAAAAAAAATGCAAAAAAATGCAAAAAAAAAATGCAAAAAAATGCAAAAAAAAATGCAAAAAAATGTAAAAAAAAAAATGCAAAAAAAATGCAAAAAAAAATGCAAAAAAATACAAAAAAATGCAAAAAAAAATGCAAAAAAATGCAAAAAAAAATGCAAAAAAAATGCAAAAAAAAATGCAAAAAAAATGCAAAAAAAATGCAAAAAAAATGCAAAAAAAATGCAAAAAAAGTAAAAAAAAAAATGCAAAAAAATGCAAAAAAAAAATGCAAAAAAATGCAAAAAAAAATGCAAAAAAAATGCAAAAAAAAATGCAAAAAAAATGTAAAAAAAATGCAAAAAAAATGCAAAAAAAAAAAAATGCAAAAAAATGTAAAAAAAATGCAAAAAAATGTAAAAAAAAATGCAAAAAAAATGCAAAAAAAATGCAAAAAAAATGCAAAAAAAAATGCAAAAAAAATGCAAAAAAAATGCAAAAAAAATGCAAAAAAATGTAAAAAAAAATGCAAAAAAATGTAAAAAAAAATGCAAAAAAAATGCAAAAAAATGCAAAAAAATGCAAAAAAAATGCAAAAAAAATGCAAAAAAATGTAAAAAAAAAATGCAAAAAAATGTAAAAAAAAATGCAAAAAAAATGCAAAAAAATGCAAAAAAAAATGCAAAAAAATGTAAAAAAAAAATGCAAAAAAAATGCAAAAAAAAATGCAAAAAAATGCAAAAAAATGCAAAAAAAATGCAAAAAAAATGTAAAAAAAAATGCAAAAAAAATGCAAAAAAAATTGCAAAAAAAATGCAAAAAAAATGCAAAAAAAATGCAAAAAAAAATGCAAAAAAAATGTAAAAAAAATGCAAAAAAATGCAAAAAAAATGCAAAAAAAATGCAAAAAAAAATGCAAAAAATGCAAAAAAAAATGCAAAAAAAATGTAAAAAAATGCAAAAAAAATGCAAAAAAAAAATGCAAAAAAATGTAAAAAAAATGCAAAAAAATGTAAAAAAAAATGCAAAAAAAATGCAAAAAAAATGCAAAAAAATGTAAAAAAAAATGCAAAAAAATGTAAAAAAAAATGCAAAAAAAATGCAAAAAAAATGCAAAAAAATGCAAAAAAAAATGCAAAAAAAATGCAAAAAAAAATGCAAAAAAAATGTAAAAAAATGCAAAAAAAATGCAAAAAAAAAATGCAAAAAAATGTAAAAAAAATGCAAAAAAATGTAAAAAAAAATGCAAAAAAAATGCAAAAAAAATGCAAAAAAAATGCAAAAAAAATGCAAAAAAAATGCAAAAAAAATGCAAAAAAAATGCAAAAAAATGTAAAAAAAAATGCAAAAAAATGTAAAAAAAAATGCAAAAAAAATGCAAAAAAAATGCAAAAAAATGCAAAAAAAAATGCAAAAAAAATGCAAAAAAAAATGCAAAAAAATGCAAAAAAAATGCAAAAAAAATGCAAAAAAATGTAAAAAAAAAATGCAAAAAAATGTAAAAAAAAATGCAAAAAAAATGCAAAAAAATGCAAAAAAAAATGCAAAAAAATGTAAAAAAAAAATGCAAAAAAAATGCAAAAAAAAATGCAAAAAAATGCAAAAAAATGCAAAAAAAATGCAAAAAAAATGTAAAAAAAAATGCAAAAAAAATGCAAAAAAAATTGCAAAAAAAATGCAAAAAAAATGCAAAAAAAATGCAAAAAAAAATGCAAAAAAAATGTAAAAAAAATGCAAAAAAATGCAAAAAAAATGCAAAAAAAATGCAAAAAAAAATGCAAAAAATGCAAAAAAAAATGCAAAAAAAATGTAAAAAAATGCAAAAAAAATGCAAAAAAAAAATGCAAAAAAATGTAAAAAAAATGCAAAAAAATGTAAAAAAAAATGCAAAAAAAATGCAAAAAAAATGCAAAAAAATGTAAAAAAAAATGCAAAAAAATGTAAAAAAAAATGCAAAAAAAATGCAAAAAAAATGCAAAAAAATGCAAAAAAAAATGCAAAAAAAATGCAAAAAAAAATGCAAAAAAAATGTAAAAAAATGCAAAAAAAATGCAAAAAAAAAATGCAAAAAAATGTAAAAAAAATGCAAAAAAATGTAAAAAAAAATGCAAAAAAAATGCAAAAAAAATGCAAAAAAAATGCAAAAAAAATGCAAAAAAAATGCAAAAAAAATGCAAAAAAAATGCAAAAAAATGTAAAAAAAAATGCAAAAAAATGTAAAAAAAAATGCAAAAAAAATGCAAAAAAAATGCAAAAAAATGCAAAAAAAAATGCAAAAAAAATGCAAAAAAAAATGCAAAAAAATGCAAAAAAAATGCAAAAAAAAATGCAAAAAAAAATGCAAAAAAAATGCAAAAAAAATTGCAAAAAAAATGCAAAAAAAATGCAAAAAAAATGCAAAAAAAAATGCAAAAAAAATGCAAAAAAAATGCAAAAAATGCAAAAAAAAATGCAAAAAAAATGTAAAAAAATGCAAAAAAAATGAAAAAAAAAAATGCAAAAAAATGCAAAAAAAAAATGCAAAAAAATGCAAAAAAAAATGCAAAAAAATGTAAAAAAAAAATGCAAAAAAAATGCAAAAAAAAATGCAAAAAAATGCAAAAAAATGCAAAAAAAATGCAAAAAAAAAATGCAAAAAAATGCAAAAAAAATGCAAAAAAATGTAAAAAAAAAAATGCAAAAAAAATGCAAAAAAAAATGCAAAAAAATGCAAAAAAATGCAAAAAAAATGCAAAAAAAAAATGCAAAAAAATGCAAAAAAAATGCAAAAAAAAATGCAAAAAAATGTAAAAAAAAAATGCAAAAAAAATGCAAAAAAAAATGCAAAAAAATACAAAAAAATGCAAAAAAAAATGCAAAAAAATGCAAAAAAAAATGCAAAAAAAATGCAAAAAAAAATGCAAAAAAAATGCAAAAAAAATGCAAAAAAAATGCAAAAAAAAATGCAAAAAAAGTAAAAAAAAAAATGCAAAAAAATGCAAAAAAAGTAAAAAAAAAAATGCAAAAAAATGCAAAAAAAAATGCAAAAAAAATGCAAAAAATGCAAAAAAAAATGCAAAAAAAATGTAAAAAAATGCAAAAAAAATGAAAAAAAAAAATGCAAAAAAATGCAAAAAAAAAATGCAAAAAAATGCAAAAAAAAATGCAAAAAAATGTAAAAAAAAAATGCAAAAAAAATGCAAAAAAAAATGCAAAAAAATGCAAAAAAATGCAAAAAAAATGCAAAAAAAAAATGCAAAAAAATGCAAAAAAAATGCAAAAAAATGTAAAAAAAAAATGCAAAAAAAATGCAAAAAAAAATGCAAAAAAATGCAAAAAAATGCAAAAAAAATGCAAAAAAAAAATGCAAAAAAATGCAAAAAAAATGCAAAAAAATGCAAAAAAAAATGCAAAAAAATGTAAAAAAAAAATGCAAAAAAAATGCAAAAAAAAAATGCAAAAAAATACAAAAAAATGCAAAAAAAAATGCAAAAAAATGCAAAAAAAAATGCAAAAAAAATGCAAAAAAAAATGCAAAAAAAATGCAAAAAAAATGCAAAAAAAATGCAAAAAAAATGCAAAAAAAGTAAAAAAAAAAATGCAAAAAAATGCAAAAAAAGTAAAAAAAAAAATGCAAAAAAATGCAAAAAAAAAATGCAAAAAAAATGCAAAAAAAAATGCAAAAAAAATGTAAAAAAATGCAAAAAAAAATGCAAAAAAATGTAAAAAAAAATGCAAAAAAAGTAAAAAAAAAAATGCAAAAAAATGCAAAAAAAAAATGCAAAAAAATGCAAAAAAAAATGCAAAAAAAATGCAAAAAAAAATGCAAAAAAAATGTAAAAAAATGCAAAAAAAATGCAAAAAAAAAATGCAAAAAAATGTAAAAAAAATGCAAAAAAAGTAAAAAAAAAATGCAAAAAAATGCAAAAAAAAAATGCAAAAAAATGCAAAAAAAAATGCAAAAAAAATGCAAAAAAAAATGCAAAAAAATGCAAAAAAAATGCAAAAAAAAATGTAAAAAAAATGCAAAAAAAATGCAAAAAAAATTGCAAAAAAAATGCAAAAAAAATGCAAAAAAAATGCAAAAAAAATGCAAAAAAAATGCAAAAAAAAATGCAAAAAATGCAAAAAAAAAATGCAAAAAAAATGTAAAAAAATGCAAAAAAAATGCAAAAAAAAAATGCAAAAAAATGCAAAAAAAAAATGCAAAAAAATGCAAAAAAAAATGCAAAAAAAATGTAAAAAAAAATGCAAAAAAAATGCAAAAAAAAATGCAAAAAAATGCAAAAAAAATGCAAAAAAAAAATGCAAAAAAATGCAAAAAAAAAATGCAAAAAAAAATGCAAAAAAAATGCAAAAAAAATGCAAAAAAAATGCAAAAAAAATGCAAAAAATGTAAAAAAAAAAATGCAAAAAAAATGCAAAAAAATGCAAAAAAATGCAAAAAAAATGCAAAAAAAAATGCAAAAAAATGTAAAAAAAATGCAAAAAAAGTAAAAAAAAAAATGCAAAAAAATGCAAAAAAAAAATGCAAAAAAATGCAAAAAAAAATGCAAAAAAAAATGCAAAAAAAAATGCAAAAAAAATGTAAAAAAATGCAAAAAAAATGCAAAAAAAAAATGCAAAAAAATGTAAAAAAAAAATGCAAAAAAAGTAAAAAAAAAAATGCAAAAAAATGCAAAAAAATGCAAAAAAAAATACAAAAAAATGCAAAAAAAAATGCAAAAAAATGCAAAAAAAAATGCAAAAAAAATGCAAAAAAAAATGCAAAAAAAATGCAAAAAAAATGCAAAAAAAATGCAAAAAAAAATGCAAAAAAAGTAAAAAAAAAAATGCAAAAAAATGCAAAAAAAAAATGCAAAAAAATGCAAAAAAAAATGCAAAAAAATGCAAAAAAAAATGCAAAAAAAATGTAAAAAAATGCAAAAAAAATGCAAAAAAAAATGCAAAAAAATGTAAAAAAAATGCAAAAAAATGTAAAAAAAAATGCAAAAAAAATGCAAAAAAAATGCAAAAAAAATGCAAAAAAAATGCAAAAAAAATGCAAAAAAAATGCAAAAAAAATGCAAAAAAAAATGCAAAAAATGCAAAAAAAAAATGCAAAAAAAATGTAAAAAAATGCAAAAAAAATGCAAAAAAAAAATGCAAAAAAATGCAAAAAAAAAATGCAAAAATATGCAAAAAAAAATGCAAAAAAAAAATGCAAAAAAATGCAAAAAAAAAATGCAAAAAAAAATGCAAAAAAATGCAAAAAAAATGCAAAAAAAATGCAAAAAAAATGCAAAAAATGTAAAAAAAAAAATGCAAAAAAAATGCAAAAAAATGCAAAAAAATGCAAAAAAAATGCAAAAAAAAATGCAAAAAAATGTAAAAAAAATGCAAAAAAAGTAAAAAAAAAAATGCAAAAAAATGCAAAAAAAAAATGCAAAAAAATGCAAAAAAAAATGCAAAAAAAATGCAAAAAAAAATGCAAAAAAAATGTAAAAAAATGCAAAAAAAATGCAAAAAAAAAATGCAAAAAAATGTAAAAAAAAATGCAAAAAAAGTAAAAAAAAAAATGCAAAAAAATGCAAAAAAATGCAAAAAAAAATACAAAAAAATGCAAAAAAAAATGCAAAAAAATGCAAAAAAAAATGCAAAAAAAATGCAAAAAAAAATGCAAAAAAAATGCAAAAAAAATGCAAAAAAAATGCAAAAAAAAATGCAAAAAAAGTAAAAAAAAAAATGCAAAAAAATGCAAAAAAAAAATGCAAAAAAATGCAAAAAAAAATGCAAAAAAATGCAAAAAAAAATGCAAAAAAAATGTAAAAAAATGCAAAAAAAATGCAAAAAAAAATGCAAAAAAATGTAAAAAAAATGCAAAAAAATGTAAAAAAAAATGCAAAAAAAATGCAAAAAAAATGCAAAAAAAATGCAAAAAAAAATGCAAAAAAAATGCAAAAAAAAATGCAAAAAAAAATGCAAAAAAATGTAAAAAAAAATGCAAAAAAATGTAAAAAAAAATGCAAAAAAAATGCAAAAAAATGCAAAAAAATGCAAAAAAAATGCAAAAAAATGTAAAAAAAAAATGCAAAAAAATGTAAAAAAAAATGCAAAAAAAATGCAAAAAAATGCAAAAAAAAATGCAAAAAAATGTAAAAAAAAAATGCAAAAAAAATGCAAAAAAAAATGCAAAAAAATGCAAAAAAATGCAAAAAAAATGCAAAAAAAAATGTAAAAAAAATGCAAAAAAATGCAAAAAAAATTGCAAAAAAAATGCAAAAAAAATGCAAAAAAAATGCAAAAAAAAATGCAAAAAAAATGCAAAAAAAAATGCAAAAAATGCAAAAAAAAATGCAAAAAAAATGTAAAAAAAATGCAAAAAAATGCAAAAAAAATGCAAAAAAAATGCAAAAAAAAATGCAAAAAATGCAAAAAAAAATGCAAAAAAAATGTAAAAAAAGGCAAAAAAAATGCAAAAAAAAAATGCAAAAAAATGTAAAAAAAATGCAAAAAAATGTAAAAAAAAAAATGCAAAAAAAATGCAAAAAAAATGCAAAAAAAATGCAAAAAAAATGCAAAAAAAATGCAAAAAAATGCAAAAAAAATGCAAAAAAATGTAAAAAAAAATGCAAAAAAATGTAAAAAAAAATGCAAAAAAAATGCAAAAAAAATGCAAAAAAATGCAAAAAAAAATGCAAAAAAAATGCAAAAAAAAATGCAAAAAAAATGTAAAAAAATGCAAAAAAAATGCAAAAAAAAAATGCAAAAAAATGTAAAAAAAATGCAAAAAAATGTAAAAAAAAATGCAAAAAAAATGCAAAAAAAATGCAAAAAAAAATGCAAAAAAAATGCAAAAAAAATGCAAAAAAAATGCAAAAAAAATGCAAAAAAATGTAAAAAAAAATGCAAAAAAATGTAAAAAAAAATGCAAAAAAAATGCAAAAAAAATGCAAAAAAATGCAAAAAAAAATGCAAAAAAAATGCAAAAAAAAATGCAAAAAAATGCAAAAAAAATGCAAAAAAAAATGCAAAAAAAAATGCAAAAAAAATGCAAAAAAAATTGCAAAAAAAATGCAAAAAAAATGCAAAAAAAATGCAAAAAAAAATGCAAAAAAAATGCAAAAAAAAATGCAAAAAATGCAAAAAAAAATGCAAAAAAAATGTAAAAAAATGCAAAAAAAATGAAAAAAAAAATGCAAAAAAATGCAAAAAAAAAATGCAAAAAAATGCAAAAAAAAATGCAAAATAATGTAAAAAAAAAAATGCAAAAAAAATGCAAAAAAAAATGCAAAAAAATGCAAAAAAATGCAAAAAAAATGCAAAAAAAAAATGCAAAAAAATGCAAAAAAATGCAAAAAAATGTAAAAAAAAATGCAAAAAAAATGCAAAAAAAAATGCAAAAAAATGCAAAAAAATGCAAAAAAAATGCAAAAAAAAAATGCAAAAAAATGCAAAAAAAATGCAAAAAAATGCAAAAAAAAATGCAAAAAAATGTAAAAAAAAAATACAAAAAAAATGCAAAAAAAAATGCAAAAAAATACAAAAAAATGCAAAAAAAAATGCAAAAAAATGCAAAAAAAAATGCAAAAAAAATGCAAAAAAAAATGCAAAAAAAATGCAAAAAAAATGCAAAAAAAATGCAAAAAAAAATGCAAAAAAAGTAAAAAAAAAAATGCAAAAAAATGCAAAAAAAGTAAAAAAAAAAATGCAAAAAAATGCAAAAAAAAAATGCAAAAAAAATGCAAAAAAAAATGCAAAAAAAATGTAAAAAAATGCAAAAAAAAATGCAAAAAAATGTAAAAAAAATGCAAAAAAAGTAAAAAAAAAAATGCAAAAAAATGCAAAAAAAAATGCAAAAAAATGCAAAAAAAAATGCAAAAAAAATGCAAAAAAAAATGCAAAAAAAATGTAAAAAAATGCAAAAAAAATGCAAAAAAAAAATGCAAAAAAATGTAAAAAAAATGCAAAAAAAGTAAAAAAAAAAATGCAAAAAAATGCAAAAAAAAATGCAAAAAAATGCAAAAAAAAATGCAAAAAAAATGCAAAAAAAAATGCAAAAAAATGCAAAAAAAATGCAAAAAAAAATGTAAAAAAAATGCAAAAAAAATGCAAAAAAAATTGCAAAAAAAATGCAAAAAAAATGCAAAAAAAATGCAAAAAAAATGCAAAAAAAATGCAAAAAAAAATGCAAAAAAAAATGCAAAAAAAATGTAAAAAAAATGCAAAAAAAATGCAAAAAAAAAATGCAAAAAAATGCAAAAAAAAAATGCAAAAAAATGCAAAAAAAAATGCAAAAAAATGTAAAAAAAAATGCAAAAAAAATGCAAAAAAAAATGCAAAAAAATGCAAAAAAATGCAAAAAAAAATGCAAAAAAAAACTGCAAAAAAATGCAAAAAAAAAATGCAAAAAAAAATGCAAAAAAATGCAAAAAAATGCAAAAAAAATGCAAAAAAAATGCAAAAAATGTAAAAAAAAAAATGCAAAAAAAATGCAAAAAAATGCAAAAAAATGCAAAAAAAATGCAAAAAAAAATGCAAAAAAATGTAAAAAAAATGCAAAAAAAGTAAAAAAAAAAAATGCAAAAAAATGCAAAAAAAAAATGCAAAAAAATGCAAAAAAAAATGCAAAAAAAATGCAAAAAAAAATGCAAAAAAATGTAAAAAAATGCAAAAAAAATGCAAAAAAAAAATGCAAAAAAATGTAAAAAAAAATGCAAAAAAAGTAAAAAAAAAAATGCAAAAAAATGCAAAAAAAAAATGCAAAAAAATGCAAAAAAAAATGCAAAAAAAATGCAAAAAAAAATGCAAAAAAATGCAAAAAAAATGCAAAAAAAAATGTAAAAAAAATGCAAAAAAAATGCAAAAAAAATTGCAAAAAAAATGCAAAAAAAATGCAAAAAAAATGCAAAAAAAATGCAAAAAAAATGCAAAAAAAAATGCAAAAAATGCAAAAAAAAATGCAAAAAAAATGTAAAAAAATGCAAAAAAAATGCAAAAAAAAAATGCAAAAAAATGCAAAAAAAAAATGCAAAAAAATGCAAAAAAAAATGCAAAAAAATGTAAAAAAAAATGCAAAAAAAATGCAAAAAAAAATGCAAAAAAATGCAAAAAAATGCAAAAAAAATGCAAAAAAAAAATGCAAAAAAATGCAAAAAAAAAATGCAAAAAAAAATGCAAAAAAATGCAAAAAAATGCAAAAAAAATGCAAAAAAAATGCAAAAAATGTAAAAAAAAAAATGCAAAAAAAATGCAAAAAAATGCAAAAAAATGCAAAAAAAATGCAAAAAAAAATGCAAAAAAATGTAAAAAAAAATGTAAAAAAATGCAAAAAAAATGCAAAAAAAATTGCAAAAAAAATGCAAAAAAAATGCAAAAAAAATGCAAAAAAAAATGCAAAAAAAATGCAAAAAAAAATGCAAAAAATGCAAAAAAAAATGCAAAAAAAATGTAAAAAAATGCAAAAAAAATGAAAAAAAAAAATGCAAAAAAATGCAAAAAAAAAATGCAAAAAAATGCAAAAAAAATGCAAAAAAATGTAAAAAAAAAATGCAAAAAAAATGCAAAAAAAAATGCAAAAAAATGCAAAAAAATGCAAAAAAAATGCAAAAAAAAAATGCAAAAAAATGCAAAAAAAA
Source organism: Zingel zingel (assembly GCA_023566125.1). Taxonomy (NCBI): domain Eukaryota; kingdom Metazoa; phylum Chordata; class Actinopteri; order Perciformes; family Percidae; genus Zingel; species Zingel zingel. Next base: position 39,597 of record JAKRKW010000242.1, read on the forward strand.
TGCAAAAAAATGTAAAAAAAAAATGCAAAAAAAATGCAAAAAAAAAATGCAAAAAAATGCAAAAAAATGCAAAAAAAATGCAAAAAAAAAATGCAAAAAAATGCAAAAAAATGCAAAAAAATGCAAAAAAAAATGCAAAAAAATGTAAAAAAAAAATGCAAAAAAAATGCAAAAAAAAATGCAAAAAAATACAAAAAAATGCAAAAAAATGCAAAAAAAATGCAAAAAAAATGCAAAAAAAAATGCAAAAAAAGTAAAAAAAAAAATGCAAAAAAATGCAAAAAAAAAAATGCAAAAAAAATGCAAAAAAAAATGCAAAAAAAATGTAAAAAAATGCAAAAAAAAATGCAAAAAAATGTAAAAAAAATGCAAAAAAAGTAAAAAAAAAAATGCAAAAAAATGCAAAAAAAAAATGCAAAAAAATGCAAAAAAAAATGCAAAAAAAATGCAAAAAAAAATGCAAAAAAAATGTAAAAAAATGCAAAAAAAATGCAAAAAAAAATGCAAAAAAATGTAAAAAAAATGCAAAAAAAGTAAAAAAAAAAATGCAAAAAAATGCAAAAAAAAAATGCAAAAAAATGCAAAAAAAAATGCAAAAAAAATGCAAA
>JAKRKW010000243.1:0-40113 GCA_023566125.1 Zingel zingel
TTTTTGCATTTTTTTTGCATTTTTTTTTGCATTTTTTTTGCATTTTTTTTTGCATTTTTTTGCATTTTTTTTGCATTTTTTTGCATTTTTTTTGCATTTTTTTGCATTTTTTTTTGCATTTTTTTTGCATTTTTTTTTGCATTTTTTTTGCATTTTTTTGCATTTTTTTTGCATTTTTTTTGCATTTTTTTTGCATTTTTTTTTGCATTTTTGTTTGCATTTTTGTTGCATTTTTTTTGCATTTTTTTGCATTTTTTTGCATTTTTTTTGCATTTTTTTGCATTTTTTTGCATTTTTTTTGCATTTTTTTGCATTTTTTTTGCATTTTTTTGCATTTTTTTTTGCATTTTTTTGCATTTTTTTTGCATTTTTTTTGCATTTTTTTTGCATTTTTTTGCATTTTTTTTTGCATTTTTTTGCATTTTTTTGCATTTTTTTGCATTTTTTTTGCATTTTTTTTGCATTTTTTTGCATTTTTTTGCATTTTTTTTGCATTTTTTTTGCATTTTTTTGCATTTTTTTGCATTTTTTTTTGCATTTTTTTGCATTTTTTTTGCATTTTTTTTTTGCATTTTTTTGCATTTTTTTGCATTTTTTTGCATTTTTTTGCATTTTTTTTGCATTTTTTTTTGCATTTTTTTGCATTTTTTTGCATTTTTTTTTGCATTTTTTTTTGCATTTTTTGCTTTTTGCATTTTTTTTGCATTTTTTTTGCATTTTTTTGCATTTTTTTTGCATTTTTTTGCATTTTTTTTGCATTTTTTTTGCATTTTTTTTGCATTTTTTTTTGCATTTTTTTGCATTTTTTTTTGCATTTTTTTTTGCATTTTTTTTGCATTTTTTTTTGCATTTTTTTTGCATTTTTTTTGCATTTTTTTGTGTTTTTTTGCATTTTTTGTGTTTTTTTTGCATTTTTTTTGCATTTTTTTGCATTTTTTTGCATTTTTTTGCATTTTTTTTTGCATTTTTTTGTATTTTTTTGCATTTTTTTGCTTTTTTTTTGCATTTTTTGTGCTTTTTTTTTGCATTTTTTGCATTTTTTTTTGCATTTTTTTTGCATTTTTTTTGCATTTTTTTGCATTTTTTTTGCATTTTTTTGCATTTTTTTTGCATTTTTTTTTGCATTTTTTTTTGCATTTTTTTGCATTTTTTTGCATTTTTTTTGCATTTTTTTTGCATTTTTTTGCATTTTTTTTGCATTTTTTGCATTTTTTTTGCATTTTTTTGCATTTTTTTTGCATTTTTTTTGCATTTTTTTTTGCATTTTTTTTGCATTTTTTTTGCAATTTTTTTGCATTTTTTTGCATTTTTTTTGCATTTTTTTTGCATTTTTTTTGCATTTTTTTGCATTTTTTTGCATTTTTTTTGCATTTTTTTGCATTTTTTGCATTTTTTTTGCATTTTTTTGCATTTTTTTTGCATTTTTTTTGCATTTTTTTTTGCATTTTTTTGCATTTTTTTGCATTTTTTTTGCATTTTTTTGCATTTTTTTGCATTTTTTTTGCATTTTTTTTGCATTTTTTTGCATTTTTTTTGCATTTTTTTTGCATTTTTTTGCATTTTTTTTGCATTTTTTTTGCATTTTTTTTGCATTTTTTTTGCATTTTTTTGCATTTTTTTTGCATTTTTTTGCATTTTTTTTGCATTTTTTTTGCATTTTTTTTTGCATTTTTTTTGCATTTTTTTTGCATTTTTTTGCATTTTTTTTGCATTTTTTTTGCATTTTTTTTTGCATTTTTTTGCATTTTTTTTGCATTTTTTTTGCATTCTTTTTGCATTTTTTTGAATTTTTTTGCATTTTTTTTTGCATATTTTTTGCATTTTTTTTTGCATTTTTTTTGCATTTTTTTTGCATTTTTTTTTGCATTTTTTTGCATTTTTTTTGCATTTTTTGCATTTTTTTTGCATTTTTTTTTGCATTTTTTTTGCATTTTTTTTTGCATTTTTTGCATTTTTTTGCATTTTTTTTTGCATTTTTTTTGCATTTTTTTTGCATTTTTTTTGCATTTTTTTGCATTTTTTTTGCATTTTTTTTTGCATTTTTTTGCATTTTTTTGAATTTTTTTTTCCATTTTTTTTGCATTTTTTTTTGCATTTTTTTTGCATTTTTTTGCATTTTGTTGCATTTTTTTTGCATTTTTTTGCATTTTTTTTGCATTTTTTTTTGCATTTTTTTTGCATTTTTTTGCATTTTTTTTGCATTTTTTTGCATTTTTTTTTGCATTTTTTTGCATTTTTTTTGCATTTTTTTTGCATTTTTTTTGCATTTTTTTTGCATTTTTTTGCATTTTTTTTTGCATTTTTTTTGCATTTTTTTGCATTTTTTGCATTTTTTTTGCATTTTTTTGCATTTTTTTGCATTTTTTTTTGCATTTTTTTTGCATTTTTTTTTGCATTTTTTTTGCATTTTTTTGCATTTTTTGCATTTTTTTTGCATTTTTTTTGCATTTTTTTGCATTTTATTTTGCATTTTTTGCATTTTTTTGCATTTTTTTTGCATTTTTTTTGCATTTTTTTTGCATTTTTTTGCATTTTTTTTGCATTTTTTTTGCATTTTTTTTTGCATTTTTTTTGCATTTTTTTGCATTTTTTTTTCATTTTTTTTGCATTTTTTTTTGCATTTTTTTTGCATTTTTTTTGCATTTTTTTTGCATTTTTTTGCATTTTTTTTTGCATTTTATTTTTGCATTTTTTTGCATTTTTTTGCATTTTTTTTGCATTTTTTTGCATTTTTTTTGCTTTTTTTTGCATTTTTTTTGCATTTTTTTGCATTTTTTTTGCATTTTTTTTTGCATTTTTTTGCATTTTTTTTTGCATTTTTTTTGCATTTTTTTTGCATTTTTTGCATTTTTTTTGCATTTTTTTTTGCATTTTTTTTGCATTTTTTTTTGCATTTTTTTGCATTTTTTTTGCATTTTTTTTTGCATTTTTATGCATTTTTTTGCATTTTTTTTTACATTTTTTTTGCATTTTTTTTTCCATTTTTTTGCTTTTTTTTTGAATTTTTTTTTCCATTTTTTTGCATTTTTTTTGCATTTTTTTTGCATTTTTTTTGCATTTTTTTGCATTTTTTTTTGCATTTTTTTTGCATTTTTTTTTGCATTTTTTTGCATTTTTTTTTGCATTTTTTTGCATTTTTTTTTGCATTTTTTTTTTTGCATTTTTTTGCATTTTTTTTGCATTTTTTTTTTGCATTTTTTTTGCATTTTTTTTTGCATTTTTTTGCATTTTTTTTTGCATTTTTTTTTGCATTTTTTTTTTTGCATTTTTTTTTGCATTTTTTTTGCATTTTTTTTTGCATTTTTTTGCATTTTTTTTGCATTTTTTTTTGCATTTTTTTGCATTTTTTTGAATTTTTTTTTCCATTTTTTTTGCATTTTTTTTTGCATTTTTTTTGCATTTTTTTTGCATTTTGTTGCATTTTTTTTGCATTTTTTTGCATTTTTTTTGCATTTTTTTTTTGCATTTTTTTTGCATTTTTTTGCATTATTTTTTGCATTTTTTTGCATTTTTTTTTGCATTTTTTTGCATTTTTTTTGCATTTTTTTTGCATTTTTTTTGCATTGTTTTTGCATTTTTTTGCATTTTTTTTTGCATTTTTTTTGCATTTTTTTGCAATTTTTTTGCATTTTTTTTGCATTTTTTTTGCATTTTTTTGCATTTTTTTTTGCATTTTTTTTGCATTTTTTTTTTGCATTTTTTTTGCATTTTTTTGCATTTTTTTTGCATTTTTTTTGCATTTTTTTTTGCATTTTTTTGCATTTTATTTTGCATTTTTTGCATTTTTTTGCATTTTTTTTGCATTTTTTTTGCATTTTTTTTGCATTTTTTTGCATTTTTTTTTGCATTTTTTTTGCATTTTTTTTTGCATTTTTTTGCATTTTTTTTGAATTTTTTTTTCCATTTTTTTTGCATTTTTTTTTGAATTTTTTTTTGCATTTTTTTTGCATTTTTTTTGCATTTTTTTGCATTTTTTTTTGCATTTTATTTTTGCATTTTTTTGCATTTTTTTTGCATTTTTTTTGCATTTTTTTGCATTTTTTTTGCTTTTTTTTGCATTTTTTTTGCATTTTTTTGCATTTTTTTTGCATTTTTTTTTGCATTTTTTTGCATTTTTTTTTGCATTTTTTTTGCATTTTTTTTGCATTTTTTGCATTTTTTTTGCATTTTTTTTTGCATTTTTTTTTGCATTTTTTTTGCATTTTTTTTTGCATTTTTTTGCATTTTTTTTGCATTTTTTTTTGCATTTTTTTGCATTTTTTTGCATTTTTTTTTACATTTTTTTTGCATTTTTTTTTCCATTTTTTTGCTTTTTTTTTGAATTTTTTTTTCCATTTTTTTGCATTTTTTTTGCATTTTTTTTGCATTTTTTTTGCATTTTTTTGCATTTTTTTTTGCATTTTTTTTGCATTTTTTTTTGCATTTTTTTGCATTTTTTTTTGCATTTTTTTGCATTTTTTTTTGCATTTTTTTTTTTGCATTTTTTTGCATTTTTTTTGCATTTTTTTTTTGCATTTTTTTTTGCATTTTTTTGCATTTTTTTTTGCATTTTTTTTTGCATTTTTTTTTTTGCATTTTTTTGCATTTTTTTTGCATTTTTTTTGCATTTTTTTTGCATTTTTTTGCATTTTTTTTGCATTTTTTTTGCATTTTTTTGCATTTTTTTTTGCATTTTTTTTTGCATTTTTTTGCATTTTTTTGCATTTTTTTTGCATTTTTTTTGCATTTTTTTGCATTTTTTTTGCATTTTTTTTTGCATTTTTTTGCATTTTTTTTTTGCATTTTTTTTTTGCATTTTTTTTGCATTTTTTTGCATTTTTTTTGCATTTTTTTGCATTTTTTTTGCATTTTTTTTGCATTTTTTTTTGCTTTTTTTTGCATTTTTTTTTGCATTTTTTTTGCATTTTTTTTGCATTTTTTTTGCATTTTTTTTTGCATTTTTTTTTGCATTTTTTTGCATTTTTTTGCATTTTTTTTGCATTTTTTTTGCATTTTTTTTGCATTTTTTTTGCATTTTTTGCATTTTTTTTTGCATTTTTTTTTGCATTTTTTTTGCATTTTTTTTGCATTTTTTTTTGCTTTTTTTTGCATTTTTTTTTGCATTTTTTTTGCATTTTTTTTGCATTTTTTTTGCATTTTTTTTTGCATTTTTTTTGCATTTTTTTGCATTTTTTTGCATTTTTTTTGCATTTTTTTTGCATTTTTTTTGCATTTTTTGCATTTTTTTTTGCATTTTTTTTTGCATTTTTTTTGCATTTTTTTTGCATTTTTTTTTGCATTTTTTTGCATTTTTTTTTGCATTTTTTTTTGCATTTTTTTGCAATTTTTTTTGCATTTTTTTTGCATTTTTTTTGCATTTTTTTGCATTTTTTTTTGCATTTTTTTTTTGCATTTTTTTTTGCATTTTTTTTGCATTTTTTTGCATTTTTTTTTTCATTTTTTTTTCATTTTTTTTGCTTTTTTTTTTGCATTTTTTTGCATTTTTTTTTGCATTTTTTTTGCATTTTTTTTGCATTTTTTTGCATTTTTTTTTGCATTTTTTTTTGCATTTTTTTTACATTTTTTTTTGCATTTTTTTGCATTTTTTTTTGCATTTTTTTTTGCATTTTTTTTGCATTTTTTTTGCATTTTTTTGCATTTTTTTTTGCATTTTTTTTTGCATTTTTTTGCATTTTTTTTGCATTTTTTTTGCATTTTTTTTGCATTTTTTTGCATTTTTTTTTGCATTTTTTTTAGCATTTTTTTTTGCATTTTTTTGCATTTTTTTTGCATTTTTTTTGCATTTTTTTTTGCATTTTTTTTGCATTTTTTTTTGCAATTTTTTGCATTTTTTTGCATTTTTTTTGCATTTTTTTTTGCATTTTTTTGCATTTTTTTGCATTTTTTTGCATTTTTTTTGCATTTTTTTGCATTTTTTTGCATTTTTTTTGCATTTTTTTGCATTTTTTTTTGCATTTTTTTTGCATTTTTTTTTGCATTTTTTTGCATTTTTTTGCATTTTTTTTGCATTTTTTTGCATTTTTTTGCATTTTTTTTTGCATTTTTTTGCATTTTTTTTGCATTTTTGTTTGCATTTTTTTTGCATTTTTTTACATTTTTTTTTGCATTTTTTTTGCATTTTTTTTGCATTTTTTTGCATTTTTTTTGCATTTTTTTTTGCATTTTTTTGCATTTTTTTTGCATTTTTTTTTGCATTTTTTTTGCATTTTTTTTGCATTGTTTTTGCATTTTTTTTGCATTTTTTTTGCATTTTTTTTTGCATTTTTTTGCATTTTTTTTTACATTTTTTTTTGCATTCTTTTTCATTTTTTTTGAAATTTTTTTGCATTTTTTTTTGCATATTTTTTGCATTTTTTTTTGCATTTTTTTTGCATTTTTTTTGCATTTTTTTTTGCATTTTTTTGCATTTTTTTTGCATTTTTTGCATTTTTTTTGCATTTTTTTTTGAATTTTTTTTGCATTTTTTTTGCATTTTTTGCATTTTTTTTGCATTTTTTTTTGCATTTTTTTTTGCATTTTTTTTGCATTTTTTTTTGCATTTTTTTGCATTTTTTTTGCATTTTTTTTTGCATTTTTTTGCATTTTTTTGAATTTTTTTTTCCATTTTTTTTGCATTTTTTTTTGCATTTTTTTTGCATTTTTTTTGCATTTTGTTGCATTTTTTTTGCATTTTTTTGCATTTTTTTTGCATTTTTTTTTTGCATTTTTTTTGCATTTTTTTGCATTATTTTTTGCATTTTTTTGCATTTTTTTTTGCATTTTTTTGCATTTTTTTTGCATTTTTTTTGCATTTTTTTTGCATTGTTTTTGCATTTTTTTGCATTTTTTTTTGCATTTTTTTTGCATTTTTTTGCAATTTTTTGCATTTTTTTTGCATTTTTTTTGCATTTTTTTGCATTTTTTTTTGCATTTTTTTTGCATTTTTTTTTTGCATTTTTTTTGCATTTTTTTGCATTTTTTTTGCATTTTTTTTGCATTTTTTTTTGCATTTTTTTGCATTTTATTTTGCATTTTTTGCATTTTTTTGCATTTTTTTTGCATTTTTTTTGCATTTTTTTTGCATTTTTTTGCATTTTTTTTTGCATTTTTTTTGCATTTTTTTTTGCATTTTTTTGCATTTTTTTTGAATTTTTTTTTCCATTTTTTTTGCATTTTTTTTTGAATTTTTTTTTGCATTTTTTTTGCATTTTTTTTTGCATTTTTTTGCATTTTTTTTGCATTTTTTTTTGCATTTTTATGCATTTTTTTGCATTTTTTTTTACATTTTTTTTGCATTTTTTTTTCCATTTTTTTGCTTTTTTTTTGAATTTTTTTTTCCATTTTTTTGCATTTTTTTTGCATTTTTTTTGCATTTTTTTTGCATTTTTTTGCATTTTTTTTTGCATTTTTTTTGCATTTTTTTTTGCATTTTTTTGCATTTTTTTTTGCATTTTTTTGCATTTTTTTTTGCATTTTTTTTTTTGCATTTTTTTGCATTTTTTTTGCATTTTTTTTTTGCATTTTTTTTGCATTTTTTTTTGCATTTTTTTGCATTTTTTTTTGCATTTTTTTTTGCATTTTTTTTTTTGCATTTTTTTTTGCATTTTTTTTGCATTTTTTTTTGCATTTTTTTGCATTTTTTTTGCATTTTTTTTTGCATTTTTTTGCATTTTTTTGCATTTTTTTTGCATTTTTTTTGCATTTTTTTTGCATTGTTTTTGCATTTTTTTGCATTTTTTTTTGCATTTTTTTTGCATTTTTTTGCAATTTTTTTGCATTTTTTTTGCATTTTTTTTGCATTTTTTTGCATTTTTTTTTGCATTTTTTTTGCATTTTTTTTTTGCATTTTTTTTGCATTTTTTTGCATTTTTTTTGCATTTTTTTTGCATTTTTTTTTGCATTTTTTTGCATTTTATTTTGCATTTTTTGCATTTTTTTGCATTTTTTTTGCATTTTTTTTGCATTTTTTTTGCATTTTTTTGCATTTTTTTTTGCATTTTTTTTGCATTTTTTTTTGCATTTTTTTGCATTTTTTTTGAATTTTTTTTTCCATTTTTTTTGCATTTTTTTTTGAATTTTTTTTTGCATTTTTTTTGCATTTTTTTTGCATTTTTTTGCATTTTTTTTTGCATTTTATTTTTGCATTTTTTTGCATTTTTTTTGCATTTTTTTTGCATTTTTTTGCATTTTTTTTGCTTTTTTTTGCATTTTTTTTGCATTTTTTTGCATTTTTTTTGCATTTTTTTTTGCATTTTTTTGCATTTTTTTTTGCATTTTTTTTGCATTTTTTTTGCATTTTTTGCATTTTTTTTGCATTTTTTTTTGCATTTTTTTTTGCATTTTTTTTGCATTTTTTTTTGCATTTTTTTGCATTTTTTTTGCATTTTTTTTTGCATTTTTTTGCATTTTTTTGCATTTTTTTTTACATTTTTTTTGCATTTTTTTTTCCATTTTTTTGCTTTTTTTTTGAATTTTTTTTTCCATTTTTTTGCATTTTTTTTGCATTTTTTTTGCATTTTTTTTGCATTTTTTTGCATTTTTTTTTGCATTTTTTTTGCATTTTTTTTTGCATTTTTTTGCATTTTTTTTTGCATTTTTTTGCATTTTTTTTTGCATTTTTTTTTTTGCATTTTTTTGCATTTTTTTTGCATTTTTTTTTTGCATTTTTTTTTGCATTTTTTTGCATTTTTTTTTGCATTTTTTTTTGCATTTTTTTTTTTGCATTTTTTTGCATTTTTTTTGCATTTTTTTTGCATTTTTTTTGCATTTTTTTGCATTTTTTTTGCATTTTTTTTGCATTTTTTTGCATTTTTTTTTGCATTTTTTTTTGCATTTTTTTGCATTTTTTTGCATTTTTTTTGCATTTTTTTTGCATTTTTTTGCATTTTTTTTGCATTTTTTTTTGCATTTTTTTGCATTTTTTTTTTGCATTTTTTTTTTGCATTTTTTTTGCATTTTTTTGCATTTTTTTTGCATTTTTTTGCATTTTTTTTGCATTTTTTTTGCATTTTTTTTTGCTTTTTTTTGCATTTTTTTTTGCATTTTTTTTGCATTTTTTTTGCATTTTTTTTGCATTTTTTTTTGCATTTTTTTTTGCATTTTTTTGCATTTTTTTGCATTTTTTTTGCATTTTTTTTGCATTTTTTTTGCATTTTTTGCATTTTTTTTTGCATTTTTTTTTGCATTTTTTTTGCATTTTTTTTGCATTTTTTTTTGCATTTTTTTTGCATTTTTTTTTGCATTTTTTTTGCATTTTTTTTGCATTTTTTTTGCATTTTTTTTTGCATTTTTTTTGCATTTTTTTGCATTTTTTTGCATTTTTTTTGCATTTTTTTTGCATTTTTTTTGCATTTTTTGCATTTTTTTTTGCATTTTTTTTTGCATTTTTTTTGCATTTTTTTTGCATTTTTTTTTGCATTTTTTTGCATTTTTTTTTGCATTTTTTTTTGCATTTTTTTGCAATTTTTTTTGCATTTTTTTTGCATTTTTTTTGCATTTTTTTGCATTTTTTTTTGCATTTTTTTTTTGCATTTTTTTTTGCATTTTTTTTGCATTTTTTTGCATTTTTTTTTTCATTTTTTTTTCATTTTTTTTGCTTTTTTTTTTGCATTTTTTTGCATTTTTTTTTGCATTTTTTTTGCATTTTTTTTGCATTTTTTTGCATTTTTTTTTGCATTTTTTTTTGCATTTTTTTTACATTTTTTTTTGCATTTTTTTGCATTTTTTTTTGCATTTTTTTTTGCATTTTTTTTGCATTTTTTTTGCATTTTTTTGCATTTTTTTTTGCATTTTTTTTTGCATTTTTTTGCATTTTTTTTGCATTTTTTTTGCATTTTTTTTGCATTTTTTTGCATTTTTTTTTGCATTTTTTTTAGCATTTTTTTTGCATTTTTTTTGCATTTTTTTGCATTTTTTTTTGCATTTTTTTTGCATTTTTTTGCATTTTTTTTGCTTTTTTTTTTGCATTTTTTTTGCATTTTTTTTGCATTTTTTTTGCATTTTTTTTTGCATTTTTTTTGCATTTTTTTTTGCATTTTTTTGCATTTTTTTGCATTTTTTTTTGCATTTTTTTTTGCATTTTTTTTTGCATTTTTTTGCATTTTTTTTGCATTTTTTTTGCATTTTTTTGCATTTTTTTTTGCATTTTTTTTTGCATTTTTTTTTGCATTTTTTTGCATTTTTTTTGCATTTTTTTTGCATTTTTTTGCATTTTTTTGCATTTTTTTTGCATTTTTTTTTGCATTTTTTTGCATTTTTTTTTGCTTTTTTTTTGCATTTTTTTGCATTTTTTTTTGCATTTTTTTTTGCATTTTTTTTGCATTTTTTTGCATTTTTTTTGCTTTTTTTTTTTGCTTTTTTTTGCATTTTTTTTTGCTCTTTTTTTTGCATTTTTTTTTGCATTTTTTTGCATTTTTTTTTGCATTTTTTTTGCATTTTTTTGCATTTTTTTTGCTTTTTTTTTTTTTGCTTTTTTTTGCATTTTTTTTTGCTCTTTTTTTTGCATTTTTTTTTGCATTTTTTTGCATTTTTTTTTGCATTTTTTTTGCATTTTTTATTGCATATTTTTGCATTTTATTTTGCATTTTTTTGCATTTTTTTTTGCATTTTTTTGCATTTTTTTTTTGCATTTTTTTTTTCATTTTTTTTACATTTTTTTTTGCATTTTTTTGCATTTTTTTTTGCATTTTTTTTTGCATTTTTTTTTTGCATTTTTTTGCATTTTTTTGCATTTTTTTTTGCATTTTTTTTGCATTTTTTTTGCATTTTTTGCATTTTTTTTTGCATTTTTTTTTGCATTTTTTTTGCATTTTTTTTGCATTTTTTTTTGCATTTTTTTGCATTTTTTTTTTGCATTTTTTTTTGAATTTTTTTGCATTTTTTTTTGCATTTTTTTTGCATTTTTTTTGCATTTTTTTGCATTTTTTTTTGCATTTTTTTTTGCATTTTTTTTTGCATTTTTTTTGCATTTTTTTGCATTTTTTTTTTCATTTTTTTTTCATTTTTTTTGCTTTTTTTTTTGCATTTTTTTGCATTTTTTTTTGCATTTTTTTTGCATTTTTTTTGCATTTTTTTGCATTTTTTTTTGCATTTTTTTTTGCATTTTTTTTGCATTTTTTTGCATTTTTTTGCATTTTTTTTTGCATTTTTTTTGCATTTTTTTTGCATTTTTTTGCATTTTTTTTTGCATTTTTTTTTGCATTTTTTTTACATTTTTTTTTGCATTTTTTTGCATTTTTTTTTGCATTTTTTTTGCATTTTTTTTGCATTTTTTTTGCATTTTTTTGCATTTTTTTTTGCATTTTTTTTTGCATTTTTTTGCATTTTTTTTTGCATTTTTTTTGCATTTTTTTTTGCATTTTTTTGCATTTTTTTTTGCATTTTTTTTGCATTTTTTTGCATTTTTTTGCATTTTTTTTGCATTTTTTTTTTGCATTTTTTTTTGCATTTTTTTTGCATTTTTTTTGCATTTTTTTTGCATTTTTTTGCATTTTTTTTTTGCATTTTTTTTTGAATTTTTTTGCATTTTTTTTTGCATTTTTTTTGCATTTTTTTTGCATTTTTTTGCATTTTTTTTTGCATTTTTTTTTGCATTTTTTTTTGCATTTTTTTTGCATTTTTTTGCATTTTTTTTTTCATTTTTTTTTCATTTTTTTTGCTTTTTTTTTTGCATTTTTTTGCATTTTTTTTTGCATTTTTTTTGCATTTTTTTTGCATTTTTTTGCATTTTTTTTTGCATTTTTTTTTGCATTTTTTTTGCATTTTTTTGCATTTTTTTGCATTTTTTTTTGCATTTTTTTTGCATTTTTTTTGCATTTTTTTGCATTTTTTTTTGCATTTTTTTTTGCATTTTTTTTACATTTTTTTTTGCATTTTTTTGCATTTTTTTTTGCATTTTTTTTTGCATTTTTTTTGCATTTTTTTTGCATTTTTTTGCATTTTTTTTTGCATTTTTTTTTGCATTTTTTTGCATTTTTTTTTGCATTTTTTTTGCATTTTTTTTTGCATTTTTTTGCATTTTTTTTTGCATTTTTTTTTTGCATTTTTTTGCATTTTTTTGCATTTTTTTTGCATTTTTTTTGTTGCATTTTTTTGCATTTTTTTTGCTTTTTTTTTGCATTTTTTTGCATTTTTTTTTGCATTTTTTTTTGCATTTTTTTTGCATTTTTTTGCATTTTTTTTGCTTTTTTTTTTTGCTTTTTTTGCATTTTTTTTTGCTCTTTTTTTTGCATTTTTTTTTGCATTTTTTTGCATTTTTTTTTGCATTTTTTTTGCATTTTTTATTGCATTTTTTTGCATTTTATTTTGCATTTTTTTGCATTTTTTTTTGCATTTTTTTTTTTGCATTTTTTTGCATTTTTTTGCATTTTTTTTGCATTTTTTTTGCATTTTTTTGCATTTTTTTTGCATTTTTTTTGCATTTTTTTGCATTTTTTTTGAATTTTTTTTTCCATTTTTTTTGCATTTTTTTTTGAATTTTTTTTTGCATTTTTTTTTGCATTTTTTTTGCATTTTTTTGCATTTTTTTTTGCATTTTATTTTTGCATTTTTTTGCATTTTTTTTGCATTTTTTTTGCATTTTTTTGCATTTTTTTTGCTTTTTTTTGCATTTTTTTTGCATTTTTTTGCATTTTTTTTGCATTTTTTTTTGCATTTTTTTGCATTTTTTTTTGCATTTTTTTTGCATTTTTTTTGCATTTTTTGCATTTTTTTTGCATTTTTTTTTGCATTTTTTTTTGCATTTTTTTTGCATTTTTTTTTTGCATTTTTTTGCATTTTTTTAGCATTTTTTTTTGCATTTTTTTGCATTTTTTTGCATTTTTTTTTACATTTTTTTTGCATTTTTTTTTGCATTTTTTTGCTTTTTTTTTGAATTTTTTTTTCCATTTTTTTGCATTTTTTTTGCATTTTTTTTGCATTTTTTTTGCATTTTTTTGCATTTTTTTTTGCATTTTTTTTGCATTTTTTTTTGCATTTTTTTGCATTTTTTTTTTGCATTTTTTTGCATTTTTTTTTGCATTTTTTTTTTTGCATTTTTTTGCATTTTTTTTGCATTTTTTTTTTGCATTTTTTTTGCATTTTTTTTTGCATTTTTTTGCATTTTTTTTTGCATTTTTTTTTGCATTTTTTTTTTTGCATTTTTTTGCATTTTTTTTGCATTTTTTTTGCATTTTTTTTGCATTTTTTTGCATTTTTTTTGCATTTTTTTTGCATTTTTTTGCATTTTTTTTTGCATTTTTTTTTGCATTTTTTTGCATTTTTTTGCATTTTTTTTGCATTTTTTTTGCATTTTTTTGCATTTTTTTTTGCATTTTTTTTTGCATTTTTTTGCATTTTTTTTTTGCATTTTTTTTGCATTTTTTTTGCATTTTTTTGCATTTTTTTTGCATTTTTTTGCATTTTTTTTGCATTTTTTTTGCATTTTTTTTTGCTTTTTTTTGCATTTTTTTTTGCATTTTTTTTGCATTTTTTTTGCATTTTTTTTGCATTTTTTTTTGCATTTTTTTTGCATTTTTTTGCATTTTTTTGCATTTTTTTTGCATTTTTTTTGCATTTTTTTTGCATTTTTTGCATTTTTTTTTGCATTTTTTTTTGCATTTTTTTTGCATTTTTTTTGCATTTTTTTTTGCATTTTTTTGCATTTTTTTTTGCATTTTTTTTTGCATTTTTTTGCAATTTTTTTGCATTTTTTTTGCATTTTTTTTGCATTTTTTTGCATTTTTTTTTGCATTTTTTTTTTGCATTTTTTTTTGCATTTTTTTTGCATTTTTTGCATTTTTTTTTTCATTTTTTTTTCATTTTTTTTGCTTTTTTTTTTGCATTTTTTTGCATTTTTTTTTGCATTTTTTTTGCATTTTTTTTGCATTTTTTTGCATTTTTTTTTGCATTTTTTTTTGCATTTTTTTTTACATTTTTTTTTGCATTTTTTTGCATTTTTTTTTGCATTTTTTTTTGCATTTTTTTTGCATTTTTTTTGCATTTTTTTGCATTTTTTTTGCATTTTTTTTGCATTTTTTTGCATTTTTTTGCATTTTTTTTGCATTTTTTTTTGCATTTTTTTGCATTTTTTTTGCTTTTTTTTTGCATTTTTTTGCATTTTTTTTTGCATTTTTTTTTGCATTTTTTTTGCATTTTTTTGCATTTTTTTTGCTTTTTTTTTTTGCTTTTTTTTGCATTTTTTTTTGCTCTTTTTTTTGCATTTTTTTTTGCATTTTTTTGCATTTTTTTTTGCATTTTTTTTGCATTTTTTATTGCATTTTTTTGCATTTTATTTTGCATTTTTTTGCATTTTTTTTTGCATTTTTTTTTTGCATTTTTTTTTTCATTTTTTTTACATTTTTTTTTGCATTTTTTTGCATTTTTTTTTGCATTTTTTTTTGCATTTTTTTGCATTTTTTTGCATTTTTTTTTGCATTTTTTTTGCATTTTTTTTGCATTTTTTGCATTTTTTTTTGCATTTTTTTTTGCATTTTTTTTGCATTTTTTTTGCATTTTTTTTTGCATTTTTTTGCATTTTTTTTTTGCATTTTTTTTTGAATTTTTTTGCATTTTTTTTTGCATTTTTTTTGCATTTTTTTTGCATTTTTTTGCATTTTTTTTTGCATTTTTTTTTGCATTTTTTTTTGCATTTTTTTTGCATTTTTTGCATTTTTTTTTTCATTTTTTTTTCATTTTTTTTGCTTTTTTTTTTGCATTTTTTTGCATTTTTTTTTGCATTTTTTTTGCATTTTTTTTGCATTTTTTTGCATTTTTTTTTTGCATTTTTTTTTGCATTTTTTTTGCATTTTTTTTGCATTTTTTTGCATTTTTTTTTGCATTTTTTTTGCATTTT
The DNA here is from genome assembly GCA_023566125.1 of Zingel zingel. Taxonomy (NCBI): domain Eukaryota; kingdom Metazoa; phylum Chordata; class Actinopteri; order Perciformes; family Percidae; genus Zingel; species Zingel zingel. The sequence continues at coordinate 14,810 of JAKRKW010000243.1, forward strand.
TTTTGCATTTTTTTGCATTTTTTTTTGCATTTTTTTTTTGCATTTTTTTTACATTTTTTTTTGCATTTTTTTGCATTTTTTTTTGCATTTTTTTTTGCATTTTTTTTGCATTTTTTTTGCATTTTTTTGCATTTTTTTTTGCATTTTTTTTTGCATTTTTTTGCATTTTTTTGCATTTTTTTTTGCATTTTTTTGCATTTTTTTTTGCATTTTTTTTGCATTTTTTTGCATTTTTTTGCATTTTTTTTGCATTTTTTTTTTGCATTTTTTTGCATTTTTTTTGCTTTTTTTTTGCATTTTTTTGCATTTTTTTTTGCATTTTTTTTTGCATTTTTTTTTGCATTTTTTTGCATTTTTTTTGCTTTTTTTTTTTGCTTTTTTTTGCATTTTTTTTTGCTCTTTTTTTTGCATTTTTTTTTTGCATTTTTTTGCATTTTTTTTTGCATTTTTTTTGCATTTTTTATTCCATTTTTTTGCATTTTATTTTGCATTTTTTTGCAATTTTTTTTGCATTTTTTTTGCATTTTTTTTGCATTTTTTTTGCATTTTTTTGCATTTTTTTTTGCATTTTTTTTGCATTTTTTTGCATTTTTTTTTTGCATTTTGTTTTGCATTTTTTTTGCATTTTTTTTGCATTTTTTTGCATTTTTTTTGCTTTTTTTTTGCATTTTTTTGCATTTTTTTTTGCATTTTTTTTGCATTTTTTTTGCATTTTTTTGCATTTTTTTTGCTTTTTTTTTTTGCTTTTTTTTGCATTTTTTTTTGCTCTTTTTTTTGCATTTTTTTTTGCATTTTTTTGCATTTTTTTTTGCATTTTTTTTGCATTTTTTATTGCATTTTTTTGCATTTTATTTTGCATTTTTTTGCATTTTTTTTTGCATTTTTTTGCATTTTTTTTTTGCATTTTTTTTTTCATTTTTTTTACATTTTTTTTTGCATTTGTTTGCATTTTTTTTTGCATTTTTTTTTGCATTTTTTTTGCATTTTTTTTTTGCATTTTTTTTTTTAATTTTTTTGCATTTTTTTTTGCATTTTTTTTGCATTTTTTTTGCATTTTTTTTCATTTTTTTTGCATTTTTTTTTGCATTTTTTTTTGCATTTTTTTTGCATTTTTTGCATTTTTTTTTTCATTTTTTTTTCATTTTTTTTGCTTTTTTTTTTGCATTTTTTTGCATTTTTTTTTGCATTTTTTTTGCATTTTTTTTGCATTTTTTTTGCATTTTTTTGCATTTTTTTTGCATTTTTTTTGCATTTTTTTGCATTTTTTTGCATTTTTTTTGCATTTTTTTTTGCATTTTTTTGCATTTTTTTTGCTTTTTTTTTGCATTTTTTTGCATTTTTTTTTGCATTTTTTTTTGCATTTTTTTTGCATTTTTTTGCATTTTTTTTGCTTTTTTTTTTTGCTTTTTTTTGCATTTTTTTTTGCTCTTTTTTTTGCATTTTTTTTTGCATTTTTTTGCATTTTTTTTTGCATTTTTTTTGCATTTTTTATTGCATTTTTTTGCATTTTATTTTGCATTTTTTTGCATTTTTTTTTGCATTTTTTTGCATTTTTTTTTTGCATTTTTTTTTTCATTTTTTTTACATTTTTTTTTGCATTTTTTTGCATTTTTTTTTGCATTTTTTTTTGCATTTTTTTGCATTTTTTTGCATTTTTTTTTGCATTTTTTTTGCATTTTTTTTGCATTTTTTGCATTTTTTTTTGCATTTTTTTTTGCATTTTTTTTGCATTTTTTTTGCATTTTTTTTTGCATTTTTTTGCATTTTTTTTTTGCATTTTTTTTTGAATTTTTTTGCATTTTTTTTGCATTTTTTTTGCATTTTTTTTGCATTTTTTTGCATTTTTTTTTGCATTTTTTTTTGCATTTTTTTTTGCATTTTTTGCATTTTTTTTTTCATTTTTTTTTCATTTTTTTTGCTTTTTTTTTTGCATTTTTTTGCATTTTTTTTTGCATTTTTTTTGCATTTTTTTTGCATTTTTTTGCATTTTTTTTTTGCATTTTTTTTTTGCATTTTTTTTGCATTTTTTTTGCATTTTTTTGCATTTTTTTTTGCATTTTTTTTGCATTTTTTTTGCATTTTTTTGCATTTTTTTTTGCATTTTTTTTGGCATTTTTTTTACATTTTTTTTTGCATTTTTTTGCATTTTTTTTTGCATTTTTTTTTGCATTTTTTTTGCATTTTTTTTGCATTTTTTTGCATTTTTTTTTGCATTTTTTTTGCATTTTTTTTTGCATTTTTTTTGCATTTTTTTGCATTTTTTTGCATTTTTTTTGCATTTTTTTTTTGCATTTTTTTGCATTTTTTTGCTTTTTTTTTGCATTTTTTTGCATTTTTTTTTGCATTTTTTTTTGCATTTTTTTTTGCATTTTTTTGCATTTTTTTTGCTTTTTTTTTTTGCTTTTTTTTGCATTTTTTTTTGCTCTTTTTTTTGCATTTTTTTTTGCATTTTTTTGCATTTTTTTTTGCATTTTTTTTGCATTTTTTATTGCATTTTTTTGCATTTTATTTTGCATTTTTTTGCAATTTTTTTTGCATTTTTTTTGCATTTTTTTTGCATTTTTTTTGCATTTTTTTGCATTTTTTTTTGCATTTTTTTTGCATTTTTTTGCATTTTTTTTTGCATTTTGTTTTGCATTTTTTTTGCATTTTTTTTGCATTTTTTTGCATTTTTTTTTGCATTTTTTTTTGCATTTTTTTGCATTTTTTTTTGCATTTTTTTGCATTTTTTTTGCATTTTTTTGCATTTTTTTGCATTTTTTTTAGCATTTTTTTTTCATTTTTTTTGCATTTTTTTTGCATTTTTTATTGCATTTTTTTTTGCATTTTATTTTGCATTTTTTTGCATTTTTTTTTGCATTTTTTTTGCATTTTTTTTGCATTTTTTTTGCATTTTTTTGAATTTTTTTTTGCATTTTTTTTGCATTTTTTTGCATTTTTTTTTTGCATTTTGTTTTGCATTTTTTTTGCATTTTTTTTGCATTTTTTTGCATTTTTTTTTGCATTTTTTTTTGCATTTTTTTGCATTTTTTTTTGCATTTTTTTGCATTTTTTTTGCATTTTTTTGCATTTTTTTGCATTTTTTTTAGCATTTTTTTTTCATTTTTTTTGCATTTTTTTGCATTTTTTTTTGCATTTTTTTTTGCATTTTTTTTCATTTTTTTTGCATTTTTTTTTTCATTTTTTTTTCATTTTTTTTGCTTTTTTTTTGCATTTTTTTGCATTTTTTTTTGCATTTTTTTTGCATTTTTTTTGCATTTTTTTGCATTTTTTTTTTCATTTTTTTTGCATTTTTTTTTGCATTTTTTTGCATTTTTTTTTTGCATTTTTTTTTTCATTTTTTTTACATTTTTTTTTGCATTTTTTTGCATTTTTTTTTGCATTTTTTTTGCATTTTTTTTGCATTTTTTTGCATTTTTTTTTGCATTTTTTTTGCATTTTTTTGCATTTTTTTTTGCATTTTTTTTGCATTTTTTTTGCATTTTTTTGCATTTTTTTTTGCATTTTTTTTAGCATTTTTTTAGCATTTTTTTTGCATTTTTTTTGCATTTTTTGCATTTTTTTTTGCATTTTTTTTTGCATTTTTTTTGCATTTTTTTTGCATTTTTTTTTGCATTTTTTTGCATTTTTTTTTGCATTTTTTTTTGCATTTTTTTGCAATTTTTTTTGCATTTTTTTTGCATTTTTTTTGCATTTTTTTGCATTTTTTTTTGCATTTTTTTTTTGCATTTTTTTTTGCATTTTTTTTGCATTTTTTTGCATTTTTTTTTTCATTTTTTTTTCATTTTTTTTGCTTTTTTTTTTGCATTTTTTTGCATTTTTTTTTGCATTTTTTTTGCATTTTTTTTGCATTTTTTTGCATTTTTTTTTTGCATTTTTTTTGCATTTTTTTTACATTTTTTTTTGCATTTTTTTGCATTTTTTTTTGCATTTTTTTTTGCATTTTTTTTGCATTTTTTTTGCATTTTTTTGCATTTTTTTTTGCATTTTTTTTTGCATTTTTTTGCATTTTTTTTTGCATTTTTTTTGCATTTTTTTTTGCATTTTTTTGCATATTTTTTTGCATTTTTTTTAGCATTTTTTTTGCATTTTTTTTGCATTTTTTTGCATTTTTTTTTGCATTTTTTTTGCATTTTTTTGCATTTTTTTTGCTTTTTTTTTTGCATTTTTTTTGCATTTTTTTTGCATTTTTTTTGCATTTTTTTTTGCATTTTTTTTGCATTTTTTTTTGCATTTTTTTGCATTTTTTGCATTTTTTTTTGCATTTTTTTTTGCATTTTTTTTTTGCATTTTTTTGCATTTTTTTTGCATTTTTTTTGCATTTTTTTGCATTTTTTTGCATTTTTTTTGCATTTTTTTTTTGCATTTTTTTGCATTTTTTTTGCTTTTTTTTTGCATTTTTTTGCATTTTTTTTTGCATTTTTTTTTGCATTTTTTTTTGCATTTTTTTTGCATTTTTTTTGCTTTTTTTTTTTGCTTTTTTTTGCATTTTTTTTTGCTCTTTTTTTTGCATTTTTTTTTGCATTTTTTTGCATTTTTTTTTGCATTTTTTTTGCATTTTTTATTGCATTTTTTTGCATTTTATTTTGCATTTTTTTGCATTTTTTTTTGCATTTTTTTGCATTTTTTTTTTGCATTTTTTTTTTCATTTTTTTTACATTTTTTTTTGCATTTTTTTGCATTTTTTTTTGCATTTTTTTTTGCATTTTTTTGCATTTTTTTGCATTTTTTTTTGCATTTTTTTTGCATTTTTTTTGCATTTTTTGCATTTTTTTTTGCATTTTTTTTTGCATTTTTTTTGCATTTTTTTTGCATTTTTTTTTGCATTTTTTTGCATTTTTTTTTTGCATTTTTTTTTGAATTTTTTTGCATTTTTTTTTTGCATTTTTTTTGCATTTTTTTTGCATTTTTTTGCATTTTTTTTTGCATTTTTTTTTGCATTTTTTTTTGCATTTTTTTTGCATTTTTTGCATTTTTTTTTTCATTTTTTTTTCATTTTTTTTGCTTTTTTTTTTGCATTTTTTTGCATTTTTTTTGCATTTTTTTTGCATTTTTTTTGCATTTTTTTGCATTTTTTTTTGCATTTTTTTTTGCATTTTTTTTGCATTTTTTTTGCATTTTTTTGCATTTTTTTTTGCATTTTTTTTGCATTTTTTTTGCATTTTTTTGCATTTTTTTTTGCATTTTTTTTTGCATTTTTTTTACATTTTTTTTTGCATTTTTTTGCATTTTTTTTTGCATTTTTTTTTGCATTTTTTTTGCATTTTTTTTGCATTTTTTTGCATTTTTTTTTGCATTTTTTTTTTGCATTTTTTTGCATTTTTTTTGCATTTTTTTTTGCATTTTTTTGCATTTTTTTTTGCATTTTTTTTGCATTTTTTTGCATTTTTTTGCATTTTTTTTGCATTTTTTTTTTGCATTTTTTTGCATTTTTTTTGCTTTTTTTTTGCATTTTTTTGCATTTTTTTTTGCATTTTTTTTTGCATTTTTTTTGCATTTTTTTGCATTTTTTTTGCTTTTTTTTTTTTGCTTTTTTTTGCATTTTTTTTTGCTTTTTTTTTTGCATTTTTTTTTGCATTTTTTTGCATTTTTTTTTGCATTTTTTTTGCATTTTTTATTGCATTTTTTTGCATTTTATTTTGCATTTTTTTGCAATTTTTTTTGCATTTTTTTTGCATTTTTTTTGCATTTTTTTTGCATTTTTTTGCATTTTTTTTTTGCATTTTTTTTGCATTTTTTTGCATTTTTTTTTTGCATTTTGTTTTGCATTTTTTTTGCATTTTTTTTGCATTTTTTTGCATTTTTTTTTGCATTTTTTTTTGCATTTTTTTGCATTTTTTTTTGCATTTTTTTGCATTTTTTTTGCATTTTTTTGCATTTTTTTGCATTTTTTTTAGCATTTTTTTTTCATTTTTTTTGCATTTTTTTTGCATTTTTTATTGCATTTTTTTGCATTTTTTTTTGCATTTTTTTTGCATTTTTTATTGCATTTTTTTGCATTTTATTTTGCATTTTTTTGCAATTTTTTTTGCATTTTTTTTGCATTTTTTTTGCATTTTTTTTGCATTTTTTTGCATTTTTTTTTGCATTTTTTTTGCATTTTTTTGCATTTTTTTTTTGCATTTTGTTTTGCATTTTTTTTGCATTTTTTTTGCATTTTTTTGCATTTTTTTTGCATTTTTTTTTGCATTTTTTTGCATTTTTTTTTGCATTTTTTTGCATTTTTTTTGCATTTTTTTGCATTTTTTTGCATTTTTTTTAGCATTTTTTTTTCATTTTTTTTGCATTTTTTTTGCATTTTTTATTGCATTTTTTTTTGCATTTTATTTTGCATTTTTTTGCATTTTTTTTTGCATTTTTTTTGCATTTTTTTTGCATTTTTTTTGCATTTTTTTGAATTTTTTTTTGCATTTTTTTTGCATTTTTTTGCATTTTTTTTTTGCATTTTGTTTTGCATTTTTTTTGCATTTTTTTTGCATTTTTTTGCATTTTTTTTTGCATTTTTTTTTGCATTTTTTTGCATTTTTTTTTGCATTTTTTTGCATTTTTTTTGCATTTTTTTGCATTTTTTTGCATTTTTTTTAGCATTTTTTTTTCATTTTTTTTGCATTTTTTTGCATTTTTTTTTGCATTTTTTTTTGCATTTTTTTTCATTTTTTTTGCATTTTTTTTTTCATTTTTTTTTCATTTTTTTTGCTTTTTTTTGCATTTTTTTGCATTTTTTTTGCATTTTTTTGCATTTTTTTTGCATTTTTTTGCATTTTTTTTTTGCATTTTTTTTTTGCATTTTTTTTGCATTTTTTTTTGCATTTTTTTGCATTTTTTTTTGCATTTTTTTTGCATTTTTTTTTGCATTTTTTTGCATTTTTTTTTTGCATTTTTTTTTTCATTTTTTTTACATTTTTTTTTGCATTTTTTTGCATTTTTTTTTGCATTTTTTTTGCATTTTTTTTGCATTTTTTTGCATTTTTTTTTGCATTTTTTTTGCATTTTTTTGCATTTTTTTTTGCATTTTTTTTTGCATTTTTTTTGCATTTTTTTGCATTTTTTTTTGCATTTTTTTTAGCATTTTTTTTGCATTTTTTTTGCATTTTTTTTGCATTTTTTTTTGCATTTTTTTTGCATTTTTTTGCATTTTTTTTGCTTTTTTTTTTGCATTTTTTTTGCATTTTTTTTGCATTTTTTTTTGCATTTTTTTGCATTTTTTTTTGCATTTTTTTTGCATTTTTTTTGCATTTTTTTGCATTTTTTTGCATTTTTTTTTGCATTTTTTTTTGCATTTTTTTTTGCATTTTTTTGCATTTTTTTTGCATTTTTTTTGCATTTTTTTGCATTTTTTTGCATTTTTTTTGCATTTTTTTGCATTTTTTTGCATTTTTTTTGCATTTTTTTTTGCATTTTTTTGCATTTTTTTTGCATTTTTTTTTGCATTTTTTTTGCATTTTTTTGCATTTTTTTTCATTTTTTTTTGCATTTTTTTTTTGCATTTTTTTTCATTTTTTTTGCATTTTTTTTTGCATTTTTTTTTCATTTTTTTGCTTTTTTTTTTGCTTTTTTTGCATTTTTTTTTGCATTTTTTTTGCATTTTTTTTTGCATTTTTTTGCATTTTTTTTTTTGCATTTTTTTTTGCATTTTTTTTGCATTTTTTTTGCTTTTTTTTTGCATTTTTTTGCATTTTTTTTGCATTTTTTTTTTGCATTTTTTTTGCATTTTTTTTGCATTTTTTTGCATTTTTTTTTGCATTTTTTTTTGCATTTTTTTTCATTTTTTTTGCATTTTTTTTTTCATTTTTTTCATTTTTTTTGCATTTGTTTTTGCATTTTTTTTTGCATTTTTTTTGCATTTTTTTGCATTTTTTTTGCATTTTTTTTGCATTTTTTTTTGCATTTTTTTTGCATTTTTTTTGCATTTTTTTTGCATTTTTTTTTTGCATTTTTTTTGCATTTTTTTTGCATTTTTTTGCATTTTTTTTTGCATTTTTTTTTGCATTTTTTTGCATTTTTTTTGCATTTTTTTTGCATTTTTTTGCATTTTTTTTTGCATTTTTTTTTGCATTTTTTACATTTTTTTTTGCATTTTTTTGCATTTTTTTTGCATTTTTTTGCATTTTTTTTTGCATTTTTTTTTTGCATTTTTTTTGCATTTTTTTTGCATTTTTTTGCATTTTTTTTGCTTTTTTTTTGCATTTTTTTGCATTTTTTTTGCATTTTTTTTTGCATTTTTTTTGCATTTTTTTTTCATTTTTTTGCTTTTTTTTTTGCATTTTTTTGCATTTTTTTTGCATTTTTTTGCATTTTTTTTGCTTTTTTTTGCATTTTTTTTTTGCATTTTTTTTTGCATTTTTTTTGCATTTTTTTTGCATTTTTTTGCATTTTTTTTTGCATTTTTTTTGCATTTTTTTTGCATTTTTTTGCATTTTTTTTTTGCATTTTTTTTTGCATTTTTTTTGCATTTTTTATTGCATTTTTTTGCATTTTTTTTGCATTTTTTTTTGCATTTTTTTGCATTTTTTTTTGCATTTTTTTTGCATTTTTTTTGCATTTTTTTTGCATTTTTTTGCATTTTTTTTGCATTTTTTTTTGCATTTTTTTGCATTTTTTTTGCATTTTTTTTGCATCTTTTTTGCATTTTTTTGCATTTTTTTTTGCATTTTTTTTGCATTTTTTTTTGCATTTTTTTGCATTTTATTTTGCATTTTTTTGCATTTGTTTTTGCTTTTTTTTTGCATTTTTTTTTGCATTTTTTTTGCATTTTTTTTGCATTTTTTTTGCATTTTTTTTTGCATTTTTTTTGCATTTTTTTTGCATTTTTTTGCATTTTTTTTTGCATTTTTTTGCATTTTTTTTGCATTTTTTTGCATTTTTTTGCATTTTTTTTTGCATTTTTTTTTGCATTTTTTACATTTTTTTTTGCATTTTTTTTGCATTTTTTTTGCATTTTTTTGCATTTTTTTTTGCATTTTTTGCATTTTTTTGCATTTTTTTTGCATTTTTTTTTGCATTTTTTTGCATTTTATTTTGCATTTTTTTGCATTTGTTTTTGCATTTTTTTTTGCATTTTTTTTACATTTTTTTTGCATTTTTTTTGCATTTTTTTAGCATTTTTTTGCATTTTTTTTTGCATTTTTTTTTTGCATTTTTTTTGCATTTTTTTTGCATTTTTTTGCATTTTTTTTTGCATTTTTTTTGCATTTTTTTTTGCATTTTTTTGCATTTTTTTTGCATTTTTTTTTTGCATTTTTTTTTGCATTTTTTTTGCATTTTTTTTGCATTTTTTTTGCATTTTTTTTTGCATTTTTTTTGCATTTTTTTTTGCATTTTTTTGCATTTTTTTTTGCATTTTTTTTGCATTTTTTTTTGCATTTTTTTGCATTTTATTTTGCATTTTTTTGCATTTGTTTTTGCATTTTTTTTGCATTTTTTTTGCATTTTTTTTGCATTTTTTTGCATTTTTTTTTGCATTTTTTTTGCATTTTTTTTTGCATTTTTTTTGCATTTTTTTTGCATTTTTTTGCATTTTTTTTGCATTTTTTTTTTGCATTTTTTTTTGCATTTTTTTTGCATTTTTTTTGCATTTTTTTTTGCATTTTTTTTTGCATTTCTTTTACATTTTTTTTGCATTTTTTTTGCATTTTTTTTGCATTTTTTTGCATTTTTTTTTGCATTTTTTTTTTGCATTTTTTTGGCATTTTTTTTGCATTTTTTTGCATTTTTTTTTGCATTTTTTTTGCATTTTTTTTTGCATTTTTTTGCATTTTTTTGCATTTTTTTTTTGCATTTCTTTTTGCATTTTTTTTGCATTTTTTTTGCATTTTTTTTGCATTTTTTTTTGCATTTTTTTTGCATTTTTTTTTGCATTTTTTTGCATTTTTTTTTGCATTTTTTTTGCATTTTTTTTTGCATTTTTTTGCATTTTATTTTGCATTTTTTTGCATTTGTTTTTGCATTTTTTTTTGCATTTTTTTTGCATTTTTTTTGCATTTGTTTTTGCATTTTTTTTGCATTTTTTTTGCATTTTTTTGCATTTTTTTTTGCATTTTTTTGCATTTTTTTTGCATTTTTTTTGCATCTTTTTTGCATTTTTTTGCATTTTTTTTTGCATTTTTTTGCATTTTTTTTTGCATTTTTTTGCATTTTATTTTGCATTTTTTTGCATTTGTTTTTGCATTTTTTTTTGCATTTTTTTTGCATTTTTTTGCATTTTTTTTGCATTTTTTTTGCATTTTTTTTTGCATTTTTTTTGCATTTTTTTTGCATTTTTTTTGCATTTTTTTTTGCATTTTTTTTGCATTTTTTTTGCATTTTTTTGCATTTTTTTTTGCATTTTTTTTTGCATTTTTTTGCATTTTTTTTGCATTTTTTTTGCATTTTTTTGCATTTTTTTTTGCATTTTTTTTTGCATTTTTTACATTTTTTTTTGCATTTTTTTGCATTTTTTTTGCATTTTTTTGCATTTTTTTTTGCATTTTTTTTTTGCATTTTTTTTGCATTTTTTTTGCATTTTTTTGCAATTTTTTTTGCATTTTTTTTGCATTTTTTTTTGCATTTTTTTGCATTTTTTTTGCATTTTTTTTTTGCATTTTTTTTGCATTTTTTTTTGCATTTTTTTTGCATTTTTTTTGCATTTTTTTGCATTTTTTTTTGCATTTTTTTTTGCATTTTTTTGCATTTAATTTTGCATTTTTTTGCATTTGTTTTTGCATTTTTTTTTGCTTTTTTTTTGCATTTTTTTTTGCATTTTTTTGCATTTTTTTTTGCATTTTTTTTGCTTTTTTTTTGCATTTTTTTTGCATTTTTTTGCATTTTTTTTTTGCATTTTTTTTTGCATTTTTTTTGCATTTTTTTTGCATTTTTTTGCATTTTTTTTTGCATTTTTTTGCATTTTTTTTGCATTTTTTTTTGCATTTTTTTGCATTTTTTTTTTGCATTTTTTTGCATTTTTTTGCATTTTTTTGCATTTTATTTTGCATTTTTTTGCATTTGTTTTTGCATTTTTTTTTGCATTTTTTTTGCATTTTTTTGCATTTTTTTTGCATTTTTTTGCATTTTTTTTTGCATTTTTTTTTGCATTTTTTTTACATTTTTTTTGCATTTTTTTTGCATTTTTTTAGCATTTTTTTAGCATTTTTTTGCATTTTTTTTTGCATTTTTTTTTTGCATTTTTTTGCATTTTTTTTGCATTTTTTTGCATTTTTTTTTGCATTTTTTTTGCATTTTTTTTTGCATTTATTTGCATTTTTTTTGCATTTTTTTTTTGCATTTTTTTTTGCATTTTTTTGCATTTTTTTTGCATTTTTTTTGCATTTTTTTTTGCATTTTTTTTGCATTTTTTTTTGCATTTTTTTGCATTTTTTTTTGCATTTTTTTTGCATTTTTTTTTTGCATTTTTTTGCATTTTATTTTGCATTTTTTTGCATTTGTTTTTGCATTTTTTTTGCACTTTTTTTGCATTTTTTTTGCATTTTTTTGCATTTTTTTTTGCATTTTTTTTGCATTTTTTTTTGCATTTTTTTTGCATTTTTTTTGCATTTTTTTGCATTTTTTTTGCATTTTTTTTTTGCATTTTTTTTTGCATTTTTTTTGCATTTTTTTGCATTTTTTTTTGCATTTTTTTTTGCATTTTTTTTACATTTTTTTTGCATTTTTTTTGCATTTTTTTTGCATTTTTTTGCATTTTTTTTTGCATTTTTTTTTTGCATTTTTTTTGCATTTTTTTTGCATTTTTTTGCATTTTTTTTTGCATTTTTTTTGCATTTTTTTTTGCATTTTTTTGCATTTTTTTTGCATTTTTTTTTTGCATTTCTTTTTGCATTTTTTTTGCATTTTTTTTGCATTTTTTTTGCAATTTTTTTTGCATTTTTTTTGCATTTTTTTTTGCATTTTTTTGCATTTTTTTTTGCATTTTTTTTGCATTTTTTTTTGCATTTTTTTGCATTTTATTTTGCATTTTTTTGCATTTGTTTTTGCATTTTTTTTTGCATTTTTTTTGCATTTTTTTTGCATTTTTTTGCATTTTTTTTTGCATTTTTTTTGCATTTTTTTTTGCATTTTTTTGCATTTTTTTTGCATTTTTTTTTTTCATTTTTTTTTGCATTTTTTTGCATTTTTTTGCATTTTTTTTGCATTTTTTTTGCATTTTTTTTTTCATTTTTTTGCATTTTTTTTGCATTTTTTTTGCATTTTTTTTTGCATTTTTTTGCATTTTATTTTGCATTTTTTGCATTTGTTTTTGCATTTTTTTTTGCATTTTTTTGCATTTTTTTGCATTTTTTTGCATTTTTTTTTGCATTTTTTTTGCATTTTTTTTTGCATTTTTTTTGCATTTTTTTTGCATTTTTTTTTGCATTTTTTTTGCATTTTTTTGCATTTTTTTGCATTTTTTTTTGCATTTTTTTTTGCATTTTTTTGCATTTTTTTTGCATTTTTTTGCATTTTATTTTGCATTTTTTTGCATTTGTTTTTGCATTTTTTTTTGCATTTTTTTTGCATTTTTTTTGCATTTTTTTGCATTTTTTTTTGCATTTTTTTTGCATTTTTTTTTGCATTTTTTTGCATTTTTTTTGCATTTTTTTTTTTCATTTTTTTTTGCATTTTTTTGCATTTTTTTGCATTTTTTTTGCATTTTTTTTGCATTTTTTTTTTCATTTTTTTGCATTTTTTTTGCATTTTTTTTGCATTTTTTTTTGCATTTTTTTGCATTTTATTTTGCATTTTTTTGCATTTTTTTTTGCATTTTTTTTTGCATTTTTTTGCATTTTTTTGCATTTTTTTGCATTTTTTTTTGCATTTTTTTTGCATTTTTTTTGCATTTTTTTTGCATTTTTTTTGCATTTTTTTTTGCATTTTTTTTGCATTTTTTTGCATTTTTTTGCATTTTTTTTTGCATTTTTTTTTGCATTTTTTTGCATTTTTTTTGCATTTTTTTGCATTTTTTTTTTGCATTTTTTTTGCATTTTTTTTTGCATTTTTTTGCATTTTTTTTGCATTTTTTTTGCATTTTTTTTTTGCATTTTTTTGCATTTTTTTGCATTTTTTTTGCATTTTTTTTTGCATTTTTTTTGCATTTTTTTTGCATTTTTTTTGCATTTTTTTGCATTTTTTTTTGCATTTTTTTGCATTTTTTATTGCATTTTTTTGCATTTTATTTTGCATTTTTTTGCATTTTTTTTGCATTTTTTTGCATTTTTTTTGCATTTTTTTTGCATTTTTTTTGCATTTTTTTGCATTTTTTTTTGCATTTTTTTTTGCATTTTTTTTTTCATTTTTTTTGCATTTTTTTGCATTTTTTTTGCTTTTTTTTTGCATTTTGTTTGCATTTTTTTGCATTTTTTTTGCTTTTTTTTTGCATTTTTTTGCATTTTTTTGCATTTTTTTTTGCATTTTTTTTGCATTTTTTTGCATTTTTTTTCATTTTTTTTTGCATTTTTTTTTGCATTTTTTTTCATTTTTTTGCATTTTTTTTTGCATTTTTTTTTCATTTTTTTGCTTTTTTTTTTGCATTTTTTTGCATTTTTTTGCATTTTTTTTTGCATTTTTTTTTGCATTTTTTTTGCATTTTTTTTGCATTTTTTTGCATTTTTTTTTGCATTTTTTTTGCATTTTTTTTGCATTTTTTTTTGCATTTTTTTGCATTTTTTTTGCATTTTTTTGCATTTTTTTTGCATTTTTTTTGCATTTTTTTTTGCATTTTTTTGCATTTTATTTTGCATTTTTTTCCATTTGTTTTTGCATTTTTTTTTGCATTTTTTTTGCATTTTTTTGCATTTTTTTTGCATTTTTTTGCATTTTTTTTTGCATTTTTTTTTGCATTTTTTTTACATTTTTTTTGCATTTTTTTTGCATTTTTTTTGCATTTTTTTGCATTTTTTTTTGCATTTTTTTTTTGCATTTTTTTTGCATTTTTTTTTGCATTTTTTTTGCATTTTTTTGCATTTTTTTTTGCATTTCTTTTTGCATTTTTTAGCATTTTTTTTGCATTTTTTTTTTGCATTTTTTTTTGCATTTTTTTTGCATTTTTTTTGCATTTTTTTTGCATTTTTTTTGCATTTTTTTTGCATTTTTTTTTGCATTTTTTTGCATTTTTTTTTGCATTTTTTTTGCATTTTTTTTTGCATTTTTTTGCATTTTATTTTGCATTTTTTTTGCATTTGTTTTTGCATTTTTTTTTGCATTTTTTTTGCATTTTTTTTGCATTTTTTTGCTTTTTTGCATTTTTTTTGCATTTTTTTTTGCATTTTTTTGCATTTTTTTTTGCATTTTTTTTGCATTTTTTTTGCATTTTTTTGCATTTTTTTTGCATTTTTTTTTTGCATTTTTTTTTGCATTTTTTTTGCATTTTTTTGCATTTTTTTTTTGCATTTTTTTTTGCATTTTTTTTACATTTTTTTTGCATTTTTTTTGCATTTTTTTTGCATTTTTTTGCATTTTTTTTTGCATTTTTTTTTGCATTTTTTTTGCATTTTTTTGCATTTTTTTTTGCATTTTTTTTGCATTTTTTTTTGCATTTTTTTTTGCATTTTTTTGCATTTTTTTTGCATTTTTTTTGCATTTTTTTTGCATTTTTTTGCATTTTTTTTTGCATTTTTTTTGCATTTTTTTTTGCATTTTTTTGCATTTTATTTTGCATTTTTTTGCATTTGTTTTTGCATTTTTTTTTGCATTTTTTTTGCATTTTTTGCATTTTTTTTGCATTTTTTTTGCATTTTTTTTTGCATTTTTTTGCATTTTTTTTTGCATTTTTTTGCATTTTTTTTGCATTTTTTTGCATTTTTTTGCATTTTTTTTGCATTTTTTTTTGCATTTTTTTGCATTTTTTTTGCATTTTTTTTTGCATTTTTTTTGCATTTTTTTTTGCATTTTTTTGCATTTTTTTTGCATTTTTTTGCATTTTTTATTGCATTTTTTTGCATTTTATTTTGCATTTTTTTGCATTTTTTTGCATTTTTTTGCATTTTTTTTTGCATTTTTTTTGCATTTTTTTTGCATTTTTTTGCATTTTTTTTGCATTTTTTTTTGCATTTTTTTTTGCATTTTTTTTGCATTTTTTTGCATTTTTTTGCATTTTTTTGCATTTTTTTTTGCTTTTTTTTTTGCATTTTTTTGCATTTTTTTGCATTTTTTTTTGCATTTTTTTTGCATTTTTTTTCATTTTTTTTCATTTTTTTTTTCATTTTTTTTTGCATTTTTTTGCATTTTTTTGCATTTTTTTTTGCATTTTTTTTTCATTTTTTTGCTTTTTTTTTTGCATTTTTTTGCATTTTTTTTGCATTTTTTTGCATTTTTTTGCATTTTTTTGCAATTTTTTTTTGCATTTTTTTTTGCATTTTTTTTGCATTTTTTTTGCATTTTTTTTTGCATTTTTTTTTGCATTTTTTTGCATTTTTTTTTGCATTTTTTTTGCATTTTTTTGCATTTTTTTTTGCATTTTTTTGCATTTTTTTTTGCATTTTTTTGCATTTTTTTTTCATTTTTTTTTGCATTTTTTTTTGCATTTTTTTTTGCATTTTTTTTGCTTTTTTTTTGCATTTTTTTGCATTTTTTTTTGCATTTTTTTGCATTTTTTTTGCATTTTTTTGCATTTTTTTTTGCATTTTTTTTGCATTTTTTTTGCATTTTTTTGCATTTTTTTTTGCATTTTTTTTGCATTTTTTTTGCATTTTTTTTGCATTTTTTTTGCATTTTTTTGCATTTTTTTTGCATTTTTTTTAGCATTTTTTTTGCATTTTTTTGCATTTTTTTGCATTTTTTTTTGCATTTTTTTGGCATTTTTTTGCTTTTTTTTTGCTTTTTTTTTGCTTTTTTTTTGCATTTTTTTTGCATTTTTTTTGCATTTTTTTGCATTTTTTTTGCATTTTTTTTGCATTTTTTTTTGCATTTTTTTGCATTTTTTTGCATTTTTTTTTGCATTTTTTTTTGCATTTTTTTTTGCATTTTTTTGCATTTTTTTTGCATTTTTTTTTGCATTTTTTTGCATTTTTTTGCATTTTTTTGCATTTTTTTTTGCATTTTTTTGCATTTTTTTTGCTTTTTTTTTTGCATTTTTTTGCATTTTTTTTAGCATTTTTTTTTGCATTTTTTTTGCATTTTTTTTGCATTTTTTTGCATTTTTTTTTGCATTTTTTTTTGCATTTTTTTGCATTTTTTTTGCATTTTTTTTAGCATTTTTTTGCATTTTTTTGCATTTTTTTTGCATTTTTTTTTGCATTTTTTTGCATTTTTTTTGCTTTTTTTTTTGCATTTTTTTGCATTTTTTTAGCATTTTTTTTTGCATTTTTTTTGCATTTTTTTTGCATTTTTTTGCATTTTTTTGCATTTTTTTTGCATTTTTTTTTGCATTTTTTTTGCATTTTTTTTGCATTTTTTTGCATTTTTTTTTGCATTTTTTTGCATTTTTTTTGCATTTTTTTGCATTTTTTTTTGCATTTTTTTTTGCATTTTTTTGCATTTTTTTTTGCATTTTTTTTTGCATTTTTTTGCATTTTTTTTGCATTTTTTTGCATTTTTTTTGCATTTTTTTGCATTTTTTTTTGCATTTTTTTTGCATTTTTTTTTGCATTTTTTTGCATTTTATTTTGCATTTTTTTGCATTTGTTTTTGCATTTTTTTTTGCATTTTTTTTGCATTTTTTTGCATTTTTTTTGCATTTTTTTTGCATTTTTTTGCATTTTTTTTGCATTTTTTTTGCATTTTTTTGCATTTTTTTTTGCATTTTTTTTTGCATTTTTTACATTTTTTTTTGCATTTTTTTTGCATTTTTTTGCATTTTTTTGCATTTTTTTTTGCATTTTTTTTTTGCATTTTTTTTGCATTTTTTTGCATTTTTTTTGCATTTTTTTTGCATTTTTTTTTGCATTTTTTTTGCATTTTTTTTGCATTTTTTTTGCATTTTTTTTGCATTTTTTTTGCATTTTTTTTTTGCATTTTTTTGCATTTTTTTGCATTTTTTTTGCATTTTTTTTTGCATTTTTTTGCATTTCATTTTGCATTTTTTTGCATTTGTTTTTGCATTTTTTTTTGCATTTTTTTTGCATTTTTTTTTGCATTTTTTTGCATTTTTTTGCATTTTTTTTGCTTTTTTTTTGCATTTTTTTTGCATTTTTTTGCATTTTTTTTTGCATTTTTTTTTGCATTTTTTTTGCATTTTTTTTGCATTTTTTTGCATTTTTTTTTGCATTTTTTTTGCATTTTTTTTGCATTTTTTTTTGCATTTTTTTGCATTTTTTTTGCATTTTTTTGCATTTTTTTGCATTTTTTTTGCATTTTTTTTTGCATTTTTTTGCATTTTATTTTGCATTTTTTTGCATTTTTTTTGCTTTTTTTTTTGCATTTTTTTGCATTTTTTTAGCATTTTTTTAGCATTTTTTTTGCATTTTTTTGCATTTTTTTGCATTTTTTTTAGCATTTTTTTTTCATTTTTTTTGCATTTTTTTGCATTTTTTTTTGCATTTTTTTTTGCATTCTTTTTCATTTTTTTTGCATTTTTTTTTTCATTTTTGCATTTTTTTTGCATTTTTTTTGCATTTTTTTGCATTTTTTTTTGCATTTTTTTTTGCATTCTTTTTCATTTTTTTTTCATTTTTTTTTTCATTTTTTTAGCATTTTTTTTGCATTTTTTTTTGCATTTTTTTGCATTTTTTTTGCATTTTTTTTGCATTTTTTTTGCATTTTTTTGCATTTTTTTGCATTTTTTTTTGCATTTTTTTTTGCATTTTTTTTTGCATTTTTTTGCATTTTTTTTGCATTTTTTTTGCATTTTTTTGCATTTTTTTGAATTTTTTTTGCATTTTTTTTTGCATTTTTTTGCATTTTTTTTGCTTTTTTTTTTGCATTTTTTTTGCATTTTTTTTAGCATTTTTTTAGCATTTTTTTGCATTTTTTTTGCATTTTTTTGCATTTTTTTTGCATTTTTTTGCATTTTTTTTTGCATTTTTTTTTGCATTCTTTTTCATTTTTTTTGCATTTTTTTTTTCATTTTTTTTTCATTTTTTTTGCTTTTTTTTTTGCATTTTTTTTGCATTTTTTTTAGCATTTTTTTTAGCATTTTTTTTGCATTTTTTTTGCATTTTTTTGCATTTTTTTTGCATTTTTTTTGCATTTTTTTTCATTTTTTTTGCATTTTTTTTTGCATTTTTTTTTCATTTTTTTTGCATTTTTTTGCATTTTTTTGCATTTTTTTTAGCTTTTTTTTTTCATTTTTTTTGCATTTTTTTGCATTTTTTTTTGCATTTTTTTTTGCATTCTTTTTCATTTTTTTTTCATTTTTTTTTTCATTTTTTTTTCATTTTTTTTGCTTTTTTTTTTGCATTTTTTTTGCATTTTTTTTGCATTTTTTTGCATTTTTTTTTTGCATTTTTTTTTTGCATTTTTTTTGCATTTTTTTTGCATTTTTTTGCATTTTTTTTTGCATTTTTTTTGCATTTTTTTTTGCATTTTTTTTGCATTTTTTTTTGCATTTTTTTGCATTTTTTTTGCATTTTTTTTTGCATTTTTTTTTGCATTTTTTTTGCATTTTTTTTTTCATTTTTTTTTCATTTTTTTTGCTTTTTTTTTTGCATTTTTTTTGCATTTTTTTTGCATTTTTTTGCATTTTTTTTTTGCATTTTTTTTTGCATTTTTTTTGCATTTTTTTTGCATTTTTTTTGCATTTTTTTTGCATTTTTTTTTGCATTTTTTTTGCATTTTTTTTGCATTTTTTTGCATTTTTTTTGCATTTTTTTTGCATTTTTTTTTGCATTTTTTTGCATTTTTTTTGCATTTTTTTTTGCATTTTTTTTGCATTTTTTTGCATTTTTTTTTGCATTTTTTTTGCATTTTTTTTGCATTTTTTTTGCATTTTTTTTTGCATTTTTTTTGCATTTTTTTTGCATTTTTTTGCATTTTTTTTGCATTTTTTTTTGCATTTTTTTGCATTTTTTTTGCATTTTTTTTGCATTTTTTTGCATTTTTTTTTGCATTTTTTTTTGCATTTTTTACATTTTTTTTTGCATTTTTTTTGCATTTTTTTTGCATTTTTTTGCATTTTTTTTTGCATTTTTTTTTTGCATTTTTTTTGCATTTTTTTGCATTTTTTTTGCATTTTTTTTGCATTTTTTTTTGCATTTTTTTGCATTTTTTTTGCATTTTTTTTTTGCATTTTTTTTTGCATTTTTTTTGCATTTTTTTTGCATTTTTTTTGCATTTTTTTTTGCATTTTTTTTGCATTTTTTTTTCATTTTTTTTGCTTTTTTTTTTGCATTTTTTTTGCATTTTTTTTAGCATTTTTTTTAGCATTTTTTTTGCATTTTTTTTGCATTTTTTTGCATTTTTTTGCATTTTTTTTGCATTTTTTTTCATTTTTTTTGCATTTTTTTTTGCATTTTTTTTGCATTTTTTTTGCATTTTTTTGCATTTTTTTGCATTTTTTTTAGCTTTTTTTTTTCATTTTTTTTGCATTTTTTTGCATTTTTTTTTGCATTTTTTTTTGCATTCTTTTTCATTTTTTTTCATTTTTTTTTTCATTTTTTTTTCATTTTTTTTGCTTTTTTTTTGCATTTTTTTTGCATTTTTTTTGCATTTTTTTGCATTTTTTTTTTGCATTTTTTTTTTGCATTTTTTTTGCATTTTTTTTGCATTTTTTTGCATTTTTTTTTGCATTTTTTTTGCATTTTTTTTTGCATTTTTTTTGCATTTTTTTTTGCATTTTTTTGCATTTTTTTTGCATTTTTTTTTGCATTTTTTTTTGCATTTTTTTTGCATTTTTTTTTTCATTTTTTTTTCATTTTTTTTGCTTTTTTTTTTGCATTTTTTTTGCATTTTTTTTGCATTTTTTTGCATTTTTTTTTTGCATTTTTTTTTGCATTTTTTTTGCATTTTTTTTGCATTTTTTTTGCATTTTTTTTGCATTTTTTTTTGCATTTTTTTTGCATTTTTTTTGCATTTTTTGCATTTTTTTTGCATTTTTTTTGCATTTTTTTTTGCATTTTTTTGCATTTTTTTTGCATTTTTTTTTGCATTTTTTTTGCATTTTTTTGCATTTTTTTTTGCATTTTTTTTGCATTTTTTTTGCATTTTTTTTGCATTTTTTTTTGCATTTTTTTTGCATTTTTTTGCATTTTTTTTGCTTTTTTTTTGCATTTTGTTTGCATTTTTTTGCATTTTTTTTGCTTTTTTTTTTGCATTTTTTTGCATTTTTTTGCATTTTTTTTGCATTTTTTTTGCATTTTTTTGCATTTTTTTTCATTTTTTTTTGCATTTTTTTTTGCATTTTTTTGCATTTTTTTTCATTTTTTTTTTCATTTTTTTTTCATTTTTTTGCTTTTTTTTTTGCATTTTTTTGCATTTTTTTTGCATTTTTTTTGCATTTTTTTGCATTTTTTTGCAATTTTTTTTTGCATTTTTTTTTGCATTTTTTTTGCATTTTTTTTGCATTTTTTTGCATTTTTTTTTGCATTTTTTTTGCATTTTTTTTGCATTTTTTTGCATTTTTTTTTGCATTTTTTTTTGCATTTTTTTGCATTTTTTTTGCATTTTTTTTGCATTTTTTTGCATTTTTTTGCATTTTTTTGCATTTTTTTTTGCATTTTTTTTGCATTTTTTTTTGCATTTTTTTGCATTTTATTTTGCATTTTTTTGCATTTGTTTTTGCATTTTTTTTGCATTTTTTTGCATTTTTTTGCATTTTTTTTTGCATTTTTTTTTGCATTTTTTTTTGCATTTTTTTTGCATTTTTTTGCATTTTTTTTGCATTTTTTTTGCATTTTTTTTTGCATTTTTTTTGCATTTTTTTGCATTTTTTTTGCTTTTTTTTTTGCATTTTGTTTGCATTTTTTTGCATTTTTTTTTGCTTTTTTTTTTGCATTTTTTTGCATTTTTTTGCATTTTTTTTTGCATTTTTTTTGCATTTTTTTTCATTTTTTTTCATTTTTTTTTTCATTTTTTTTTGCATTTTTTTGCATTTTTTTGCATTTTTTTTTGCATTTTTTTTTCATTTTTTTGCTTTTTTTTTTGCATTTTTTTGCATTTTTTTTGCATTTTTTTGCATTTTTTTGCATTTTTTTGCAATTTTTTTTTGCATTTTTTTTTGCATTTTTTTTGCATTTTTTTTGCATTTTTTTTTGCATTTTTTTTTGCATTTTTTTGCATTTTTTTTTGCATTTTTTTTGCATTTTTTTGCATTTTTTTTTGCATTTTTTTGCATTTTTTTTTGCATTTTTTTGCATTTTTTTTTCATTTTTTTTTGCATTTTTTTTTGCATTTTTTTTTGCATTTTTTTTGCTTTTTTTTTGCATTTTTTTGCATTTTTTTTTGCATTTTTTTTGCATTTTTTTTGCATTTTTTTGCATTTTTTTTTGCATTTTTTTTGCATTTTTTTTGCATTTTTTTGCATTTTTTTTTGCATTTTTTTTGCATTTTTTTTGCATTTTTTTTGCATTTTTTTTGCATTTTTTTGCATTTTTTTTGCATTTTTTTTAGCATTTTTTTTGCATTTTTTTGCATTTTTTTGCATTTTTTTTTGCATTTTTTTGGCATTTTTTTGCTTTTTTTTTGCTTTTTTTTTGCTTTTTTTTTGCATTTTTTTTGCATTTTTTTTGCATTTTTTTTTGCATTTTTTTTGCATTTTTTTTGCATTTTTTTTTGCATTTTTTTGCATTTTTTTTGCATTTTTTTTTTGCATTTTTTTTTGCATTTTTTTTGCATTTTTTTTGCATTTTTTTTTGCATTTTTTTTGCATTTTTTTTTGCATTTTTTTGCATTTTTTTTTGCATTTTTTTTGCATTTTTTTTTGCATTTTTTTGCATTTTATTTTGCATTTTTTTGCATTTGTTTTTGCATTTTTTTTGCATTTTTTTTGCATTTTTTTTGCATTTTTTTGCATTTTTTTTTGCATTTTTTTTGCATTTTTTTTTGCATTTTTTTTGCATTTTTTTTGCATTTTTTTGCATTTTTTTTGCATTTTTTTTTTGCATTTTTTTTTGCATTTTTTTTGCATTTTTTTGCATTTTTTTTTGCATTTTTTTTTGCATTTCTTTTACATTTTTTTTGCATTTTTTTTGCATTTTTTTTGCATTTTTTTGCATTTTTTTTTGCATTTTTTTTTTGCATTTTTTTGGCATTTTTTTTGCATTTTTTGCATTTTTTTTTGCATTTTTTTTGCATTTTTTTTTGCATTTTTTTGCATTTTTTTGCATTTTTTTTTTGCATTTCTTTTTGCATTTTTTTTGCATTTTTTTTGCATTTTTTTTGCATTTTTTTTTGCATTTTTTTTGCATTTTTTTTTGCATTTTTTTGCATTTTTTTTTGCATTTTTTTTGCATTTTTTTTTGCATTTTTTTGCATTTTTTTTTGCATTTTTTTTGCATTTTTTTTTGCATTTTTTTGCATTTTATTTTGCATTTTTTTGCATTTGTTTTTGCATTTTTTTTTGCATTTTTTTTGCATTTTTTTTGCATTTGTTTTTGCATTTTTTTTGCATTTTTTTTGCATTTTTTTGCATTTTTTTTTGCATTTTTTTGCATTTTTTTTGCATTTTTTTTGCATCTTTTTTGCATTTTTTTGCATTTTTTTTTGCATTTTTTTTGCATTTTTTTTTGCATTTTTTTGCATTTTATTTTGCATTTTTTTGCATTTGTTTTTGCATTTTTTTTTGCATTTTTTTTGCATTTTTTTGCATTTTTTTTGCATTTTTTTTGCATTTTTTTTTGCATTTTTTTTGCATTTTTTTTGCATTTTTTTTGCATTTTTTTTTGCATTTTTTTTGCATTTTTTTTGCATTTTTTTGCATTTTTTTTTGCATTTTTTTTTGCATTTTTTTGCATTTTTTTTGCATTTTTTTTGCATTTTTTTGCATTTTTTTTTGCATTTTTTTTTGCATTTTTTACATTTTTTTTTGCATTTTTTTGCATTTTTTTTGCATTTTTTTGCATTTTTTTTTGCATTTTTTTTTTGCATTTTTTTTGCATTTTTTTTGCATTTTTTTGCATTTTTTTTTGCATTTTTTTTGCATTTTTTTTTGCATTTTTTTGCATTTTTTTTGCATTTTTTTTTTGCATTTTTTTTGCATTTTTTTTTGCATTTTTTTTGCATTTTTTTTGCATTTTTTTGCATTTTTTTTTGCATTTTTTTTTGCATTTTTTTGCATTTAATTTTGCATTTTTTTGCATTTGTTTTTGCATTTTTTTTTGCTTTTTTTTTGCATTTTTTTTTGCATTTTTTTGCATTTTTTTTTGCATTTTTTTTGCTTTTTTTTTGCATTTTTTTTGCATTTTTTTGCATTTTTTTTTGCATTTTTTTTTGCATTTTTTTTGCATTTTTTTTGCATTTTTTTGCATTTTTTTTTGCATTTTTTTGCATTTTTTTTGCATTTTTTTTTGCATTTTTTTGCATTTTTGTTTTTTGCATTTTTTTGCATTTTTTTGCATTTTTTTGCATTTTATTTTGCATTTTTTTGCATTTGTTTTTGCATTTTTTTTTGCATTTTTTTTGCATTTTTTTGCATTTTTTTTGCATTTTTTTGCATTTTTTTTTGCATTTTTTTTTGCATTTTTTTTACATTTTTTTTGCATTTTTTTTGCATTTTTTTAGCATTTTTTTGCATTTTTTTTTGCATTTTTTTTTTGCATTTTTTTGCATTTTTTTTTGCATTTTTTTGCATTTTTTTTTGCATTTTTTTTGCATTTTTTTTTGCATTTATTTGCATTTTTTTTGCATTTTTTTTTTGCATTTTTTTTTGCATTTTTTTGCATTTTTTTTGCATTTTTTTTGCATTTTTTTTTGCATTTTTTTTGCATTTTTTTTTGCATTTTTTTGCATTTTTTTTTGCATTTTTTTTGCATTTTTTTTTGCATTTTTTTGCATTTTATTTTGCATTTTTTTGCATTTGTTTTTGCATTTTTTTTGCACTTTTTTTGCATTTTTTTTGCATTTTTTTGCATTTTTTTTTGCATTTTTTTTGCATTTTTTTTTGCATTTTTTTTGCATTTTTTTTGCATTTTTTTGCATTTTTTTTGCATTTTTTTTTTGCATTTTTTTTTGCATTTTTTTTGCATTTTTTTGCATTTTTTTTTGCATTTTTTTTTGCATTTTTTTTACATTTTTTTTGCATTTTTTTTGCATTTTTTTTGCATTTTTTTGCATTTTTTTTTGCATTTTTTTTTTGCATTTTTTTTGCATTTTTTTTGCATTTTTTTGCATTTTTTTTTGCATTTTTTTTGCATTTTTTTTTGCATTTTTTTGCATTTTTTTTGCATTTTTTTTTTGCATTTCTTTTTGCATTTTTTTTGCATTTTTTTTGCATTTTTTTTGCAATTTTTTTTGCATTTTTTTTGCATTTTTTTTTGCATTTTTTTGCATTTTTTTTTGCATTTTTTTTGCATTTTTTTTTGCATTTTTTTGCATTTTATTTTGCATTTTTTTGCATTTGTTTTTGCATTTTTTTTTGCATTTTTTTTGCATTTTTTTTGCATTTTTTTGCATTTTTTTTTGCATTTTTTTTGCATTTTATTTTGCATTTTTTTGCATTTGTTTTTGCATTTTTTTTTGCATTTTTTTTGCATTTTTTTGCATTTTTTTTGCATTTTTTTGCATTTTTTTTTGCATTTTTTTTTGCATTTTTTTTACATTTTTTTTGCATTTTTTTTGCATTTTTTTAGCATTTTTTTGCATTTTTTTTTGCATTTTTTTTTTGCATTTTTTTGCATTTTTTTTTGCATTTTTTTGCATTTTTTTTTGCATTTTTTTTGCATTTTTTTTTGCATTTATTTGCATTTTTTTTGCATTTTTTTTTTGCATTTTTTTTTGCATTTTTTTGCATTTTTTTTGCATTTTTTTTGCATTTTTTTTTGCATTTTTTTTGCATTTTTTTTTGCATTTTTTTGCATTTTTTTTTGCATTTTTTTTGCATTTTTTTTTGCATTTTTTTGCATTTTATTTTGCATTTTTTTGCATTTGTTTTTGCATTTTTTTTGCACTTTTTTTGCATTTTTTTTGCATTTTTTTGCATTTTTTTTTGCATTTTTTTTGCATTTTTTTTTGCATTTTTTTTGCATTTTTTTTGCATTTTTTTGCATTTTTTTTGCATTTTTTTTTTGCATTTTTTTTTGCATTTTTTTTGCATTTTTTTGCATTTTTTTTTGCATTTTTTTTTGCATTTTTTTTACATTTTTTTTTGCATTTTTTTTGCATTTTTTTTGCATTTTTTTTGCATTTTTTTTTGCATTTTTTTTTTGCATTTTTTTTGCATTTTTTTTGCATTTTTTTGCATTTTTTTTTGCATTTTTTTTTGCATTTTTTTTTGCATTTTTTTGCATTTTTTTTGCATTTTTTTTTTG
>JAKRKW010000244.1:0-20000 GCA_023566125.1 Zingel zingel
AATCCACAAAAAATGCAAAAAAAATGCAAAAAAATGCAAAAAAACCCACAAAAAAATGCAAAAAAAATGCAAAAAAATGCTAAAAAAATGCAAAAAAAACCACAAAAAATGCAAAAAAATGCAAAAAAAATGCAAAAAAACCCACAAAAAAATGCAAAAAAACCCACAAAAAATGCAAAAAAAAATGCAAAAAAACACAAAAAAAATGCAAAAAACCCCACAAAAAATGCAAAAAAAATGCAAAAAAAACCACAAGAAATGCAAAAAAACCCACAAAAAATGCAAAAAAAAATGCAAAAAAAACCACAAAAAATGCAAAAAAAATGCAAAAAAACCCACAAAAAATGCAAAAAAAATGCAAAAAAACCCACAAGAAATGCAAAAAAACCCACAAAAAATGCAAAAAAAAATGCAAAAAAAACCACAAAAAATGCAAAAAAAATGCAAAAAACCCCACAAAAAAATGCAAAAAAAATGCAAAAAACCCCACAAAAAATGCAAAAAAAAATGCAAAAAAAACCACAAAAAATGCAAAAAAAATGCAAAAAAAATGCAAAAAAATCCACAAAAAATGCAAAAAAAAATGCAAAAAAAATGCAAAAAAACCCACAAAAAAATGCAAAAAAAATGCAAAAAAATGCTAAAAAAATGCAAAAAAAATGCAAAAAAACCCACAAAAAATGCAAAAAAAATGCAAAAAAAAATGCAAAAAAACACAAAAAAAATGCAAAAAAAAAACAAAAAATGCAAAAAAAAATGCAAAAAAAATGCAAAAAACCCCACAAAAAATGCAAAAAAAATGCAAAAAAATGCAAAAAACCCCACAAAAAATGCAAAAAAAATGCAAAAAAACCCACAAAAAATGCAAAAAAAAATGCAAAAAAAAACACAAAAAAATGCAAAAAAAATGCAAAAAAAATGCAAAAAACCCCACAAAAAATGCAAAAAAAATGCAAAAAACCCCACAAAAAATGCTAAAAAAATGCAAAAAAACCCACAAAAAATGCAAAAAAAATGCAAAAAAAATGCAAAAAAATGCAAAAAACCCCACAAAAAATGCAAAAAAAATGCAAAAAAATGCAAAAAACCCCACAAAAAATGCAAAAAAAATGCAAAAAACCCCACAAAAAATGCAAAAAAAAAATGCAAAAAAAACCACAAAAAAATGCAAAAAAAATGCAAAAAAAATGCAAAAAAATCCACAAAAAATGCAAAAAAAAATGCAAAAAAAATGCAAAAAAACCCACAAAAAAATGCAAAAAAAATGCAAAAAAATGCTAAAAAAATGCAAAAAAAACCACAAAAAATGCAAAAAAATGCAAAAAAAATGCAAAAAAACCCACAAAAAAATGCAAAAAAACCCACAAAAAATGCAAAAAAAAATGCAAAAAAACACAAAAAAATGCAAAAAAAATGCAAAAAACCCCACAAAAAATGCAAAAAAAATGCAAAAAAAAACACAAGAAATGCAAAAAAACCCACAAAAAATGCAAAAAAAAATGCAAAAAAAACCACAAAAAATGCAAAAAAAATGCAAAAAAAACCACAAAAAATGCAAAAAAAATGCAAAAAAACCCACAAGAAATGCAAAAAAACCCACAAAAAATGCAAAAAAAAATGCAAAAAAAACCACAAAAAATGCAAAAAAAATGCAAAAAACCCCACAAAAAATGCAAAAAAAATGCAAAAAACCCCACAAAAAATGCAAAAAAAATGCAAAAAAAAACCACAAAAAATGCAAAAAAAATGCAAAAAAAATGCAAAAAAATCCACAAAAAATGCAAAAAAAAATGCAAAAAAAATGCAAAAAAACCCACAAAAAAATGCAAAAAAAATGCAAAAAAATGCTAAAAAAATGCAAAAAAAATGCAAAAAAACCACAAAAAATGCAAAAAAAAATGCAAAAAAAAATGCAAAAAAACACAAAAAAAATGCAAAAAAAAACAAAAATGCAAAAAAAAATGCAAAAAAAATGCAAAAAACCCCACAAAAAATGCAAAAAAAATGCAAAAAACCCCACAAAAAATGCAAAAAAAATGCAAAAAACCCCACAAAAAATGCTAAAAAAATGCAAAAAAACCCACAAAAAATGCAAAAAAAATGCAAAAAAAATGCAAAAAAATGCAAAAAACCCCACAAAAAATGCAAAAAAAATGCAAAAAAATGCAAAAAACCCCACAAAAAATGCAAAAAAAATGCAAAAAACCCCACAAAAAATGCAAAAAAAAATGCAAAAAAAACCACAAAAAAATGCAAAAAAAATGCAAAAAAAATGCAAAAAAAATGCAAAAAAACCCACAAAAAAATGCAAAAAAAATGCAAAAAAATGCTAAAAAAATGCAAAAAAAACCACAAAAAATGCAAAAAAATGCAAAAAAAAATGCAAAAAAAACCCACAAAAAAATGCAAAAAAACCCACAAAAAATGCAAAAAAAAATGCAAAAAAACACAAAAAAAATGCAAAAAAAATGCAAAAAACCCCACAAAAAATGCAAAAAAAATGCAAAAAAAACCACAAGAAATGCAAAAAAACCCACAAAAAATGCAAAAAAAAATGCAAAAAAAAACACAAAAAATGCAAAAAAAATGCAAAAAAACCCACAAAAAATGCAAAAAAACCCACAAAAAATGCAAAAAAAAATGCAAAAAAAACCACAAAAAATGCAAAAAAAATGCAAAAAACCCCACAAAAAATGCAAAAAAAATGCAAAAAACCCCACAAAAAATGCAAAAAAAATGCAAAAAAACCCACAAAAAAATGCAAAAAACCCACAAAAAATGCAAAAAAAAATGCAAAAAAACACAAAAAAAATGCAAAAAAAAACAAAAAATGCAAAAAAAAATGCAAAAAAAATGCAAAAAACCCCACAAAAAATGCAAAAAAAATGCAAAAAAACCCACAAAAAATGCAAAAAAAATGCAAAAAAAATGCAAAAAACCCCACAAAAAATGCAAAAAAAATGCAAAAAAACCCACAAAAAATGCAAAAAAAATGCAAAAAAAACCACAAAAAAATGCATAAAAAATGCAAAAAACCCCACAAAAAATGCAAAAAAAATGCAAAAAAAACCACAAAAAATGCAAAAAAAATGCAAAAAAATGCAAAAAAACCCACAAAAAAACCCACAAAAAATGCAAAAAAAATGCAAAAAAAATGCAAAAAAACCCACAAAAAAATGCAAAAAAAAATGCAAAAAAAATGCAAAAACCCCACAAAAAATGCAAAAAAAAATGCAAAAAACCCCACAAAAAATGCAAAAAAAAATGCAAAAAAAACCACAAAAAATGCAAAAAAAATGCAAAAAAAATGCAAAAAAATCCACAAAAAATGCAAAAAAAAATGCAAAAAAAATGCAAAAAAAAAAAACAAAAAATGCAAAAAAATGCAAAAAAATGCTAAAAAAATGCAAAAAAAATGCAAAAAAACCCACAAAAAATGCAAAAAAAATGCAAAAAAAACCACAAAAAATGCAAAAAAAATGCAAAAAAACCCACAAAAAATGCAAAAAAAATGCAAAAAAACCCACAAGAAATGCAAAAAAACCCACAAAAAATGCAAAAAAAAATGCAAAAAAAAACCACAAAAAATGCAAAAAAAATGCAAAAAACCCCACAAAAAAATGCAAAAAAAATGCAAAAAACCCCACAAAAAATGCAAAAAAAAATGCAAAAAAAAACACAAAAAATGCAAAAAAAATGCAAAAAAAATGCAAAAAAATCCACAAAAAATGCAAAAAAAAATGCAAAAAAAATGCAAAAAAACCCACAAAAAAATGCAAAAAAAATGCAAAAAAATGCTAAAAAAATGCAAAAAAAATGCAAAAAAACCCACAAAAAATGCAAAAAAAAATGCAAAAAAAAATGCAAAAAAACACAAAAAAAATGCAAAAAAAAACAAAAAATGCAAAAAAAAATGCAAAAAAAATGCAAAAAACCCCACAAAAAATGCAAAAAAATGCAAAAAACCCCACAAAAAATGCAAAAAAAATGCAAAAAAACCCACAAAAAATGCAAAAAAAATGCAAAAAAAAACACAAAAAAATGCAAAAAAAATGCAAAAAAAATGCAAAAAACCCCACAAAAAATGCAAAAAAAATGCAAAAAACCCCACAAAAAATGCTAAAAAAATGCAAAAAAACCCACAAAAAATGCAAAAAAAATGCAAAAAAAATGCAAAAAAATGCAAAAAACCCCACAAAAAATGCAAAAAAAATGCAAAAAACCCCACAAAAAATGCAAAAAAAAATGCAAAAAAAACCACAAAAAAATGCAAAAAAAATGCAAAAAAAATGCAAAAAAATCCACAAAAAATGCAAAAAAAAATGCAAAAAAAATGCAAAAAAACCCACAAAAAAATGCAAAAAAAATGCAAAAAAATGCTAAAAAAATGCAAAAAAAACCACAAAAAATGCAAAAAAATGCAAAAAAAATGCAAAAAAACCCACAAAAAAATGCAAAAAAACCCACAAAAAATGCAAAAAAAAATGCAAAAAAACACAAAAAAAATGCAAAAAAAATGCAAAAAACCCCACAAAAAATGCAAAAAAAATGCAAAAAAAACCACAAGAAATGCAAAAAAACCCACAAAAAATGCAAAAAAAAATGCAAAAAAAACCACAAAAAATGCAAAAAAAATGCAAAAAAAACCACAAAAAATGCAAAAAAAATGCAAAAAAACCCACAAGAAATGCAAAAAAACCCACAAAAAATGCAAAAAAAAATGCAAAAAAAACCACAAAAAATGCAAAAAAAATGCAAAAAACCCCACAAAAAATGCAAAAAAAATGCAAAAAACCCCACAAAAAATGCAAAAAAAATGCAAAAAAAACCACAAAAAATGCAAAAAAAATGCAAAAAAAATGCAAAAAAATCCACAAAAAATGCAAAAAAAAATGCAAAAAAAATGCAAAAAAACCCACAAAAAAATGCAAAAAAAATGCAAAAAAATGCTAAAAAAATGCAAAAAAAATGCAAAAAAACCCACAAAAAATGCAAAAAAAAATGCAAAAAAAAATGCAAAAAAACACAAAAAAAATGCAAAAAAAAACAAAAAATGCAAAAAAAAATGCAAAAAAAATGCAAAAAACCCCACAAAAAATGCAAAAAAAATGCAAAAAACCCCACAAAAAATGCAAAAAAAATGCAAAAAACCCCACAAAAAAATGCTAAAAAAATGCAAAAAAAACCACAAAAAAATGCAAAAAAAATGCAAAAAAAATGCAAAAAAAATGCAAAAAAACCACAAAAAAATGCAAAAAAAATGCAAAAAAATGCTAAAAAAATGCAAAAAAACCACAAAAAATGCAAAAAAATGCAAAAAAAATGCAAAAAAAACCCACAAAAAAATGCAAAAAAACCCACAAAAAATGCAAAAAAAAAATGCAAAAAAACACAAAAAAAATGCAAAAAAAATGCAAAAAACCCCACAAAAAATGCAAAAAAAATGCAAAAAAAACCACAAGAAATGCAAAAAAACCCACAAAAAATGCAAAAAAAAATGCAAAAAAAAACACAAAAAATGCAAAAAAAATGCAAAAAAACCCACAAAAAATGCAAAAAAACCCACAAAAAATGCAAAAAAAAATGCAAAAAAAACCACAAAAAATGCAAAAAAAATGCAAAAAACCCCACAAAAAATGCAAAAAAAATGCAAAAAACCCCACAAAAAATGCAAAAAAAATGCAAAAAAACCCACAAAAAAATGCAAAAAACCCACAAAAAATGCAAAAAAAAATGCAAAAAAACACAAAAAAAATGCAAAAAAAAACAAAAAATGCAAAAAAAAATGCAAAAAAAATGCAAAAAACCCCACAAAAAATGCAAAAAAAATGCAAAAAAACCCACAAAAAATGCAAAAAAAATGCAAAAAAAATGCAAAAAACCCCACAAAAAATGCAAAAAAAATGCAAAAAAACCCACAAAAAATGCAAAAAAAATGCAAAAAAAACCACAAAAAAATGCATAAAAAATGCAAAAAACCCCACAAAAAATGCAAAAAAAATGCAAAAAAAACCACAAAAAATGCAAAAAAAATGCAAAAAAATGCAAAAAAACCCACAAAAAAACCCACAAAAAATGCAAAAAAAATGCAAAAAAAATGCAAAAAAACCCACAAAAAAATGCAAAAAAAAATGCAAAAAAAATGCAAAAAAAATGCAAAAAAAATGCAAAAAAAACCACAAAAAATGCAAAAAAAATGCAAAAAAAACCACAAAAAATGCAAAAAAAAATGCAAAAAAACACAAAAAAATGCAAAAAAAATGCAAAAAACCCCACAAAAAATGCAAAAAAAAATGCAAAAAAAACCACAAAAAATGCAAAAAAAATGCAAAAAAAATGCAAAAAAATCCACAAAAAATGCAAAAAAAAATGCAAAAAAAATGCAAAAAAAAAAAACAAAAAAATGCAAAAAAAATGCAAAAAAATGCTAAAAAAATGCAAAAAAAATGCAAAAAAACCCACAAAAAATGCAAAAAAAATGCAAAAAAACCCACAAGAAATGCAAAAAAACCCACAAAAAATGCAAAAAAAAATGCAAAAAAACCCACAAAAAATGCAAAAAAAAATGCAAAAAAAAACCACAAAAAATGCAAAAAAAATGCAAAAAAACCCACAAAAAATGCAAAAAAATGCAAAAAAAACCCACAAAAAATGCAAAAAAAATGCAAAAAACCCCACAAAAAATGCAAAAAAAATGCAAAAAAACCCACAAAAAATGCAAAAAAAATGCAAAAAAAATGCAAAAAACCCCACAAAAAATGCAAAAAAAATGCAAAAAAACCCACAAAAAATGCAAAAAAAATGCAAAAAAAACCACAAAAAAATGCATAAAAAATGCAAAAAACCCCACAAAAAAACCCACAAAAAATGCAAAAAAAATGCAAAAAAAATGCAAAAAAACCCACAAAAAAATGCAAAAAAAAATGCAAAAAAAATGCAAAAAAAATGCAAAAAAAATGCAAAAAAACCCACAAAAAAATGCAAAAAACCCCACAAAAAATGCAAAAAAATGCAAAAAAAACCCACAAAAAATGCAAAAAAAAATGCAAAAAAACACAAAAAAAATGCAAAAAAAATGCAAAAAAAACCACAAAAAATGCAAAAAAAATGCAAAAAAAACCACAAAAAATGCAAAAAAAAATGCAAAAAAACACAAAAAAAATGCAAAAAAAATGCAAAAAAAACCACAAAAAATGCAAAAAAAATGCAAAAAAAACCACAAAAAATGCAAAAAAAAATGCAAAAAAACACAAAAAAAATGCAAAAAAAATGCAAAAAACCCCACAAAAAATGCAAAAAAAAATGCAAAAAAACCACAAAAAATGCAAAAAAAATGCAAAAAAAATGCAAAAAAATCCACAAAAAATGCAAAAAAAAATGCAAAAAAAATGCAAAAAAAAAAAA
This sequence comes from Zingel zingel, assembly GCA_023566125.1. Lineage (NCBI taxonomy): Eukaryota > Metazoa > Chordata > Actinopteri > Perciformes > Percidae > Zingel > Zingel zingel. Next base: position 7,405 of record JAKRKW010000244.1, read on the forward strand.
CAAAAAAATGCAAAAAAAATGCAAAAAATGCTAAAAAAATGCAAAAAAAATGCAAAAAAACCCACAAGAAATGCAAAAAAACCCACAAAAAATGCAAAAAAAAAATGCAAAAAAACCCACAAAAAATGCAAAAAAAATGCAAAAAACCCCACAAAAAATGCAAAAAAAATGCAAAAAAACCCACAAAAAATGCAAAAAAACCACAAAAAATGCAAAAAAAAATGCAAAAAAAAATGCAAAAAAACACAAAAAAAATGCAAAAAAAAACAAAAAATGCAAAAAAAAATGCAAAAAAAATGCAAAAAACCCCACAAAAAATGCAAAAAAAATGCAAAAAACCCCACAAAAAATGCTAAAAAAATGCAAAAAAAACCACAAAAAATGCAAAAAAAATGCAAAAAAAATGCAAAAAAAATGCAAAAAACCCCACAAAAAATGCAAAAAAAATGCAAAAAAACCCACAAAAAATGCAAAAAAAATGCAAAAAAAATGCAAAAAACCCCACAAAAAATGCAAAAAAAATGCAAAAAAACCCACAAAAAATGCAAAAAAAATGCAAAAAAAACCACAAAAAAATGCATAAAAAATGCAAAAAACCCCACAAAAAATGCAAAAAAAATGCAAAAAAACCCACAAAAAATGCAAAAAAAATGCAAAAAAATGCAAAAAAACCCACAAAAAAACCCACAAAAAATGCAAAAAAATGCAAAAAAAATGCAAAAAAACCCACAAAAAAATGCAAAAAAAAATGCAAAAAAAATGCAAAAAAAATGCAAAAAAAATGCAAAAAAACCCACAAAAAAATGCAAAAAACCCCACAAAAAATGCAAAAAAATGCAAAAAAAACCCACAAAAAATGCAAAAAAAAATGCAAAAAAACACAAAAAAAATGCAAAAAAAATGCAAAAAAAACCACAAAAAATGCAAAAAAAATGCAAAAAAAACCACAAAAAATGCAAAAAAAAATGCAAAAAAACACAAAAAAAATGCAAAAAAAATGCAAAAAAAACCACAAAAAATGCAAAAAAAATGCAAAAAAAACCACAAAAAATGCAAAAAAAAATGCAAAAAAACACAAAAAAAATGCAAAAAAAATGCAAAAAACCCCACAAAAAATGCAAAAAAAAATGCAAAAAAAACCACAAAAAATGCAAAAAAAATGCAAAAAAAATGCAAAAAAATCCACAAAAAATGCAAAAAAAAATGCAAAAAAAATGCAAAAAAAAAAAAACAAAAAAATGCAAAAAAAATGCAAAAAAATGCTAAAAAAATGCAAAAAAAATGCAAAAAAACCCACAAGAAATGCAAAAAAACCCACAAAAAATGCAAAAAAAAATGCAAAAAAACCCACAAAAAATGCAAAAAAAATGCAAAAAACCCCACAAAAAATGCAAAAAAAATGCAAAAAAACCCACAAAAAATGCAAAAAAACCACAAAAAATGCAAAAAAAAATGCAAAAAAAAATGCAAAAAAACACAAAAAAAATGCAAAAAAAAACAAAAAATGCAAAAAAAAATGCAAAAAAAATGCAAAAAACCCCACAAAAAATGCAAAAAAAATGCAAAAAACCCCACAAAAAATGCTAAAAAAATGCAAAAAAAACCACAAAAAATGCAAAAAAAATGCAAAAAAAATGCAAAAAAAATGCAAAAAACCCCACAAAAAATGCAAAAAAAATGCAAAAAAACCCACAAAAAATGCAAAAAAAATGCAAAAAAAACCACAAAAAAATGCATAAAAAATGCAAAAAAACCCACAAAAAATGCAAAAAAAATGCAAAAAAAAACCACAAAAAATGCAAAAAAAATGCAAAAAAATGCAAAAAAACCCACAAAAAAACCCACAAAAAATGCAAAAAAAATGCAAAAAAAATGCAAAAAAACCCACAAAAAAATGCAAAAAAAAATGCAAAAAAAATGCAAAAAAAATGCAAAAAAAATGCAAAAAAATCCACAAAAAATGCAAAAAAAAATGCAAAAAAAATGCAAAAAAACCCACAAAAAAATGCAAAAAAAATGCAAAAAAATGCTAAAAATGCAAAAAAATGCAAAAAAAACCACAAAAAATGCAAAAAAATGCAAAAAAAATGCAAAAAACCCCACAAAAAATGCAAAAAAAATGCAAAAAAACCCACAAGAAATGCAAAAAAACCCACAAAAAATGCAAAAAAAAATGCAAAAAAACCCACAAAAAATGCAAAAAAAATGCAAAAAAACCCACAAAAAATGCAAAAAAAATGCAAAAAAACCCACAAGAAATGCAAAAAAACCCACAAAAAATGCAAAAAAAAATGCAAAAAAAACCACAAAAAATGCAAAAAAAATGCAAAAAACCCCACAAAAAATGCAAAAAAAATGCAAAAAACCCCACAAAAAATGCAAAAAAAATGCAAAAAACCCCACAAAAAAATGCAAAAAAAATGCAAAAAAATGCTAAAAAAATGCAAAAAAACCCACAAAAAATGCAAAAAAATGGAAAAAAAATGCAAAAAAACCCACAAAAAAATGCAAAAAACCCCACAAAAAATGCAAAAAAAAAATGCAAAAAAACACAAAAAAAATGCAAAAAAAATGCAAAAAAAATGCAAAAAACCCCACAAAAAATGCAAAAAAAATGCAAAAAAACCCACAAGAAATGCAAAAAAACCCACAAAAAATGCAAAAAAAAATGCAAAAAAAACCACAAAAAATGCAAAAAAAATGCAAAAAAACCCACAAAAAATGCAAAAAAAATGCAAAAAAACCCACAAGAAATGCAAAAAAACCCACAAAAAATGCAAAAAAAAATGCAAAAAAACCCACAAAAAATGCAAAAAAAATGCAAAAAATGCAAAAAAAAATGCAAAAAAATGCAAAAAAACCCACAAAAAATGCAAAAAAATTGCAAAAAAACACAAAAAAAATGCAAAAAAAATGCAAAAAAAATGCAAAAAACCCCACAAAAAATGCTAAAAAAATGCAAAAAAAACCACAAAAAATGCAAAAAAAATGCAAAAAAAATGCAAAAAAATGCAAAAAAAACCCACAAAAAAATGCAAAAAACCCCACAAAAAATGCAAAAAAATGCAAAAAAAACCCACAAAAAATGCAAAAAAAATGCAAAAAAAATGCAAAAAAAACACAAAAAATGCAAAAAAAAATGCAAAAAAACACAAAAAAAATGCAAAAAAAATGCAAAAAAAAACACAAAAAATGCAAAAAAAATGCAAAAAAAACCACAAAAAATGCAAAAAAAAATGCAAAAAAACACAAAAAAAATGCAAAAAAAATGCAAAAAACCCCACAAAAAATGCAAAAAAAATGCAAAAAAAACCACAAAAAATGCAAAAAAAAATGCAAAAAAACACAAAAAAAATGCAAAAAAAATGCAAAAAACCCCACAAAAAATGCAAAAAAAATGCAAAAAAACCCACAAGAAATGCAAAAAAACCCACAAAAAATTCAAAAAAAAATGCAAAAAAAAACACAAAAAATGCAAAAAAAATGCAAAAAAACCCACAAAAAAATGCAAAAAAACCCACAAAAAATGCAAAAAAAAATGCAAAAAAACACAAAAAAAATGCAAAAAAAACAAAAAATGCAAAAAAAAATGCAAAAAAAATGGAAAAAACCCCACAAAAAATGCAAAAAAAATGCAAAAAAACCCACAAAAAATGCAAAAAAAATGCAAAAAAAATGCAAAAAACCCCACAAAAAATGCAAAAAAAATGCAAAAAAACCCACAAAAAATGCAAAAAAATGCAAAAAAACCCACAAAAAAATGCAAAAAAAATGCAAAAAAATGCTAAAAAAATGCAAAAAAAACCACAAAAAATGCAAAAAAATGCAAAAAAAACCCACAAAAAAATGCAAAAAAACCCACAAAAAATGCAAAAAAAAATGCAAAAAAACACAAAAAAAATGCAAAAAAAATGCAAAAAAATCCACAAAAAATGCAAAAAAAAATGCAAAAAAAATGCAAAAAAAAAAAACAAAAAAATGCAAAAAAAATGCAAAAAAATGCTAAAAAAATGCAAAAAAAATGCAAAAAAACCCACAAGAAATGCAAAAAAACCCACAAAAAATGCAAAAAAAAATGCAAAAAAACCCACAAAAAATGCAAAAAAAATGCAAAAAACCCCACAAAAAATGCAAAAAAAATGCAAAAAAACCCACAAAAAATGCAAAAAAACCCACAAAAAATGCAAAAAAAAATGCAAAAAAAAATGCAAAAAAACACAAAAAAAATGCAAAAAAAAACAAAAAATGCAAAAAAAAATGCAAAAAAAATGCAAAAAACCCCACAAAAAATGCAAAAAAAATGCAAAAAACCCCACAAAAAATGCTAAAAAAATGCAAAAAAAACCACAAAAAATGCAAAAAAAATGCAAAAAAAATGCAAAAAAAATGCAAAAAACCCCACAAAAAATGCAAAAAAAATGCAAAAAAACCCACAAAAAATGCAAAAAAAATGCAAAAAAAACCACAAAAAAATGCATAAAAAATGCAAAAAAACCCACAAAAAATGCAAAAAAAATGCAAAAAAAACCACAAAAAATGCAAAAAAAATGCAAAAAAATGCAAAAAAACCCACAAAAAAACCCACAAAAAATGCAAAAAAAATGCAAAAAAAATGCAAAAAAACCCACAAAAAAATGCAAAAAAAAAATGCAAAAAAAATGCAAAAAAAATGCAAAAAAAATGCAAAAAAATCCACAAAAAATGCAAAAAAAAATGCAAAAAAAATGCAAAAAAACCCACAAAAAAATGCAAAAAAAATGCAAAAAAATGCTAAAAAAATGCAAAAAAAACCACAAAAAATGCAAAAAAATGCAAAAAAAATGCAAAAAACCCCACAAAAAATGCAAAAAAAATGCAAAAAAACCCACAAGAAATGCAAAAAAACCCACAAAAAATGCAAAAAAAAATGCAAAAAAACCCACAAAAAATGCAAAAAAAATGCAAAAAAACCCACAAAAAATGCAAAAAAAATGCAAAAAAACCCACAAGAAATGCAAAAAAACCCACAAAAAATGCAAAAAAAAATGCAAAAAAAACCACAAAAAATGCAAAAAAAATGCAAAAAACCCCACAAAAAATGCAAAAAAAATGCAAAAAACCCCACAAAAAATGCAAAAAAAATGCAAAAAACCCCACAAAAAAATGCAAAAAAAATGCAAAAAAATGCTAAAAAAATGCAAAAAAACCCACAAAAAATGCAAAAAAATGGAAAAAAAATGCAAAAAAACCCACAAAAAAATGCAAAAAACCCCACAAAAAATGCAAAAAAAAAATGCAAAAAAACACAAAAAAAATGCAAAAAAAATGCAAAAAAAATGCAAAAAACCCCACAAAAAATGCAAAAAAAATGCAAAAAAACCCACAAGAAATGCAAAAAAACCCACAAAAAATGCAAAAAAAAATGCAAAAAAAACCACAAAAAATGCAAAAAAAATGCAAAAAAACCCACAAAAAATGCAAAAAAAATGCAAAAAAACCCACAAGAAATGCAAAAAAACCCACAAAAAATGCAAAAAAAAATGCAAAAAAACCCACAAAAAATGCAAAAAAAATGCAAAAAATGCAAAAAAAAATGCAAAAAAATGCAAAAAAACCCACAAAAAATGCAAAAAAATTGCAAAAAAACACAAAAAAAATGCAAAAAAAATGCAAAAAAAATGCAAAAAACCCCACAAAAAATGCTAAAAAAATGCAAAAAAAACCACAAAAAATGCAAAAAAAATGCAAAAAAAATGCAAAAAAATGCAAAAAAAACCCACAAAAAAATGCAAAAAACCCCACAAAAAATGCAAAAAAATGCAAAAAAAACCCACAAAAAATGCAAAAAAAATGCAAAAAAAATGCAAAAAAAACACAAAAAATGCAAAAAAAAATGCAAAAAAACACAAAAAAAATGCAAAAAAAATGCAAAAAAAAACACAAAAAATGCAAAAAAAATGCAAAAAAAACCACAAAAAATGCAAAAAAAAATGCAAAAAAACACAAAAAAAATGCAAAAAAAATGCAAAAAACCCCACAAAAAATGCAAAAAAAATGCAAAAAAAACCACAAAAAATGCAAAAAAAAATGCAAAAAAACACAAAAAAAATGCAAAAAAAATGCAAAAAACCCCACAAAAAATGCAAAAAAAATGCAAAAAAACCCACAAGAAATGCAAAAAAACCCACAAAAAATTCAAAAAAAAATGCAAAAAAAAACACAAAAAATGCAAAAAAAATGCAAAAAAACCCACAAAAAAATGCAAAAAAACCCACAAAAAATGCAAAAAAAAATGCAAAAAAACACAAAAAAAATGCAAAAAAAACAAAAAATGCAAAAAAAAATGCAAAAAAAATGGAAAAAACCCCACAAAAAATGCAAAAAAAATGCAAAAAAACCCACAAAAAATGCAAAAAAAATGCAAAAAAAATGCAAAAAACCCCACAAAAAATGCAAAAAAAATGCAAAAAAACCCACAAAAAATGCAAAAAAATGCAAAAAAACCCACAAAAAAATGCAAAAAAAATGCAAAAAAATGCTAAAAAAATGCAAAAAAAACCACAAAAAATGCAAAAAAATGCAAAAAAAACCCACAAAAAAATGCAAAAAAACCCACAAAAAATGCAAAAAAAAATGCAAAAAAACACAAAAAAAATGCAAAAAAAATGCAAAAAAAATGCAAAAAAACCCACAAAAAATGCACAAAAAATGCAAAAAAAATGCAAAAAAACCCACAAAAAAATGCAAAAAAAATGCAAAAAAATGCTAAAAAAATGCAAAAAAAAACACAAAAAATGCAAAAAAATGCAAAAAAAATGCAAAAAAAATGCAAAAAACCCACAAAAAAATGCAAAAAAATGCAAAAAAATGCAAAAAAAATGCAAAAAAATTGCAAAAAACCCCACAAAAAAATGCAAAAAAACCCACAAAAAATGCACAAAAAATGCAAAAAAAATGCAAAAAAACCCACAAAAAAATGCAAAAAAAATGCAAAAAAATGCTAAAAAAATGCAAAAAAAAACACAAAAAATGCAAAAAAATGCAAAAAAAATGCAAAAAAAATGCAAAAAACCCACAAAAAAATGCAAAAAAATGCAAAAAAATGCAAAAAAAATGCAAAAAAATTGCAAAAAACCCCACAAAAAAATGCAAAAAAACCCACAAGAAATGCCAAAAAACCCACAAAAAATGCAAAAAAAATGCAAAAAACCCCACAAAAAATGCAAAAAAAAATGCAAAAAAACACAAAAAAAATGCAAAAAAAAACCACAAAAAATGCAAAAAAAAATGCAAAAAAACACAAAAAAAATGCAAAAAAAAACAAAAAATGCAAAAAAAAAATGCAAAAAAAATGCAAAAAAACCCACAAAAAAATGCAAAAAAAATGCAAAAAAAATGCAAAAAAAATGCAAAAAAACCCACAAAAAAATGCAAAAAAACCCCACAAAAAATGCAAAAAAATGCTAAAAACCCCACAAAAAATGCAAAAAAAATGCAAAAAAAACCACAAAAAGGCAAAAAAAATGCAAAAAAAAATGCAAAAAACCCCACAAAAAATGCAAAAAAAAAACACAAAAAATGCAAAAAAAAATGCAAAAAAACCCACAAAAAATGCAAAAAAAATGCAAAAAAAATGCAAAAAAATCCACAAAAAATGCAAAAAAAAAATGCAAAAAAAATGCAAAAAAACCCACAAAAAAATGCAAAAAAAATGCAAAAAAATGCTAAAAAAATGCAAAAAAAACCACAAAAAATGCAAAAAAATGCAAAAAAACCCACAAAAAAATGCAAAAAAACCCACAAAAAATGCAAAAAAAAAATGCAAAAAAACACAAAAAAAATGCAAAAAAAATGCAAAAAAAATGCAAAAAACCCCACAAAAAATGCAAAAAAACCCACAAAAAAATGCAAAAAACCCACAAAAAATGCAAAAAAAAATGCAAAAAAACACAAAAAAAATGCAAAAAAAATGCAAAAAAAATGCAAAAAACCCCACAAAAAATGCAAAAAAAATGCAAAAAAACCCACAAGAAATGCAAAAAAACCCACAAAAAATTCAAAAAAAAATGCAAAAAAACCCACAAAAAATGCAAAAAAAATGCAAAAAAAATGCAAAAAAATGCAAAAAAATGCAAAAAAAAACCACAAAAAAATGCAAAAAACCCACAAAAAATGCAAAAAAAAATGCAAAAAAACAAAAAAAATGCAAAAAAATGCAAAAAAATTGCAAAAAACCCCACAAAAAAATGCAAAAAAACCCACAAGAAATGCCAAAAAACCCACAAAAAAATGCAAAAAAAATGCAAAAAACCCCACAAAAAATGCAAAAAAAAATGCAAAAAAACACAAAAAAAATGCAAAAAAAACCCACAAAAAATGCAAAAAAAAATGCAAAAAAACACAAAAAAAATGCAAAAAAAAACAAAAAATGCAAAAAAAAAAATGCAAAAAAATGCAAAAAAACCCACAAAAAAATGCAAAAAAAATGCAAAAAAACCCACAAAAAAATGCAAAAAACCCCACAAAAAATGCAAAAAAATGCAAAAAAACCCACAAAAAATGCAAAAAAAATGCAAAAAAAATGCAAAAAAAATGCAAAAAAATGCAAAAAACCCCACAAAAAATGCAAAAAAAAACACAAAAAAATGCAAAAAAAAACAAAAAAATGCAAAAAAAAACACAAAAAAATGCAAAAAAAAACAAAAAAATGCAAAAAAAAACAAAAAAATGCAAAAAAAAAACACAAAAAAACAAAAAAAATGCAAAACAAAATGCAAAAAAAATGCAAAAAAAATGCAAAAAAACCCACAAAAAATGCAAAAAAAAATGCAAAAAAATGCAAAAAAAATGCAAAAAAATGCAAAAAACCCCACAAAAAATGCAAAAAAAATGCAAAAAAACACAAAAAAAATGCAAAAAAAACCACAATAAATGCAAAAAAAAAATGCAAAAAAAATGCAAAAAACCCCACAAAAAATGCAAAAAAAATGCAAAAAAACCCACAAAAAATGCAAAAAAAATGCAAAAAAAAATGCAAAAAAAATGCAAAAAATTGCAAAAAAAAATGCAAAACAATGCAAAAAAAAAAAACAAAAAAAAAAAATGCAAAAAAAACACAAAAAAATGCAAAAAAAACACAAAAAAATGCAAAAAAAAAAAAAAAATGCAAAAAAAAACAAAAAAATGCAAAAAAAACCCACAAAAAAACACAAAAAAAATGCAAAACAAAATGCAAAATGAATGCAAAAAAACACAAAAAAATGCAAAAAAATCCAAAAAAAATGCAAAAAAAATGCAAAAAAAAAACACAAAAAAATGCTAAAAAAAATGCAAAAAGAATGCAAAAAAAAAACAAAAAAAATGCAAAAAAAACACAAAAAAATGCAAAAAAAAAACACAAAAAAATCCAAAAAAAATGCAAAAAAACATAAAAAAATGCAAAAAAAAAACACAAAAAAAATGCAAAAAAAAACAAAAAATGCAAAAAAAAACACAAAAAATGCAAAAAAAAATGCAAAAAAATGCAAAACAAAATGCAAAAAAAACCACAAAAACACACAAAATAATGCAAAAAAAAAACACAAAAAAATGCAAAAAAAACACAAAATAAATGCAAAAAAAACCACAAAAAAACACAAAAAAATGCAAAAAAAAACACAAAAAAATGCAAAAAAAAACGCAAAAAATGCAAAAAAACCCACAAAAAAAGCATAAAAAAAAATGCAAAAAAAAAAAAATGCAAAAAAATGCAAAAAAAAACACAAAAAATGCAAAAAAAAACACAAAAAAATGCAAAAAAAATGCAAAAAAAATGCAAAACAATGCAAAAAATGCAAAACAATGCAAAAAAAAAAAAAAAATGCAAAAAAAAAATGCAAAAAAAAAACGCAACAAAAATGCAAAAAAATGCAAAAAAAACCCACAAAAAAATGCAAAAAAACCCACAAAAAATGCAAAAAAAAATGCAAAAAAACAAAAAAAATGCAAAAAAATGCAAAAAAATTGCAAAAAAACCCCACAAAAAATGCAAAAAAAATGCAAAAAAACCCACAAAAAATGCAAAAAAAATGCAAAAAAAATGCAAAAAACCCCACAAAAAATGCAAAAAAAATGCAAAAAAACCCACAAAAAATGCAAAAAAATGCAAAAAAACCCACAAAAAAATGCAAAAAAAATGCAAAAAAAATGCTAAAAACCCCACAAAAAATGCAAAAAAAATGCAAAAAAAACCACAAAAAAGGCAAAAAAAATGCAAAAAAAATGCAAAAAAACCCACAAAAAATGCAAAAAAAAATGCAAAAAAAATGCAAAAAAACCCACAAAAAAATGCAAAAAAAATGCCAAAAAAAATGCAAAAAAAATGCAAAAAAACCCACAAAAAAATGCAAAAAACCCCACAAAAAATGCAAAAAAATGCAAAAAAACCCACAAAAAATGCAAAAAAAATGCAAAAAAAATGCAAAAAAAATGCAAAAAAATGCAAAAAAATGCAAAAAAACCCCACAAAAAAATGCAAAAAAACCCACAAAAAATGCAAAAAAAATGCAAAAAAACAAAAAAAATGCAAAAAAATGCAAAAAAATTGCAAAAAACCCCACAAAAAAATGCAAAAAAACCCACAAGAAATGCCAAAAAACCCACAAAAAATGCAAAAAAAAATGCAAAAAAACACAAAAAAAATGCAAAAAAAACCCACAAAAAATGCAAAAAAAAATGCAAAAAAACACAAAAAAAATGCAAAAAAAAACAAAAAATGCAAAAAAAAAATGCAAAAAAAATGCAAAAAAACCCACAAAAAAATGCAAAAAAAATGCAAAAAAAATGCAAAAAAAATGCAAAAAAACCCACAAAAAAATGCAAAAAACCCCACAAAAAATGCAAAAAAATGCTAAAAACCCCACAAAAAATGCAAAAAAAATGCAAAAAAAACCACAAAAAAGGCAAAAAAAATGCAAAAAAAATGCAAAAAAAATGCAAAAAAAATGCAAAAAAATCCACAAAAAATGCAAAAAAAAATGCAAAAAAAATGCAAAAAAACCCACAAAAAAATGCAAAAAAAATGCAAAAAAATGCTAAAAAAATGCAAAAAAAACCACAAAAAATGCAAAAAAATGCAAAAAACCCCACAAAAAATGCAAAAAAAATGCAAAAAAAATGCAAAAAAACCCACAAAAAAAATGCAAAAAAAATGCAAAAAAATGCTAAAAAAATGCAAAAAAAAACACAAAAAATGCAAAAAAATGCAAAAAAAATGCAAAAAAAATGCAAAAAAACCCACAAAAAAATGCAAAAAAACCCACAAAAAATGCAAAAAAAAATGCAAAAAAACACAAAAAAAATGCAAAAAAATGCAAAAAACCCCACAAAAAATGCAAAAAAAAATGCAAAAAAACCCACAAGAAATGCAAAAAAACCCACAAAAAATTCAAAAAAAAATGCAAAAAAAACCACAAAAAATGCAAAAAAAATGCAAAAAAACCCACAAAAAATGCAAAAAAAATGCAAAAAAACCCACAAAAAATGCAAAAAAATGCAAAAAAACCCACAAAAAAATGCAAAAAAACCCACAAAAAATGCAAAAAAAAATGCAAAAAAACACAAAAAAAATGCAAAAAAAAACAAAAAATGCAAAAAAAAATGCAAAAAAAATGCAAAAAACCCCACAAAAAATGCAAAAAAAATGCAAAAAAACCCACAAAAAATGCAAAAAAAATGCAAAAAAAATGCAAAAAACCCCACAAAAAATGCAAAAAAAATGCAAAAAAACCCACAAAAAATGCAAAAAAATGCAAAAAAACCCACAAAAAAATGCAAAAAAAATGCAAAAAAAATGCTAAAAACCCCACAAAAAATGCAAAAAAATGCAAAAAAAACCACAAAAAAGGCAAAAAAAATGCAAAAAAAATGCAAAAAAAATGCAAAAAAAAAGGCAAAAAAAATGCAAAAAAACCCACAAAAAAATGCAAAAAAAATGCAAAAAAAATGCAAAAAAACCCACAAAAAAATGCAAAAAACCCCACAAAAAATGCAAAAAAATGCAAAAAAACCCACAAAAAATGCAAAAAAAATGCAAAAAAAATGCAAAAAAAATGCAAAAAAATGCAAAAAAATGCAAAAAAAACCCACAAAAAAATGCAAAAAAACCCACAAAAAATGCAAAAAAAAATGCAAAAAAACAAAAAAAATGCAAAAAAATGCAAAAAAATTGCAAAAAACCCCACAAAAAAATGCAAAAAAACCCACAAGAAATGCCAAAAAACACACAAAAAATGCAAAAAAAATGCAAAAAACCCCACAAAAAATGCAAAAAAAAATGCAAAAAAACACAAAAAAATGCAAAAAAAACCCACAAAAAATGCAAAAAAAAATGCAAAAAAACACAAAAAAATGCAAAAAAAAACAAAAAATGCAAAAAAAAAATGCAAAAAAAATGCAAAAAAACCCACAAAAAAATGCAAAAAAAAAATGCAAAAAAAATGCAAAAAAAATGCAAAAAAACCCACAAAAAAATGCAAAAAACCCCACAAAAAATGCAAAAAAATGCAAAAAAACCCACAAAAAATGCAAAAAAAATGCAAAAAAAATGCAAAAAAAATGCAAAAAAATGCAAAAAAACC